>JBBMOE010000010.1:4528811-4962589 GCA_037975065.1 Chaetodon trifasciatus | reverse complement strand
AGGAGGAGAGAGGAGGAGAGAGGAGGAGAGAGGAGGGGAGAGGAGGGAATCCATTGTTGGAAGCCAAACAGTTGTGTTAAGTTGAGTGGACATGGTCACACGCCACAAATTCTTGTTTTACTGGAGTGGGTGAAATGAAAATGCATTATTCATTTATAGATCATTAATTATGAATCCACCAAAAGCAGGATGGGAGGCCGAGGTGTGAAGTGTGCAAGTCAAAGCATTTTTGCTGAGGATACACATTACATATTTCATCTCACTGTTTGACCTCAGAGTTTGTAACAAGCTCCTTGTGATTCCAAAGAGTTGAGACAGTCGGAACAAAGAAAATAGTAACTGCAGAACTACATTCACTTCTTAAATATGTACTACATCCATCAGAGTGAATACACTGACACTGGAATAAGTCTTACAACAGCACTGTATTTTTTTGGTGTTAATGTTTAACATATTTCTCCTACCACTCCCTGCACTGTTTATAACATGTATGAATCTGTCTCATACACACACACACACACACACACACACACACACACACACACACACACTTTTATTGGTATACCTGAGGACAACATATTGATTTAATTCTCTGGGTGATAGCTTCACCCACATTTGTTCCTTCAACAGATGTAAATCTGATGTAAAACAGGTCACAAATATATTTCTTCAATGGTAAAAAGAATTAGGTAGTTTTCTAAAGCAGCTGGCCACTGTAGTTTTTAGTAAACATTTCTTAAATGTGTGTAAATACAGCATTTGCTGGGGACTGTTTTCAGTTGTGGATTAACATACATGTGGTCCAGTAGTGAGCAGAAGGTGGTCTGTGGGATTGAGCCATCATAACTATGTTACATAGACTTACATTAATTTCCTAAAGACTTACCTTAACCATGACCATAACCACTACTTGTCTAACCCTAAATCTGACCCTAACCTTAACCCAAGTCTTCACCCTGGAAGGTTAATGATTTACGTAATGGGAACTTGTTTTTTGTCCCCACAAAGAAGGCGAGTTCCCACAATGTGACTGTGTAAAGAGATTTATGTCCCCACAATGTAAGTAGTCACACACATACACCTCACTTAAACACAGCTCTTGAGGTTATTGCACCCCTCAGTAAATATGAGTCAAAATGAATGAAATTAATACAAACAATGCAAGTAATAAGCTCATTTTTATTCTATTATTTTGTCTGGAAGACTCTTGCATACAAATTCTGAATTTATTCAGTTTGTCAAGCCTTGAACATAAATAAATATATCACTCACCCAAAAGAAACGTTCAGAAAAACAAGCACACAACAGGTAGAAGTTGTCCAGTTACCAAATCAAGGGTGACAGGAATAAGTCTGGACATGGAAACAGTGAGAGCATTGTGAAAATCATCTGATGGTCTGCTGTCAGGCAGTCAAGATAGCTGTTAGTCAGTCCATCACAGAGGTAAACTCACTCATGCAGCTGGTGCCTCACACTTAACATCACCAAACCTTGACTCTTCATAAGCTTAGCAAAAGGTGCTTTAGAGCTCTGCACAAAGTTATGCATGCGAAATGAGCAGTTTGTCTCTCTTTTCAGACTAACAGACTATGCATAATGCATACCCCCGCTGCAGCACTGCTGGAGTGACTGAGAGATTGATAGATTGATTGATTGATGATGGCAGTTATGACTAATTCATTAAAAAGCTAAAGTTGGTTGTGCATGTCACTCATTTAGGTGGAGGGAGCCCACTGCCCATACTCAGCCTGGGTGGTGTGTGTTTGTTGTGTGTGTAGTAAAGTGAAACGTGGTTTAGAGTGAGGGTGGGAAAACTTCTATTTCATGCTGACCCCAACACCACCCCGTACTACAGACACATGCACACACACCACAAGCTGCTCCCAGAATCAGTGGTAATTATACAGTAAAAAAAATCACAAATGTATACATCCACAGTCACCATGAATATGCAGCAAAGTGTGGTTTTACTCTGTGGAGTTCAGCAAAGCTCTAAACTATGTTTGCACAGCAACAAGAACCACAAGATAGTACAGTAATGTTAATGCATTCACCGCATAGAGATACATAGAGATGTTGTATATATGCAAAGAGTAACTGAAACATATTTGAGCATGACCGTATACACATGTTAGAATATGCATTATTACACACAGCTCTGTAGCGAAGCAGTGTGTATAAAGTGGAACTGCACAATCGCTGCACAGAATGGCTGTAAGTAAATATTGCATCAGCCTTTGCAAGTACAAATCAAGGTCCTTATCATGTTTTATTCCATTGTGCAGCCCTACCAATAAATGCAAAGCAACACAATGTAAAGAGGAGCGTGAAATAATGTTGAATAATGTCCAATTCCATAATTCATGTGTCAACAGGATCCTTTGGAGCCGAACAGATCAGAGGATTTTGTGAACAAAGTATGCAATAAAAGCTAAGACAGAGAGTGACAGGGGAAAAGGGGATAAATTGCAAAAGGAAAGGCAAAAAAAACAAGTAAAAGTCAGGAGAAAGTGTAAAAAAACTGAAGACAAGAATTTGAGAAGGAGATCAAATGAATGATTTGTCATTATATATGCAACGCTGTCTCCTGGAAATTACATTCATATATAACTAATTTATTTTTCCAGTTATGTTTTGAAGGAAATGAAATTGCTGCCAGGATTTTTTTTTCAGGGAATGAGGTGCTATATTCTTGTACCCAACAGAATTTGCAGGGTGGTGGTCGAGTTAAATGGGGGGGCAGACAAGGCACGGAACTCTGCCACCAGATACCTGGTTCTGCATTCGAGTCCCACATGTAGTTAGGTTTAGGTAACAAAAGCAATTTGGCTAAAGAAATAGTTGGACATTCTGGGAAATAAACTTTCTTGCCCAGAGGTACAGCAGATGAGAAGACTGATAACTGTGCGGTGCATATGAAGCCACAGTCAGCGATCTTAGGACAAAGACTGGAAACAGGGCAAACATCTAGCCTGCCTCTACACCACAGTAACATCGTCAACCAACCAGCACATCTAAAACTCCTCAATTAACACAAAGGCTATTTCTTGTCTGGAACCAGTAACTTCCTAGAGTGTCTACTGGTTTACTGGTCACAAAATAGTCAAGAAATAGTCCCTCTGTTTCCAGTCTTTGTGAAAGAATAGGCAATTTTGCTTTTTATTTACTGAACTAGTCCTTGGTCGGGTCCAGTAACTTCCTGGAGTCTCTGCTCATTGTCTGGTCTCTTTTTCCCCCGTACGCTAAGGTAAGTTAGCCTGCTGCTGATAGTACCTTCACACTAGCGTGCAAGCATGTGAGTGGCATCAATCATCTCATAAGACAGCGAAACAGCGTATTTCCCAAAAATTTCAAACTTTTGCTTTAAAGTTGTGGAAAGATTGATCAGATCATACCTTGTGCTTCAAATGTTTGTCGACTTTTTCAGCATTTAATCCAGACCACAATTTTTCCTTAGCCTTAACCAAAATTACTTTGAGTGCCTGAAGAGACCCTGAAATAAGTTTCTTTACTACGAGTGGATATTGTAGGAAAACAAATCGAAAATATTGTCAGTGAATGTGTTGCAGAGACGTTCAGTATCGACATCTTGGACCTTTCCAGAATACATTCATTAACAGGCTCTCTGTTTCTAAATGTAATTTCTAGGAGACAGGGTTGATATTTCACTAGAACGGCTAGCCAGCTTACGAATTAGATATGTGACCAACAGTGAACTACATCTTTGCCATTCTCTCTGCGTGGGTACACACACAATCCTCAGCTGTATATACATACTCATAAACACATACAGAAACTGTGTCCATGTCTGCAGACTGCTAACTAGCTCAACTGTTTGCCAATAAATCAAAGTGTGTCTTTGTCAGCTGGATGGTTAGACACTAAAACACACACCCATGAAAAAAAGCAGTCGGCAGCTTCACACACAATTAGGTAGTCTGAAACGGGATCCCTTTGGGTTAAAAGCATCAACTGGCCCACGTACGGCGCCATTTGGAATTCTCTTTTAACACAAAAACATCCGCATGAAAGTGGGGGCTTGTTTGGCTGTATGTGTTTGCTTGCATACACACACACTCGCACATTTGCATGTAAAGGTTTCTTTCTGTCTTCAAAGGAGGAAATGCAACAGAGTTGAGCGTACCCAGAGGGAGCAAAAGAGCTGCAGTGTACCAGCCCTTCAAGGCTGCTCTGCATGCTTTATGTGTCCAACGGTAACAATATGTATGCATTTCCACATTCGAAGAGACCAGTGAATATTTGAATAAATTGCAAACTGACAGACCATGCTTTAGAGAATCAGAATGAATAATGTGCAAGGGATTTCTTCCTTGATATGTTCAGCTAGTTATGTAGCATTTTTCTGCAAAATGAGAAGACGGAGAAGAAACTAAAACACTGAGGAGGAACAAATAAAAAAGAAGCTGACTGAATGATGAGTTAAAACCAAGAAGAAGGAACTAACATAATAAACGTGATTACAGTTTCTGCCTCTTCAAGGTAAAACCTGACACTAATACATTTAACTAAAACCACATTCAAATTTCTACAAAAGCTTAAATAAAAGGAGAAATATAATTGGGTCTCTGCTTGTCAAGTTAAATATGCGGTGATGCATTAGTATCACAGACACCTTGTCTGCTTGATAGCAGCAGACATATCAGTGAAACCTTGCCTCCAGCTAGACGGAGAGTGAGCAGAATCTAACCATCCGATCTGCTGAGCCTCTCCAGGTGAGCTGAGCTCTAGAAACCTGGCTCACTGTTGTCTGAGTCACCAGCTGCAACATTAGCACACAGCCAAATCTATCCGATAGAGAACTGCAGCCTGCTGCATCAAAGACCTTCTTCAAAATATTCCCCTCCGCTTCTCCATCTCCAGCGATCTCTCTGCCACTTTGTACCTGCAACTGTAGGCTGAAAGCTCTCCCTCTGCCTTGTCAAACGAGGAGAATGGGCTTTGAGATGCTATCTCGCTGAAAGCACCATATTCCGAACAGATGTAACACACAAAGGATGGAATATATAGATCAAGACAAGTGAAAGAGTTTTGTTACTTAGACAGGGGTGGAATTTGAAGCATTAGTATGCATGAGTGCATCTGCACGTGCATGTACTCCCATGCACACAAACTGTGTCTTGCTTTACAGATGATGATTAGGAACAATGACATTTAGTTTGGTAAATGCCAGAGCCTAATGGGCAGAGTTAAGAACAGTTAATGATGTCTGGTTCGAGGCTCTGCTGACATAGTATGAAGACATTAGAAAGATGGAGAGACATGTTTTCTCTAACAGGCAGAGCACCGGTTTAGGTGCAGTGGAAAGGAAGGGTTCTGGCACTTAAAATCCTCTAATGCTTGCCACCCACTGTTTCTTTTTGCTTCCACCCCTCCCTTAAATCCTATGAGTTTGCTATTTGTGGCCTCCTTTTTTTTAAAAGCTGACTCCCAACCATCAACCTCCTCAGTCTCCCATTTCCTCCTATTCGGACTCACCTCCCCCCTCCCGGTCCAATCATTTCCTCCCCCAGTCATACTCCGGCATAACTCCGGCATAAATCACCTCTCCACGATAGTTTTAATGGCTTTTTAATGAGCCTAATGTTTTCTGTTTTAATGAACTTCTTACGTCAGCCTTAATCATTTTAGGGGATGAAAAATGATTGAGAAATGGCCTGCATTAATTTAATTTACTGTTCAATCTGCACAGCCCTCTTTACAACCCTGGGAAGGCCAGGGCAAGTAGGAAAGAGAGGTGGGAGAGAGGAATGGGAGGAGGAGTGAAGGATGCTCCCATCACACAGTGGGCAGAAAAAAAGATTTTAATGGAAATAAGCAGGAAAATTTAGTAAAATGGGTGTAAAGAGCAAAGAATGAGAGAGTATAAAGAGGTAAGGAGAGGAGGGATTGTATAAAGAGTGAACAGGAATGGACTGGGTGGTGTAGGAGCAGTAATTTATGAGGCCATGCTATAGGATTGTTGTTCGGGCTTATCTCCAATTAGGCTGCATTGTTGAGGCCTGCCAATGCCGGTTTCTACTGCTCTGTGAGACCAGCAGATTTACATAGCCATTAACACAGCAGGCCCTGAATAAATGAAGACTATATTCGGCATCTGTTGCTCTATGTCTGAGTTTTCTCTCTAGCTTTTGTTGATTCTTGCTCATTCTTGCACTAACTTTTTTTTTCTTTACTTCTTCCATCGGTCTTTCTCCTGAGTGACACATAGAGTTGTTGCTTTGCCAACTTCAAATTAACTGAGCCATAAACCAGCTGGTGAGGCCTTATAATCTAGGAAAGGAATATCATCTCTTCCTGTATGCAGTTTGTAAGTCGGTTTACCCAAGGACACCTTTCTTTGCCAGCACGCTGTGAGAGTCAGTCCTCCGTTTCACTGTGTTGATAGTAAAAGGCTGCGAATATGCCAAGGCTGGCTGCCAAGATTGCTTTGCGCTACCTGAGCTAAGTTGTCCTTTACGGTTTGTGTGTGTGAGCAAGTGTATGGCTTGTCTGTCCTCAAGGCTGGAAGCATTACCATGCACCACTGATTATATGAAAAATCACAGCTGTGGCTGGTTACTATGAGTGCTGATGTGTTTAATGATCCATTGCTGGATTTGTGTGAGGGTGGACACAGATCTTGGTGGGAATGAGAGCGTTAATGTTCAGATGAAACCAAACACATCTATTATTCTATCAAAAACAGATCACTGTCATCTGTGATGGTTTTCATACAGCTGTGTACCTTTGGATGTGTATGTTTTTATGTGTGCATGTGTGTGTGTGACAGATGTGCCTGTGCCCTAACAGACGGACATGCTGACCCCAGCTCCGCCCTAATGCTGACTGAACGATGAGATTCAGAGAAGGGATCCAGTCCTGCACCGCCCCTCAGAGTGTAGACTGCTATGTCCTCCTGTCTGCTTAAGACTCTCGTCATGCAGATCCTCCACAGTCTGCTGCCTTCACACCATTTCTGTATTAGTATCCACCTGCCTCAGTCCAGCAATCACTTTGCTATTTTTTTCACTCCCTGTTAATGTCCAGCTGTCAATGTCTTCTCCTCTGTCCTTCAATCACTTTTGCTTATATTCTGTTTTGTCAGTCCCCTCCCTACAAACAAATCTAGACCTGTTTTTGTTAAGGTCCAAGAATCAGACACAGAATAAAACAGTGTATTTCAGCTGCATGCTATCATTGTCAGAAAATCTATACTATTTTGAGTTGAGTGGGTTTGACAAAAACAATTTTGTGATAGAAAACCTTGATGAAAAATATATGGTCCTACAACCAGCAGTTGTTTTTTTTTTTTTTTGTTTTTTGTTTTTTTTTTGTCTTGTTTCTTCTGTTTTTGTTTTTTTGTTTTTTGTTTTTTGTAGTGATGTGATTTGAAAGCAAGAGATATTGTTTGAGATGGAGACAGATTTGTTTCAAAGAAGATAGAGATACTTGTCAAGACACTTCACTGTGTGTTGTGGCCTGGAACATAGTAAGTGAGCTGCTGTGAATAACTTTTGCATCATTTGAATGTGTGTCGAGGTGTTTTTGAAGGATGTGTTTGTAATTTGTTGCAATTTTCTAGTGGTGGGATATGATTTCATGAGTTATTTACGATACAACAGGTGGCCATGGCAAAGACAGGCGCTCTGCCATCATTCAGCCACTTGAAAATTATGCTATTTAGATGTCTGAGCAGGGGTGTTCACATTTGTTCTGAATGTCTAAGGGCGTTACCACACCATTTTAACACCCTTCTAAACACACTTACCCACTTCACAGATGCCTGAAGCTGGCCTAAACTGATTTATCCAGGTCACCAGGCTGCACATGAAGCACGTGGCCATTGGCGAGGGTGTTGCCAGACTATTAGCACTGTGAGGCTGCAGGCTCTTGAATCGCACCTTTGATTTACTGCTCCAAAGAATCAGAGTGCTGTCACAGTGCTAACACTTTATTACATTTTTAATGTGTGCAAGCCATATGCACACTAAATGTGCTGCAAATAGTAAAGCCCAGAAAACCAGAATTTATCCACCCATGTCAAGTTGGGAAGTTAGAAACAACAGCAAATGATTGTCACTGACTGCAAATTCAGCTCATTCACTTTCAGGGGATGACATAGTTGGGCGGTCAGTCCACCACTTTGGCCCAGGCTGAAATTTAACTAAGATAAGACAAGATAAGATAAATGGGGGAAATTAAATTGTTACAGCCAGCAAAGAATAAAAGACATAGAGAGATCAAAAAGGATACAGAATAAAAAATAAAACCACCACCATCAACCATCCACCATATATACGTAAGAGTATAAGAATACTGTTGACGTGACGTGTTGAATTGCACATGAGAAATTTAGAGAAATACTGTTGTCATACTAAATTGTATGTGTGTCAGATATGGATAATAAATACAGTGTTTGTACTATTGCACAATAGAAAAATTGTAGATAAAGAAAACAGGTTCATGATGTTATTATGGGAAAACAATATCAACACAGTGCTGTGTTATGCTGGAGTTAAATGGTCTGACAGCTGTTGGAATGAAAGACCTGTGGTAGCGTTCCTTCTTAAAGGATGCAGTTGGTTGGTGAAGGTGCTGCTTAAGCCCCCACTATCTCATGCAGGGGGTGAGAGATGTTGTCAATGCTTGATGTCAGCTTGGTTAACATCCTCCTCTCACCCACCTCCTCGATGGTGTCCAGAGGGAAGTCCTGGACAAAATTTTTTGTCTGTCTCTCTCAGAGCTCCAACAGCCCCACCACACCACTGCTTAGAAGATTGCAGATGCCACCACTGTCTCATAAAATGTTTTTAACAGTGTCCTACATACTCCAAACGACCTCAGTCTTCTTGGTGGTCTGTTGGTGAGGTAATTGATGGTCCATGCAGCCATGTGGCAGTCTCCCCCTGAGCAGTGATGGTTGGATTGTGTTGAAGTCAAAAAACATGACCCTTACAGTGTTCTCCAGGTGGGAAAGAGATCTGTGCTGCAGGGAAATGACTGTGTCTTCAACACCAATACCTGGTCAATATGCGAACTGTAGGGGATCCAGCTCGCAGGTCATCAGGTAACAGAGGTGGTTCAGTATAATCCTCTCAAAGGTCTTCATCAGGTGGGAAGTTGAAATCCATTCAAAGCAGCAGTCCGGCGTGCCAACCTTAATCATAGCTCATAAGCACATCAGAGATATATTGGGGTGGTAGACCATGTAGGGCCTTAAAAACAAGCATTAAAACTTTAATCAGTTCTAAAAATTACTGGTAGCCAGAGTAATGACCTCCGTACAGGTGTTTTATGGTTGTATTCCTTTTTTCTATTTGAACTCTGGCACCTGTACTCTGGAGTGATTACAGTCAACTGAAATGCTTTTTGATCCAGATATGCCAGCCCCCCTCTCAAATCTCCACATTAAAATGTCATGATCAACAGTGTCAAATGATGAACTTCAACCATGTAATGCTGAGATAGAAACTCCATTGTCTCTATCTTTTTTAAGTCATTAATAACATTGACCAAGACTGTTACTGTACTGTGGTTGACACAAAAGCCAGATTGGTAGAGCTCTTGTATTTTGTTGGTTCCTAGGTGGTAAATTAGCTGCTTGTGGACAGCTTCTTCAATAATTTTGCTTAGGAACCAGAGATTAGAGATTAATCTGTAGTTACTGAATAGATTGCCCTAGAGGGGCTTCTTTAAAAGTGGTTCAGCTTTGAGTGAGCTTGGGAAAATACCAGACTGTAAAGAGGTGTTTACAATGGTCAAAATATCTTTGGATAAACAGCTTAAAATGCTTTTAGAAAATGAGGTGGGGCTGGGATTGTGACAGGTTGTTATGTGACAGAATGGAGTAATCAATCTTAGAATCATTTATCTCCAGGTGAAGTTTTGGATTTAAACAAGGTTTATTTTATTCTTCTTTATTACAGTTAGTACCCCCTGTTCATTAGTCACCGTTAGTCACCTGTAATATTAGTTATCTTTAAGATATACAGCTAGCAAAACAGATAGACGGACACAGATAAAAGATGTAGAGTGGTTCGATTGCTCTGTGATCTGTTGGTAATGCCTCGGGGCTCCGTAGAGGGAATGGCGCTCTGCTTCCTCATTCAATACAGACGAGTGAGTGCAAGAGCTGCGTTGTGTGGTTTCTCCTCATTCCTCTCTTACGACTATTCTCCTTATTTATGGTAATAAATATAAATAAAAATGGCAAGGTAGGAGGAGCATAAATGATTTTTTTGTTGTTAAAGAATTCTGCAGAATCTTCACACTTATGGGTGGAAACAAAGTCACCTGGTATTGTACTTCTGGAATTACTTAGAAGATTTTTTTTTTTTTTTTTTTTTTTTTTTTAAGGAAACCCTTAAATCATGTTCATTGTTTATTGTTGTTGTTGTTGTTTTTTTAATAACCTTTCTCTTCTGAGTTACAACTAATTAATGCATTTTTCTAAATATCAAGAAACTAGAAACTAGAAACTGGGTTTCATGCCATTATGCTCATAGTTTAAAACTTACATCAAAGGGAGAACATTGTTGTCAGTCTTGGAGACCCTGTGTCTGAAAAACATGACATCTGTTTTGAGGTTGCACAAGGGAGCTGCCTCAGTCCATCACTGTTCTCATTATGCATGCTGCCACTTGGTGACATCATTAGAGAGCACAATGTATGTTTCCATAGTTACGCAGATGATACACAACTGCACATCTGTGCTGAACTAAATGATGCAGCTGTAGTCTCCATTACTAACAGTCTTTTGGCAATAAATAAATGGATGAGCAATCATTTCTTGAAGTTAAATGACGATGAAACTGAAATCCTACAAGCCTAGTCTAAAACAAAGAGAGAAATGGTGTTTAATAATCTGGGGAAACTCCTTGGATTAAATCTGAGGTTTCAAGTTTTGGTGTTATAATAGACTCAGAGTCTACATCAACAAGGTGACAAAACTTCATTTTTTCACCTTAGTACCACCATTTCAACTCAAAAAGGTGCGGAAAAACTGATTCATGACTTTATTTCAAGCCGGCTCGATGACTGTAACGCATTATTTGCTGGCCTCCCAAAAAAAAAACATTGAGAGATTTCAGCTCATTCAAAACTCTGCTGCTCGGCTATTAACTAGAACAAGAGGAGAAAGCACATTAGTCAAGGTTTAGATGCTCTGCACTGGCTTCCTGTAACATTCAGGATTGATTTTAAGGTCCACCTCCTTTTACACAAAACCCTTAATGGACTTGGACCAAGATACATCGCTAACTCCCTCGTTTATTATTTGCCCTCAAGAATGGTGCGATCATCTGCTGCTGGTCTACTGGAGGTTTCCTGCAACAGCTGAAAGAAGACTGGGGATACAGCATTTGTCCGTTACATCCTAAAGCTCTGGAACACACTACCTACAGATATCAGGGAAGCAGCTTACTGAATATTTTCAAAAGAAAGCTAAAAACTTCACTCACATTTGACTAACTAGGTCTGAAACCTTTGTGCCTTATGCACTACTGCACTTCTTTTAAAATGTTGTATTTACTTGATTTTATGCACTCCATGTAATCTGTTTTTACCTATATTGTATTAATTTTTGCTGTGATGTGATGCTGTATCCTTATTTGTATTTTCATCCTTATTCTACTCGATTTTTACCTAGAATTTAATACTCTATTGTGTGGTTTTATGCATTGTATATATTTTTATTTTTATCCTTATTATCACATGGGTTTCATTCACCATCTTTTTTATATTAATTTTTTGTCTGTTTTTATGTCAGTTCTGTCTTTTCTATGTAAAGCACTCACATGCATGTGATTTCTTTCTTGTAAAGCACTTTGGGCTGCAATTCCTGTGTCAAATGTGCTATACAAATACAGTTTATTCTTGTTATTAATCATTATTATTGTTATTATTAAATAGTATTACCTTTGTTACTTAAAACTTCCATTGCACTTTAACTTCTTAGTCATTGCTTCACATTTTTGCTCTTCTCTCATGTTGCATTTTCAAACCTGTGCGTGTCCTCACACACACCCTCTGAGCTGAACCATCAGCCAATCTCCGGACCTTCAAACTGACTCATTATGTAACCATCTCCACACGGACAGGTAGACCAGACATGTCACAGTCAATCTACTCCCCCAAGACTTTAACAAGCTAAAGTGGATGGACAGGCCATTTCACAGGCCAAGCCCCCACCTGTCCACCAACAAGAAACTAGTTCTGGACAAGTCCATGCTCAAATGCATGTGTGTATGTGTTCAGTGCATGTGTCTGTGTGTATTCATGCATGCACACATACTGTATGTGCCTTAGGACTCTTACATAAGACTGCCAAGACAGCTGATGAGATGGTGGAAAGGCCAGAAAGCCAAGTGAGAGACAGAGTGTGTGTGTGTGTGTGTGTGTGTGTGTGTGTGTGTGTGTGTGTGCGTGCGTGCGTGCGTGCGTGCGTGCGTGCGTGCGTGTCTGTCTGTCTGTCTGTCTGTCTGTCTGTCTGTCTGTCTGTCTGTCTGTCTATCTGTCTGACTGGGTATGTGGGTAGGTGGGTTGCTGGAGGGTAATTAAATGTATTTTTGTCAGCTAACCAGCTTTGGCTCCCTTATCAGACATGGGAAACCACAGAATTAGAAATAAAGCAGATGGGTCATGGCCAACAGGGGTGTTTGTGTGTGTGAATTTATGTGCAGGTGGGTGGGTCAGAGAGAATGAGACAGCTCTAATTCCCATACACCACCCCTCGGGGGCTGGAGGTGGAATTGAACATAGTCTGGAAGGGACAGCTTTGACAGCTTCCCTAAATACACCCAGTAATGTTTTCACTCACACTGGACTGAGGGAGATTTAATCTTAGCCTGGATGCACATTAGTGGCACAAAAGCCCTCACACAGTCTTTGTGATTATCAAACCCGGGAATGCCAAGGTGGTCATTTTTCTCAAGCTGTGCTGGATGGAACACATTTCTAAGGAACATGTGCAGAGAGAATGCTGATTTACGGTTTGAGAAAGGCTTCGTGTTTGACGGTTCATGATCAGTCTAGATGCACAATCTTTGCTTTCCCACCTTGTTTAGTCAGCACATTTTTATAGTGTACGTCCCTAAAGCACTCTGTAGAAGTGATGCATCACCCTCATGACGAGCACTGGGGCTCTGCATTCATTCTCATCTGTGAGTAAACTTCAGGGTTTGTAATTCACCTACTGTCCTTGCAGTCCTTTGTTTTGAGATTGTACTATGGCCATTAGGCACTTCGTCAAATGAGTCATGGACAGCCCAAGAACATATTTTCAGAACGCACACACGGTCCCTGAGATACATGTCATGGGAAATGACTGGAGCTCAGGTAATTTCAATATATCAAGAAACTGGGTTCAGGACAGCACTTCTCTACCCAACTATATTACTGGTCTGACGCACCAGAAGGACTGTTGTCCTCCAATGAAATAATGTATTTTTTTTGTTTAAAGTGCACAATTATTCTTAACTTGTTAACAGATAAATGGCTAAATGTGTGGATATACTTGAAAATGTAATCAATTACTTATTTATCGAATGTAATCAGTTACTCAGAGCATGCTCCATCAGAGTTGCTATAAACAACTGGTAACATGCTCTGTATTAAACATGCAGGAATAGAAAACAAGACTTTGCAGTTTACCACGCAACTAATTTACAAGTTATTTCCTTATCATCAACAGCGACTGTTGGCCTAATTAGCCCTAGTGACTGACTAAGTGCTCCACTGGAAGTCCCATATGCAACCGACTAACTGCCTTACTAAGTGCTGGCAAAGCTAGATGGCAGCTAATAGTAGGCTAGCTAGCAGGTAAGAAGGTACAATATAAATATTCAAGTCACCAGGAGTCACATTTCTCATCTTTGGGGAGAGGACAACTGCCTCCCTACAATGACTGCACCTGCACCAAACCTAATGTGTCCAGCTCCTCAGTGCACAAAGAGGAAACTGATGTCTAAGCTCACTTTGGATCAATACTTGTGGACTGTAGAGTCTGTGATACATGAGGATATGAACATTTTTTGACTGAGTTTTTACAGTATCCCATTCTGCGGATGGTGTTGCAATAGAACCTGGACCCCCAAACTTTCACACTGCACCACATTTGAAGATTTGCACAACACTCTTCCTAGGTCTGATTCGTACACTGATGGAAATTTGTTCAAGACAGACATCACAACCAGCCCACACATACTTCTGGATTTACCTTGATGCAAGGCCAAAGACTATTTTGTCAAGCACACTGACATTAATGCCAGAAACAAGCCTAATGCTGGCAGGACCAATGCCATCACTAATGCTTGTTGTCTAATTAGGCATGTTAAGCGCAAACTTATAAATGTGCCAAGCATCATAGTTTGTGACTCAGCCCAGAAAATGATACTGAACCATCTGGGCATCAAAAAGATCACCATTAATGTGGGAACTAATGACATTTTACTCAGTTTGTTGCCTCTGATGTGGAGGTTGGATTCTCTGCTGTCGTGATGCTCTGAGAGATCAGCCGAGGACAAGAAGCTTCACCTCACTGTCTTCTTACAGAGACCCTCCGGAGCAGAAAGGAGTCGGTATGTTAGAAATTGTGAACTGATAGTTACATTAACTACAGTGGAGGTGCTGAACTGAACAGCATTTCAGTAGACCTCTGGAATATTTGTGTTACTAGTAGACACTTAACCTTCTGCATTCACCTTGCCCTACTTCCCAGGGTCCAAGAAGACAAAGACTGGCACCTTCTCCTGATAGTTTGCTTGACAGCAGCAGCCCAAACCTCCCTGACCACCTTCTGGTGTAGTCACCTGGGACATTAAACACCAGATAAAATAGACACTTAAAGTTATGATGTTTAAGATTTTCCTTATATCAAACCCCAGTTTTTATATTTTTATGGCACATATTTTTTTCAGTAATAGCCAGTCAATAAATTGTTATTATGTAATGGCCTGTCTATATGGTAGTTTTCACTACTACTGGTTGATCCTGCATTTTTTCATGAGGTATTCATATAGGCACAAGGGAGCCACAGGAAATGATGCATGCACATACTGGTTATGATGCAGAAGCTGCATAAGATTCTGACATCATATTGATTATTCCAGCTGATATTATGGACAGTTGTCTTTAGTCTTCTTTAGTAAAACACACTGATTCCTTTCAGTTTGTTTGGGTGCGCCATAAGTTGATACTCAAGTTGCTCTTCTTCTTTTGCATTTGTTGCAAAGTAGCTGTCAACGATGTGAATTCCCCAGTGATCATTTCAAAGACATGGGGCCTATATTTTTAATGCACTTGCTGTTACCGCCAGTGACCACGTGTCACTAAATCAACCAGGACTAAACAACGAAGTAGTCAAAACACAAAATCTTAACAATGGCACAGACACATTAGTGTGGTTGTTAGTGCTCATTATATCTTATCCTTTTTTTCACTGGCTTGTACTGAATAAGCAGTGTTTTGTAGCCACACAGCTGGGATTGAGTTTAAAGGGCCTCTCTTTATACTGAGGCCTCCTATATTTTCTTCACAAGCAATTTTTCACAACACTGTGCCAGTAGATTCATAATGCATTTGGCAAAAAGGTTTTTTCATAATATATAGCTTTCTTATCTGTATAACACAAAATCCTCCTTCTAGAAACCGACTACTCTTTAATGTATAGTATCTATAGTAGACCTTTATTATTCATCATCCAAACTGACATTCGCTTGTGTGTGTGTGTGTGTGTGTGTGTGTGTGTGTGTGTGTGTGTGTGTGTGTGTGTGTGGGTGGGTGTGGGTGTGGGTTTGTGTGTCACACTCTGGCCCTTGGCTCTGTAGCTACGCCTCAAAGAGGGGCATTTACTGTTTAAAGTATCTGTGAAAGGAGAATATTGATTTCAGCACTAGTACTCTGGTCCTTCTGCTGTCATGTTGAGCAGAATAAATTTACACCATAAAGCGCCTCTTGAAGTGTCCTTCTTTTCTTGAATATAAGACCCTCTTACTGAAAACTACATTTAGCAGATAGCAAAGAATTGTTTCACCTTAAAGCTACCAAGTTTAAAAATTCTTCACTGTGCAGTTTTAGGTCTTGTTCCACAAAGGTGCCGCAGTAACATTTGATTTTCACTACCTGCAACACAGTGATGCAGCAAAGTCAGCAACACCACTGAAACCTTGAGCCATGGCAGAAACTGTCAGGGATTCATGCATGGCATAAGTATTTTTTACCCCGATTCACCCATTAATGTCCTGTTGTCTAGGCTGTGAATTTTTCTGGGCGGTGTACTACCACAGATGGATCCGCTGTGGGGTTCTGCTGGTGATTCATATTAATGGACCTGACCCCAATCCCTCCTTTCCTTTTTCTTCTTCCAATCTTTCTCCCCTGTGTTCCTCCCACTGCTCACTGTCTTTCTCATCCCTTCCAAACACCCAGGAGACAGATGGACCAACACTCAACTTCACACCATTTAGCTTTTCAAGGCTGCTAAAATAGTGTGTGTGAAGAGGTGGAGTGAGTGAGTTGGAAAACAAGGACGGTGTGTGTAGCATTGTGTAAGCGCATGTGTGTGTGAGAGAGAGAGAAAGAAAGAGAGACAGAGAGAGAGAGAATGAATGGACATACTGCCTACATTAAACATCTTTCTGTGCTTGCGTGTTGCATTTAGTGCCTGTCGTGTGTTTGGGTGTTTGGGTGTGTGTTTGTGTGCACATGAGAGCACTGGTGTGAGGTTGGCAGGCAGGGGGAGTAAATGAAGGACTTAGTGCTCTACACGACTGACTGGTCAAATCTATGATGCTACCTTGAGCTTCCCTGGCTCCAGTCAGACACTCCTGCTCTTTCAGTAATAGAGACTGAGTGCTGTTCTGTACCAAGCCAAAGACCTGCACTGCACTGCCTACATACAGCACAGATACATAGTGAATTGACTGTCTGAAAATGTACTACAACTATGGTCGTTAGAGGCAGATTGGCAAACATTGTGATCATTATGTCTGGCAATAAGTAATATAAATTAAACTTTGAATTAGGTAAAGCTGATGTGAAAAAAATTATTCATGTATATGTTTTTTTTTTTGCATGTAAATACTTTGGATTTATTTTTCAAAAAGTATATCAATTTCAGTTCAGTTCAAAAGTTTGCTTAGTGCTTTTTTGCACTAAGCAATAGGCCTTTCTTACAGCATACATTTTAACTTGTCATAATAAGATAACCACAGGTGTTAATAATAACATTAATGATGATGTTCTATTCAAGTGTCCCGGTAAGGCATGACTAGCTAGCGTGCAAAATACCAGGACCCTGAAACCGAAGCAGCTAAGTGAAATTCAGCCATCATTCGTTTTATGACTTACACCTGTGCTTTTCTTACTGTGACACGTCAAAATGTCTCCTGAGAGAGAGGTCTATTGTGTAGTCTCACATTTAGATTTTGTATGAATTTTGAATTATATAACTCAAACATTCATTGCTTTAATTTCCTTTTCACCAAAGCGACATTCGTACATTCAGGACACAACATCAAGAAACATTAGGCTTATTAAATCACTCCTCTCTGCTAATCAAACACCAGGTCCACTCAGCAGCTGAATAGACCTGAATAGAGCTTAATAGATCTTGTGGTGAGATTAAAAATTTGTTTTGGCAGTTACTGTTTCAAAGATCAGGAATGAACTTTCAACTTTTGAGGCAACATGGACGAGAAGTTCTTAAAATGGTCAGGAAAATGGTGATTTGAACATCTGCAAGCCCATCATAACTGCTCAAGCTACATCCGCTGAGGAACATCATGTGATTCCATCAAAATGTGTTTTACCATATTTTATGTATGCACTGCAATCATTTTGTGAATGTCGAGATTAAGCCATACATTTAAAAGTTACTCAAGGACACTGGTGCGACCACATGCCCAACTCGCCTGGATAACATATTAACATAAAGCAGAATGACCTCGGCTCGGGTTAGTGTTGCTTATCTTTCGTCAGTGCTTTCCAGCAGCTATACCCCCATTCCATTTCATGGTGTTACTCTGCTTTCTCCACTGCAGCTTTAACTTCAAGGTGTGTGACATCACTGAATCCTATAACAAATGTAAGATAAAGGCATAGGATCCCCTGAGTCCAACTAACTTCACTGAAACCAAACCTAAGCCTTTGTCCAATTGTAACAGGATGTCTCCGTCTATGTGGGGATGATGGCCTGTACTTTGATATCTGACACCATGATTCTCTCCTTGAAATAGATGATGAAATTGACTGTCATTTTGGTGCAAGGGCTACAGTAATGCAGCTGCCGTATTGGACCACCGGGGCAAGGAGAGAGCAGAGCCACAAAGCCAAACTGATTTTCCCACTCAATTCTTTGTTCTGACCCTCACCTGTGGTCACAAGTTTTGACAGTAACTGAAAAAAGAAGGTCCTAGACACACATAGCCAGAATGAATTTTATCCACGGGTTGATTGGCTTCACCCTCCATAACAGTGTGTGGATCTGAGAGGGCCTCAGGGTCAGGCTGCAACTTCTTCACACTAATGGGAGCAGGCGGTGTGGAGGTGTCCCCCCTACTGCTGTGAGGGTGAACAGGGCCATGGCCAACTGCTGGGAACAACCAGAACGAACTGAAGGGACTCCAGCTTCCAGACTTCCAGCTGGTGGACAGGTTTGTGAAGACTCATGGGGAGCAGCTGAAAGACATTCACACTTTGTCGTCCGCTCGACACTAATGAGGATGAGACTGTAGATGGATCACTGCTACTGAACTCAAGATTACTGAGATGTTAAGAGCATCAAGACTTTCAACATGCTGGTTTTCTTCCTACAAGTCACCCACTGGTTTTGTGTGTGTGTGAGAAAGAGAGAGACAAGTTCATGCTTAACTGAGGCCTACAGGAATACGTCCCTGTGATACTCTTATCTGCTTTGTCCACCATTTGCTAGCACATGGGAGACTCCCTATCTTCCATCCATGCATTATCTATAACTGCTTATCCTTTGCAGGGTCACAGGGGGAAGGACCCAATTCCAGCTGACACTGGGTGAGAGGCGGGGTACACCTGGACAGGCTACCAGTTTATCACAGAGATAAACAAGTGTTCACACTACATGCAATTTAGAATCACCAGTTAATCTAACCTGCATGTGTCTGAGCTGCATGTGTCCGAGCTGTGGGAGGATGCTAGAAACCCACACAGGCACTGAAAGAAGATGCAAACTTCACACATTGGTGTGTGTGTCTCCTGGAAAATCTCTGTGTTGCTGCCTGTTTGCACGAGGGCGGGGACAGCAGACAGCAGTGTAACCTCAGAGCAGATCCCACAGATGAGGGAATGAAACAGACTTAATGATATATTTTACTTCAGTCAACGACCTTCTTGTTTGTGACTGGACAGAATCAAAGTCAATTCAGAGTTAATTCAGTAGATGTGTTCAGGTGGGTTGCTGCTGTTTCGCTGATGACGCTCTGGATATGTGTTAGCATATGTTAGCATGCCATTGGATCCAGGTGTGATATAATGGCCCTTCTCAGGTCACTGGTTGAAGAGTAGCCACCCCGAGTCCTCAGTCCTAATTCTTTGAAGCCTGCTGTCAGGGTCCTGTGGGGCATTTTAATGTCACATGTTGACAGCATATCAAGAATTACATCATATGAATGTTTTTTGTTAAAATAATCCCTTACGATTTTAATCTCCTCTGCTGCCCTTCTGAACTCAGTTTACAATACATGCAAGGACACTGTCACTGGGGACTCGAGTTCTGTCCAATCACAGACAAGAATTTTCCTACCTACTTTCAAAAAGGAAAACCTTTTTTATGAAATATTGTGTTTTCTGAAATGTTGTTGTGTTTTGACCCCAAGACTCTTTTTTCTGAAAAGATTGTGGATGCAATGAAAATGAACTGCTTGCAGCACAACACTTTCACCCACAACAACGACCATGAAGCATTATCTTAACAAACTACTATTTCAAGCTACTCTTGTCACTCCCAACGATTTCCTGCTGCCCTTGAAAGAAATTATTCTCTCCATGAACTTATTTAAATATTCAGGCAAATATGTTTTGCAGTCACGAGGCACAGCCGTAGGAAGCTCCTTTGCCCCCTCAGACACTTGCCTTCTAATGGATTCATGGGAAGACATTCATTTTCAATCCTGCAAATCCACTCCTCTCTAAGATTGCTTTGTTTAATAGATTTCCTTTAAGATATCCTGGTAATCTAAAGAGAGAGCATTCCAGAATCGCATGGTGTTTTACAGTACCGGAATACCACGACTGATTACTTGTCCCTCATTAATGGATTACATTAATGAGGGACAAGTAAACATATTAAATTTTTAGATCTGACAATTTCCATAAGTGAAAGCAGCAGAGTGAAAACGAATCGGCAAAAACTCTCTTCTCAGAGCAGACAGTAATCACTCCACAAACCTTATTAAAACATCCTGATAGGGGAATTTTTCAGGCTACACCAAAACTGCAGTGGAGACTGATATCCAGTGAAAAGTTTCTGAACTTAAGGCATCCTTAAAGGCCAGGAGATACCTTATTACATACATAGATTCAGAGCTGAGATTTAGACTCAGAGAGCATGGGCACAGACTGACATTCCCTATTTGACAAAAAGCTCAAACATGTCTTCCTCAAGAGTTACAATCCAGAATCTGTCCAGTTTAAACAAACCATACTTTGACATTGGCCTGCCCTATAAAGCAATGCCACCTTGAGGTATATCTTTCCAAACCCCGACTATCTTCATTCACATGAGCACGTAATGTAAAAGACCGTCTTGTTCCTTCACAGCTTTCCAAACCTCTGCTGTTCACTTGGATACCATCTCACCCTGCCAGCTTTTATCAGCGTGGTCACTGTGCTCACTGCTCTGACTCCACTGATGCAAAGAAGCTTGTGCACCCACTTATGATGAAGGAATCAAAATCCAGTCATTTGTAAACTGCAGCAGCACTCATGTTATCTATATACTGAAATGTCCCTGTGGTCTGGTATTTGTCAGCCAAACTAAATGAAGACCTCACTATGGGTAAACAAACTGTTGTGCAGAGAAAGTTACTGGATTTACACAATGGACACAATTGAACATACTTTGGACATATGAACCATATGGATTAAAACAACATGATATAGTTAATATTAATGTATTTTGTCTCTCCCATCATTATTTGATGCTCTTGGTTGTGGAACTACCACTGGGGGATGTAAACAAGAGGTATGATTTTGCTAGGGATTCAATGAGCTACAACTTGAGCCACGTTTCATTAGCCTAGATTTTGTTTATATTTTGACAAATTAGCACCATCAAAAGTATGCTGAATTAGCTATTAGCAGTTTCAATTTGCAATGTAACTGTGGAAGATAAAATGGCTCTCACTGGATTACTTTAAAATACAGAAGAAAACATAAAAACATGAAGATTCTCAGGCAAGTTCTGCTTTTAAAACAAACATTTTCTCTATTATCTCTGAGAGAAGTTATAGAAGTTTGTTCGCGATGGACATTGGAGATAATGACCTTATTACAAAGTGTAAGTCGCAGTGAAGTTAAAAATGTGTGTCATGTCTGCGTGTTCAGATTTAACCGAGTTATCACTCTGAGAAGGGGTGCAGGTTTTGATGCAAATTGCGGCAATTGGGCGCTAAGGGTTTTGAGTGAGCTGTGTGTCACAGCTGCAGCTCCAACTGCTGACTGCGTTGTCAGGCCTAATCAGGCGGCCAAACTTCAGTAACTAACTTCCTGTTGTTTTCTGAACACTGGCACACACCTGTCCTTTTCACCTCATGCTGTATCTTTGTCTCATGTCTCTCCATCCACATCCTTGAAACTCTCCCATGGTTCACCGGGGAGGAACGCCTCACAGCATGTAATCCTCTGGTCCCCCTGCAAGGCAAATCTTTGAATTGAAATCATGTTTTAAGGATACCGATACATGTAAATATACAAAACACACAAAACCGATTATACCCCTCCTTCAACACACACATGCAAGCAAACCAATCCACACACACATCCTGAGACACACACACACACACACACACACACACACACACACACAACTTCAACTTTTATTGAACAAGAATCCAATTACTTAACCCAGATTCAGGTTCTGCACCCTCTTTGCTCCTCCACCTTGACAAGTCTACGTTAATATCTGCTGACAGCCTATGTCCACCATGCGCATGCACACACTCACGCACGTCTCACACACACACAAACATACAGCGTATCCCCATAAGAGCCTGATTAAATGAAAACTGTGATGCCCATTTCTCCATCCCAGGGTCAATGAATACCAATGAGAGACAGATATCACAGTCCTTGGCGTGTGTGCGTGTGTGTGTATGTGTGCGTATATGTAAATGACAAAGAGAAAGAAGGGGGGCTGTCTTCCAATTTCATGCATTCCTACAGTACTGGATATGTAGCTCTGAGGATTTTTTCATCTTTTTTTTATTCTTCCCTGTTCATATGTCTCCATGACATCTGGATCTTTATTGTTCCCAGTCCATAGATCACTTATTAAGCCAAGTAATGAGGAGGTCATGCATAATTTCATTTGCTCTAGCGGTACCTGGGGACATTTTCTTACTTCTCTAAAATCTATGATAGTTTCCTTTTGAAAGGCCATAACTCTCCTTCAGTAGCAGGCATTGGGGTCACAGATGCTAAATGGGCCATTTATAGATTCCTGGTGGAAGGAGAATATTGTGTTGAGTCGTTTCAAACCTCTTATTGAGGCTATTTGACTCCACATGGTTTAATTTGCTCCCAGTGATATATCTGATAAAGGACCAACCTTTCATATCATTCATGTAGCTTTGCTCCTATACGCATACTTTCACACACAAGTGTAGGGCAATGTATAACGGATGTTATTTAAGAAGAGTGACTTCAGTTACGCAAATCGAATGTCCATATTATCGCCAAATAGTTATTCTTACCAGCAGTGGCCCATAGGGACTAGCAGTGATTACTGGTAAATACAATTATGTCCAGAGCAGCGGGGCTTCAGCCAGTGCACAATTTTGAACACAGCGGTCCTGCGATCTGTTCTGCAGTTCAATGGCCACAATCTAAATCCGTTTCTATCTATCCAAAATATCTGCAGGCATCATTTTAATGCATGTATTTAGCCACTGAATTAACTACCACCGACTGTATTTGTTTACATTGCACAAAAAACTATGCAAAAGCTATCATTTTCCTTGTTTTGCTGTGCTTTATTTCCTTTTGTTTATGTTTATGTTTATGTTTATATAGTGCATCTGATAACTCCACGTCGCTTGCAGACACACCACCCAACAGGCTTTCATATGGAGAAATATCAAATCATTGCAAACAAATAACATCGGCACGGCGCACTTGAAAAATTTATGTCCTTGGAGGCGGTTCATGTATGACAATCAGAGACTTTGAGAGATGGCGAATGCTGCGTTTCCCTTCCTGTCCTTCGCAGCTTAAGAAGTGTGTTGCCATTGGTCAGTTGTCCTTCAGGGATGCTTCCCAAGCTTATCGGTCTGCTACAAATCAGACGGAGACATTGCAGCCGGAACATCTCTCCCTTTTCTCTCCGCTCTCGCTCACCAGGACCACTCGAGGGGACTGAAGCACTAACAACACAGCACAAATCTCACTTCCTTCTTTGCCTTGAATCTACCCCTGATTTTTCTCCTGTTCTCCCTTCAAGCATGATGAAAGTTACATGTGAAACTTTTGTGAAACTCACTTTATGTGTTTTAAGAAGCACTGCTGTTGGATTAGACTTCACATTCAACTGATTGCAGGTTTCGGTGCATGATCCAGCATTAGTTATTCTAGCTTCTGCATAATCCACATCAGAAAAATGGCTCTAAGGTTAAATACCCTTCCCTTGTCCCCCTCGTAAAAATTTCCATTCATGACTGCAGTGAATGTACAGATAACATGTGAAGTCAGTGTGTGTGTAGCTTCCACCCAAACTCACCTAAAAGTATGATGAAAGGAAACCAAAAACATTTAATAAGGTTGGATGAAAACATGTCTTGGGAATTTGAGTTGCATCCATGGGTCAAATTTGTTTAATGATGTATTTTCCTTTTTCATGTGGGTAATTGGCCACATGAAAGAGGCAGATAAGAGGCAGAGATACCAATTTCTTCACTGACAGTAGCCTCTGTAGTCCATAAAGCAGCCAGTGCTGTAAGAAGCAAAAGAAGGACAGGTTGTTGTCATTACCACTAGTTTTCTCTGAACGACAGTGAAAGATAAAGTAACTTTTGCTAATTGTTCTTTCCAGCAAAGCACTGTATAATAGACAGATGGAATGGAATGGAAGTAATGGTAGCTTTTAACATGAAGGTTAAAGCTAATGTTATCCCAGTCATGTATTTATACCTGCTGAAAGTCATTGTGGACGACACAGGAAATCACTAACTACAGGCAAAGAATCTCAGGCATGCTGAGGGGAAGCATAGTCAAAGTATGTGAACGGGATTCCAGCACAGATACTTCATGTCCGAGGCTGGCTTTATGGTTCAGGCCTGCTTCAGCTTCAGCTACTGTGAAGAGAAACTTTAATGCTACAACACAGAGTGATATCTTAGACCTGCAGTGCCCAACCTGGGAGCTGGGGTCTAACAAAAGGGTCACAATAGAAATCTGAGAGGTCACAAGATGATTGACAGTATCGGGAAAAATAAAGCAACACTCAAGCGTCTGTGAAATTTATCTTATATTTCTCAAACTCTACCTTTTAACTTCTGTAATACTCGACAATTTCAACGTACTCTCTGTAGACACATAAGTCATTTGGGGGTGTTATAGTAATGTCCTCTGTACATCATCAGTGTAGGTGTAATGCTCAGGTGTCTACATACTTTTGTCCAAGTACTGTAGATACAATAAAAAAGACACTTCATGCAACACTACATCATAAAGTATGTGCTGAACTAGGATCTCTTCCATATTATAGCTAATACATTAGACAAGGTGCAGCTTTTTTACCCACATGCCTGTTTGCAGCGTCTCCATGTGAAACAGCTTAAGTAAGCACCATTTCCATATTTTTGATTCTGATAATGGCCTGCTTTACCATCACCAAATTACCCCAACACCACACGGCCAGCCAAGTGAATGAATTAATGTTCAAAAATGGCAATATTCCCCCTTACACTTAATGTGTGTGTCTGTGTGTGTGTGTGTTTAGGGCAGCTTGTGCTGGAGAATGAGCTTAATGACTTTTTCACCTCTCACACGTGCCTTGAAGACACATTTCAGTTTACATTTGCAGTATTGAATTCATAATTGCTTGTTGGCCATATAACTTCCTGTATAATGAAATGCTTTCATAATAATCAATAAAGGAAATAGAGCGGGTCCATTTAAATGTTGTGGCAATAGAAGGAACCCATCAAGCTGAACCTCTCAGCTCTCAGTGCTGCAGTGTGTTACCATATCAGTGAGTGTAGCATGTAGAGGAGGAGACGGAGAGTGGATTCCATTTCAAAAATCTCCACTTGGGGACTGCTATCTTTCTTTCCTGCATGATGACACAGAGGAGGGGAGGAAGGATGGATGTCTGTCTGTGGTGTTGGAACAGGCCCTGGCCCTTAGGTTCCCCCTTAGCCCACTCTCTTTAGCCAGCTCAGAGCAGATTGTGCTTACTCTCATTTAGTCAGGCCTATTTGTCTTCCATATGAAGCCCAACCTGCTCCAAAGATGCAATTCCATAAAAGCATACAATCAATACACCAGAAACTGTACTCTCATCTATCATTTTTGATATTAAAAAAAAAAAAAAAAAAAAAAAAAAGGGTGGGAAAGCAAATAGGCAAAATTGTGTGTGGGCATCTGTGTGTGTGTGTGTGTGTGTGTGTGTGTGTGTGTGTGTGTGTGTGTATGTGCGAGCGCATGCATGTTTGAGTATGTGTATGCACGGACGCAAATATTGCAAATAAGCTGAAGAAGGGCAGGTCAGAGATGCTGGCTCAGGCATGAGTGCTGGCACACACTGGTGCACAGGAAAGCTCTGCCCACTGGATGGCACTGTTATGAGTTATTTCAAAGCAGGAGCAACGATCAATTCATGTGTGGTATACTGTGTCAAAAACGAGGAAATATTAATTTCTTTGCTCCTGGAAACCTTAACATTTCCAGGAAAGATATAAATACAATAACCACACAGACACACACACCCACAGGCGGGCCTCATTAATCTCCTCTGTAACAGGACTCTATCCTCCGGCTCCAATATTACAGTAAATGGTGATGCTTATCTGCAAGCAGTCCTGCCCTTGAAATAGGTGCTGTTCCATTCCCAGCTAATTCCACACCCATTAAATGGTTGGCACATTTTTCACAGGTATATAAATTGCTTTAAGCTGCAGCTTACTCTCAGCACATTGAAATACAAACACGGATGTTCTCTCCTTTTTATCTTACTCTGCCCTCTGTCTCCTTAATACTTCCAAACCTCCTCCCCCCACCTCCCCATCCTTCTTCCCACCCCTCCCTGCCACCCCTCCCTTCTCCTTACAAGTGAAATGAGCATGGATTGACTTCAAGCTTGCAGCAAGGTTGAGGTAATAACTTATTAGCAGCCTATAAACATCAGTCATTTCCATTTAAGCTAAAACTCAAATCTTGTTCTTAATCACCAAGACTTGGATAGGGTTGGAAATCAATGGCATGTTCTAACCAGGTGTCCCCGTGTAGCATTTGATCCGCCTGATCAAGGAAGTGAGGGGAAGCCTTTGCATGCATTCATAAATCAACTGCAAAACAATACTTAACATGCCATTGTGCTGTACTAATCTTACTGTACATGCTGTAAAGCCAGTAAATCTGAATCTAGAAAACAACAGACGGTGGCTGCTCCTCCAAAGAAAGGGGGTGTAGATCAGCCATTCACATCATACCCCTGCCCACCCAGACCTGACAGCAGAACACCTGCAGCCTCACTGATGAGGGGATGAAATACTCCTCCTCTCTGAACCCTCACATTCTCTCATCCATCCATTTATATTCCTCTCTCCCCATGTGCCCCCAGCCACAGAGCAGCTGGCCAGTTATTTGTGACCTGCCAGTCTGCGGGTGTAACAAGGTTTCGACGCAATTAAGAATACATTTCCCAGGTACCTACGCAACAAATCACAAGCTTGAGTCCCTCGATGCACACACACATAAACTTTGCCTCACTAGTCACACAAATCAAACGCTACACAAATGGCAACATGAAATACCTAATCATTGTTGGAGGAGAAAAGGCAATTATTAATCGATTCCATTTGTGTTGGGCTGAAAGGGGTTCAAACAGTCCCATTCTTTAGAGGAAATATTTGCCGTGGCTGTGCAGCTTGGGTGGCGTAATCACCACCTATTATGTGTGTTGATTTGAAAGTAAGAAGCAAAGTGGTCAAATACATCACAGGCAACCATTATTGTGTCAATTCACAGCCAGAAAAACAATCCATTTTATGCGATAAATTATAAGCACGCACAAAAGCAACGGGAACTTTTCTCAACATGTTGATTTTACAATCTCAGTGGAGAAGAGAGGCTGGTAGGAAGAATGTGTTTTGGTTTAACAGAGAAATGGTACACTGTCATATCTGAATTACAACCTAGAGTTTTCCTGTCCGCTCCGCTCTTCAAACCAAGGTGCAGTAAAAGGAAAACAAGCCGAGATAGAGGGTTATTTACAATTATTAGATCTCACCTTTTTTTCTTTTTTTTTGTCTTGATTTTATTTCAGAAAGTTTGACAGCCTTGCCTCTTTTATTATTCATGTAATGAGAGGATCCAGGGCCAGCTCATTTCAAGTTGTATGAATCTGAATTTAGCCAGCTCATTTGAAGCTTCACATTTGTAATTTTAAGTTTCTCTAGACATAAAAATACCTCCTTCAATAAACTTGCTCCAATTACTTTTGTCTGTTTCACCAGGAGAAGCTTTATTGCACTTTTGATAAACAATACATAAGCTATATGCAGATGATTAGATATCTTTTACGGCTATAAACAGCTGTAAAATGTTTTAATGTTTCAATAAAACTGATGCCAGAGAAAAAGACAAGCTTTTATGTCTTATAAAATATCATCAGATCATAAACAATTAAGAAGCTAAGGACACTTTTATTCACAAAGTTTATTGGACAGCATTAGGTATAAAAAGAGGTATTAAAGGTGTTTTTTAAAAAGCCATTCATAAATTCAACCGAAGATGTATCAATTTTCTCTATTTTTGATCAATTTTTTGGAAAGAAAAGCAAGCATCAAGAATTCCACGGCCAATAATTTTTGGCAACAGTAAACTACAAGCAGCACACAACATTAAAAAAGACAGTGTAATCAGAGAGCTTATAGAAATGGACGTAGCCCGGTGATGTCACACTTCAGTTTGTGCATTGCCATTCTGAAGCATCAAGCTTGGCATTATGCCTGTCATCGTCTTGGTTTTCTGGAGTCAAAAATGACCATATTTGGTTGAGAGGGTGGTGCTAAGGAAGTACGAGGGGGGAATCTGACTGATAACCCCTAACAGGTCGCTGTGGAAGAGGCATAAGGTGCCCACATCCCACAGCATACCCTGCTTTATCGTCTATTTCTTATCTTATCTCGTCTTATCTCTAAATGGGGCCATGATTTACAAAATGAGCATCATGGTGCATTGAATAAAACTTGAATCTAGTGACTGAGACCACATACTCAGGAAACTGTGATGATAGGTACTAATAAAGTAATCAATCAAGTCATTTTCTCATAGACTGCCATACAATTGGACTTCTTTTTGCACTGGTCCCCTGCTGGTCGTAAGAAATAATGCAGGCATAAGGCACTGCTGCACTGGCTTCACTTTTCAGACTTGGAAGCTACGTCCCCATCTGTTTTACAGTCTGTGGTCTTCTTTCTTATTTCACTCACATCCTACTCCTCAGATTTGCTTGTCTGGAGCTAATCACTTAGCATATGAGCATATCAACATTAAATTCAGGGACTGTCTGCAGAGAGCAATAATCACAACAAGCATTAATAATGAAGCAGAGAAAACCATGTCAGTTGTCTGAAATAATCTATAAACATCAATACGCTATCCAGCATCCACGTCATCCAGATGACAGGTATTGTTTACATAGATTATACATGTCTACATGCTCCCAACACAATCTCAACTCATGCTGATGCTCGCCTAGTGTCACATAATAATTTGCTGTTGGTTGATTAAACTTGCCATTATTTATGTTAATTGCAGGATGGATGATTTCTTTTTATACTCTGCTGTTTCCTGGTTGGCAATTTTCTGGAGTCTACTTAACCAAACTATTAAGAAAATCAAATTCTTTCTTTTATTGTTGCTAAGAAAATGCACACTAAACTGCTTTCAAATTGTACTGCCTGCAGTGAAAGATCCCCCTGATTACTGATTACACATTGTGCTCCATGCAATTTCGCGAAGCAAGTTTCCCTGGATTTAAAAATGTTTTATTTTTATGTTTTTTTTTCCTGCTGCAGGGCAGATGTGTACATTTACAGTTGATATTCTCTGTCTTACACTGTGAATGATACACCACTCACAATATGTGCTGTCATAGCTTGAAGCACACAAAAGAGCACACTGATCATCTGTATGGACCGGAAAGGGTTTGGATCCATCTCTCCTCCTCTTCAACCCCTCCCTTCCCAAGCTATTCTGAACAACACAGTTATCTCTACCCAGTGCGCTTTTGTACTCTAAGAAGCACATAATAAGCAAGCATGCTCCATTTGTGTACATGTGAGGGTTTGTGTGTGCACATGTGTGTCTGTGTGTGCCATTCTCACAATCCAGACATAGCGGAGAGACGGGGGGGGGGGGGGCAAGTTCGACATCTGCAAATTGAATTCTGCCCAAACGTGACAGTGATGAAGTGTTGTTCATAGCAGCCGTGATTGTCTCTATCTTCACTCCTGTCCATGAGTGTTACAGCATGCCTGCCCGCTCCACATGCTGCAACCCCAGCGCCAGCTAGCTCATCTATTAATGACAGTATTGTAAAATCAAATTCATGCTAGATGTACGTTTTATCAGCTGGCACTGGCAGGAGAATAGGTCTATCTTTGTGTGTCTCCATCCTTCTCGCTGCATGTTTTTCTCTCCTTGTTTCTCCTTGTAAGATCGAGTGTCCTTAGCCCTCAGGCCAGCTTTTAATAATAGGACAGGGTGCAGAGAATTGATCCGGTTTCATAGGCACAAGCTTTTAGGATTATGTCAATAATAAAACAAACTTTGGCCTTTCCCTATCCTGCATTTCTCTTCAGGCGAGCAGAGGACCTATGTGCTGCTCTGTGACTCTCTTTGTGGCTTGCATCTTTCAACAGAAGACAAAAGGAGGAGGAGGAGGAGGAGGAGGAGGAGGAGGACAGAGGAAGGAAAGGAGGAGAAGGTGTGGTTACATGGGGTGATAAAAAGAATTTAGGAAGAAACCTAGGCGCAGGTATCTCAGCAGACGTACCTTTCTCCTACAGGGTGTAAAAGAGCGTCAGGGAAGCAGAGTAAGTGAGGGGGAAAAAAGTCAACAGCAAAGAGCGATGGAGGACAGGTCCTGGAGAGAGGAGTGAAATGCAAGCTCAAAATAGAGGTCATGTCGAATAAAGAAGTGATTGATAAAATGGGAAAGCGAAGAACAGAAGCATAGGAAACATGGTTTGGAGCTTACATATGTTCAACGGCAGTGCTGGATGCCCTCCAGGTGTGCTGAAAATAGAGCAGCAGAGGAAGGATTTCAATGCCCACTCTTCAAACAAACACTTGAAAAGGTAAAGTGGAAAAATATGGCTGCCCATATCCAGTATCCTTGGAAATCAATGCTCTCTGAAGTTTGAGTAACAACAAATAGTATACAGTCTCCTATAAAAGCATATGGGAGATCCTTCCTTTCTCCATTCTTTTCTTTTCTGTGGGTGTTTTTTTTTTTTTTTGCTTTTGGTTTTTGACACAGAAGCACTCAGGCCCAAGCTTCCTCCTGTGATATGTGCTGTACTGCTCTCATTCCTCTTTTCCTCCGCGCCTCCACATCTCACTAAATGGCAGGCGAACACAGACAAGACTCAGCTGGTTGACTGACTCCTTCAGTTCACACCAACAATGGCTGGCAGTGGGAGACAGGGCTGCTTCGATGGATATAGCCCTCCATAAACTAGAATAATTTCACTCTTTCTCTCTCCCTCTCTCTCTCTCTCTCTCTCCCTTTCTCTATACGTCTGTTCCTTTTTCTCTCTTAGCAGAGAGTGCTGCTGCTGTCACAGGCTGAGTGATGTAAGAGTGAACTTGCACTGACCTCTCTTTTGGTAATAAGGATGGAGAGACAGAGCCTTCATCATGACAAGCAGTGAGGGAAGCGGAGACAGACTGTGTTGTGCGTGTGTGTGTGTGTGTGTGTATGTGTGTGTGTGGGGGGTTATACAGCTTTCTTAAAAATGGGTGGCAGCGGCAGTCCCTACATCATAGTTTCTGAAGGTTAAGCAAAAATGTCTCTAAATTTCATCATTCTCAGCCAAAGTGAGAGGACAAAACAAAGAGACACAAAGCTCTCAGCAGCTGCAAACTTCTGAGATTTAGGGAAAAAGTCACACCAGAGCAATGAGCATCCTGGGTAATTCTTGATGAGGACGGTTGCTATGGTGAGGTCTAGGCAGTCCAATCTGTCTCTGTGTCTGACATTAGAGTACTCAGGGCTTTGGGGGGCCCTGGTGGGAAAAAAGCTACTTAACATTAACGGAAGGCCCTCAACCTTGCCACTCTGCCTTTCACCTTAATTTGACTGAGTAGTGTTCGGCTGTTTGTTGAAATGCACAGAATATACATAGTGCGTACTGACCAGGCAGGCTGAGGGACTGAGCATGAGGGTACTTGAGACCAACAAAGGGAAACACTCGTGTGTTTCTGTGTCCCCTCTTAAGGCCTCCTGCCCTTCAGCGAGCAGACTAAAATGAATGAGAAAACCAGCACTTTCTCTTTCCATTTCCTTTTTGTGATTACTAGCAAGCATGACTAACGCTGCACACTTAACCATATCCTTACATGACACATCTCTTGTGGATTAAATGGGATTTACAGAGTATCTGCATGAAAGAAACAATTGGACATTTTGGGAAATTAACTATAATTTAATTGGCTGAAGCTGAAGCCAGCAGCCAGTTAGCTTAGCTTGGCTCCGTCCAAGCATAATCATTCCTTTGAAACCTTTGGACAGAGCCAGGCGCAAGTGAGGATGCACCCAAATCTGAAGATGTTGCCAACTCAGGAAACCACAAATAATGTGCTTTCCTGAGTTGGCAACTGGCCTGGCTAAATGCTAAAATACTCACAGTGACTTCTACGTTTGCTTATGAACTTATGAACTTCTTCCTTCAGTGAGATGTGTGAGGCCCTTCTGTTGTTTCTGTCACAGTTGTGGCTGCAGAGCCCCACTCAGCTCAAAACATTTCAAAACTTTGAGGAGTGCAGTGGGACAGTGGCAGATGGACTCGTTATGCTGGGACAGAGAGGGGTCAAACAAAGAAGTTGAACCAAGAGCAGATTGTTGACTTTGGCAGGTGAGGACATAACAACTACGCATATATCAACAACCACTGCATTGCATGTAGCAACATAGCATAGTTTGGGCAATAACAGTGCAGCTCCCACCTCCTGTACCACTGTCCATATACCCCTTACATTAAGACAAGGATACACACAGTGAATCCTAAAATTACCACTAGGAAACCACTTGTTTTAAAATATCAGAGCAGTAAGGGTTGACTGAAGTAGTGCCTGCAATAAGTGACTACAATTAGGTGGTCAGAATCAGATACCTAGTTTAAAGTAAAATGCTGTGCACATCCCTGCATTATACAAATAAAAAAACACAAAAGGGCAGATAAATTCAGCACTTAGTTTACTTGTATTACTTGAAGGACATGGACACATCACTTACACATTATGCTTAAGTTGTGATATTGAGAGAGGCTACTGGCCGGAGAGACATTTGATAGGAAAGGGTGATTACGACAATGGATGGGAGAGGCAAGAGCTGATATCACTGTGTTCATGTTATCCAACAACATCATAATTATCCCGCTCCATAACCATCATTGCAACTGACCAATCACGATGTTTTGATGTCAAAGCTTTCCCACTTGTAACAAAAACACACATGGGAGAGCTTTTCTAACATGGTTAACGCCAATGCAACATTTACCAAATTTAGTGTGACTTCTGGTATAGACCATACCCTCTTCCAGTCTTCTATCCAAATACAGATACAGAGACAGATAACTTAGTTAGCTGAACAGATACAGATAATGACGTCTCTGTGTCTCTTGTCTCTAATCACAAGGATCCAAGGGTACTTGTCTATCAGCCCTGATGCACACACCACCACCACAAAGACATTTGACTAAAAGCCAGCTGTTGGTTTGTGGATGCAAACAGCTAATCAGTGGCTCAACCATATACTGGGAGGTACATTTTCATTAGTTACTAGGCAGACACTGAGGACAGTAAGGAAATTTATGCTAGACTTAGACTATGCTGTGTATGGAGTGAGTACCAAACACCATATCCTTGTACTCACCTAAGTCCATGACTGCTGCATACAAAAGATGGTCTCAAATCGTAGCCAGTGGCCAGCACCAACAAATAAAGTCTGGTCACTAATTGAGGCTGGGTAGAAAGAAAAAAACATTTATGGGGTTGAAATTACCTGCAGCCTTAGCAGCTCTTACATGGTATAATTTAAGCATAATGTACAATTCCACATCACTAATTCCATCAGTACAACAATGGAGCCAACTGCATTCATGTGTAGCCAGGGCTACATTTTTTAACCATATGAATGTTAATATGGTTAAAAATGTTTAAATAGGGTTAGAAATGGTAGGTATGGTTGAAATGCCAGTTAAAAGTATATTAAAATGTGTTTAAAATGTGTAAATATATATAAAATGTCTGATCATATTGTGTTTGATATGTACATGTACATGTTAGCATTTATACTTGCCTTATTTCTGTTTATTTTAATCACCTATTTGAGGTTTTATGCATTTAAAGTTAAGTCGCTGGGCCGTATTTTATTACATGGAAATTCATGCTAGTGCTAACTCATAAAAATGGGATAAATAAGATAAAAATACAAGGATAAAAAACTTAACAAGACTTGGGTGTTACACATGGTAGTTTAATACTGATCACGAGAAACGGAGAGTGAAAGGACTGGAATTAATTGAACAAGATATTTCTGTTTTCAGAGTGGTAAGTGTGGCATGACTCCATTGTACTGGTGGAAGTAGTGCTAGAAATGTACATAATACTGAATACTGAATAGGGGAAAAATGAGTAAAAACTCGGTCTCTAATATGAATCTGTTGCAAACAAAGGCCTGGTTCTCTGCTATTGAGGTACTCAAAGGCCACTATCTGAGAATTTCACTGTATGAGAGTGTTTTCAACCTCCTCATCTAACTCATCCAAGTAACTACAAAAAAGATGTGGCTGATGAAAAGTTGAAATATCTGCTAAGTGTGAAAGTTCTTATGCTGTCCTCACTTGTCCCTCTCCTAGCTCTTGTTGCAGTGAAAGGAGCCTGAATGACATGAACACACACACATCATGAAAGCTTTTTTTTTTGCACACTCCCACTGATCAACAGTAAAGAGAGTGAATGAGTGGGACTGACCTTTTCAGATACACTAAATACCTGAGGCTTGCTGATGCACATGCTTGTGTCCTTTGTGTGTGTGCATGTGAGACGGAAAGAAAAGGAAAGAGGGGAAGGAGTTTTCACCAGCGGTGCAGCTATCAGCACCAATATGCATCAAGCCTAAAGCAGCCGAGTCCTGATGTCATGGATGACCTTTACAAGATCAGACCTGCCACTTTAGTTACAGATCAGTCCAGGGAGCAGCACAGACACACACCTCACTTTACCGCACTTTACCAGCATGCCTCCATTTTCTACTTTCCCATACATATCCCACCTGTCAGTGTGTATGTCCCCGCTCACATGAGTTTATTTGAAATCAAAAATGCTCCTAGTAGCTTTATAATTACAAAAAGGACAAGTAAGCTGAAGAAAGCAGCTGGAAGTCCACTTTATGGTTGTGAGACATTAGCAAAAGATGTACTTTAGTTTAACTGCAAAAGAAATTAATGTTAGAATACTTTCCTTGAAATCTGTTAGAGTGACTGTGCATCTGATTGAAGAAAATGCTCTGAATGTATTCACTTGAAGTTAAAAAGAGTATGGAATAAGAACACTGTCGAGAGTGGATGGCTGCACACTGCTCGGTTTGCCTTAAACGCAGGTGGTACATTCACTTTTATCCAACACACCACTTCGCTCAAGCAGCCCTCAACAGTTCTCCGGCAACAGAGGCACACTGCCTTGAGGTATCTTTCAGGGAGCTTTCTGTGATGCTCCTAGAAGATATAAGTCGGGTCTGTTGTGTTGACGAGAGAGTATGGTATGTCTGCAACAAGTTCACCAACAATACATAGCCCACGGGGGATGAGAGAGTGGAGATGAAAAGAGACGGATATCAGACGGAGGAACAAACTCGCAACTTTTCGTCTTCCTGAAAATAGCATGTGTCGAGTGAGTGACGCAGTGGCCTTTGAGACGAGCATACATCCCCCCCTGAGAGTGAGAGAAGACAGGGAAGGAGGTGGGGGAGGATCAGAGGAGGCTGGAGCTGTGCTCTGCAGCCTAGCTGGTTGACAGGTCATTGCCTCTGCAGGCTCAGAGTTGCACACTGTTTCATCCCCATTTAAGCCTAATCGCAAACATCGGGTCGGCCGATTTCATTTTCACATTTCCAAAAATCTTGTGAGAGAAACAAAGACTGAATTAAATTTTATCTTCCCTCTTTTCATATGCTGAGCCTCAACTAGCATAGATTGAAAATCCTATTAGAACTGCTACAGCCAGCAAACTTGTAAAGAGCCATGAAACCGAGAGACCTCGCTAATGATGTGAGATTGCGGTGCTATTTAATCATAACGATGACGAAAAAAAGGACTTTTCTTTGGATGCACATGGCACATATAAAAACATGATGGCAAACAGCTAGAAACCAACAAAGGCTTATTAAAGTCTTAAAATTATCCCCTCTGTTGTCTTTAAGATGTTTTGAAGAAAAGGTCCCTGAGGTCTTTTCTTTGCATTGCAATAGAAAGTCATAATCCTGTGATCTGTAGGCAGTTCACATCACAATTACGCAGAAGTGATCTCCTGTTAAGAGTCTACTATTGTGTCCCAAGGGCAAATTTACATGGCATCTTCCATCAGTACTCATCACTTTACCAATCGCAGTAAAGGATGTTATCATCTGAGGACTGTCTCTCTCCCGCTCCCTCCTCCCTGTCTCAGTCATTAGCATAAGCTATGCAAAGCAGTGTTTACCGCATATGACATCAGCTGTGATAGCAGTGAAACTGATTGCTATTTCAAGCTCTGTAGTAGGTTCCTGTGGGTAATTTGTGTGACTTTCTCAGCAGCTGATTTTGATGAAGTGGTTGCTGTCTGGACCAGAGGACGACAGCTGCAGAATGTGGAATAGCAAACTGGTGACCTGCCAGTGATACAGCACCTCACATCTGTACTGTGTGTGAGAGCCTTTACTCAGTGAGTATGTTGCATAGTTCTGGAAACCAGCTGCTAATTGATGTGTGGAGGATCTAAGACTAACCATCCCAGGATCAGGTGGCTTTTAAGGATGAGAGATGGTGCAATCACATGTTCAAATAGTGACGTGGTAGTCGATTGACCATTGTTGTCTAAAGAAGAATATAAAATCTAATTAAAATATTTAATTTGCATTCATTGTTTTTTGGCCTCTTGGATTAAGTGTAAAAAGCTGTAAACACAACACTGACACATAATCAAGCTGCTATTGTAACATGGAGCAACATTAGTAGTAATATGGATTCATGTTTCTGGCTCAAGTCCCATATTCACTCTCCTTTAAGCTGTTTCTGGTCTCCACCAGCTCCTGATGGAAATATCTGGCTCTTAAACTGCAAAATGCTCTGCTCTGTTCCTTAGCTGGACACTTACTTTGTTTATCTGCCACTTGGTCCTCAGCAGGTACCGTACATTGGGTTTCTAAGAGCTTTTTCATTGGAAACAGCTGCCCACGAGTAATGAGGTTGATGGTGAGACTAAATCAAAACTGTAAAGTTGTGGGCCATAAAACCAAATGATGAGCAAAAAGATGCTGAAACCCTCCAGGAGAATTGAGATTGCAAATCTCTGTGAGCAACACCCTTTATGTAGTCACTGGATCAATTGTTAGTATAAAATATTGATTAATAAATACATAAGCCTCCTCAAACTCCACCTGAATGCCAACACAGCTATTAGCATTTACTCTCAAATCAACACAACATTTTTTACTTAGAAACAGAGTACTCTTCAAGCAAATCATGTGAATGAAGCAGAGTCTAAGCAGCATTGGAGGGGGCTATTAAATTCCATGTAATAGCACCTGGGAATTGTCAGCGCTGCAGCAGCTAACTTAAATATTTTATCAACCGTTAAAGTCAGTCAGCTGGTGTCTGGTAATGTGTGTTTGGGCGTTCACTAACCCCAAAGCCTTGATCGTAAAAAGCACGTGAGATGAAAATAAAACTGAAACTAAACTTTTAATGAACCAGCTGCATTTTCATTATGTGCCAGTGTTTTTTTGTTTGTTTGTTTTTTCAGTTTATAACACAGCTTAGAAATATTTCATGAGCAGTGTTTACATGTCAAAAGAATAGACCACTCACAAATCCCCAATGTGTCAAGCTACACCAATAACTCTTAACTCTATGCAAATGAGCTGACAGGAAGTTGAGATTCCACAGAGAAAATGCAAACAAAATAAAATATAAAGTTGCCAAAAGCACAGGCTACAGGCTACAGGCTTATATTCCGACTGTTAGAGGGTAAACAAACTAACAGTCGGAATATAAGCTTGTTTTAACATTTTACAATAGTGCTGCACCTCACAGACAGAATGCATCTGGAACCAAAAAGGCGCCTGGCGTGCCACGGCATGCCAGCTGCTCCTCATGCCGTTGGTATTCTCCATGACCCGTGCTGGACTGACACACTTTGGTGCCTCGTGAAAACTCTTATGTGAAGTTTAGATGGTTGAGCATTAATCATTTAAGGAAATATCCCTGCCTTTCTGTGTGTGTGTGTGTGTGTGTGTGTGTGTGTGTGTGTGTGTGTACGTGTGTGTGTGTGTGTGTGTGTGTGTGTGTGTCTTTGCCAAGGGTGCTGTTAGACCTCATTTATTGGAGCAGCAGCAATATTTTGTTGTGCCCCAGTAAGTAAGTAAACAAGTAAATAAATAAATAAAGTAAAATCAAGCATATTTTTGATGAAACAAAATCCCTATCTGTGCCCAGGACAAGGCACCGGCTAGAGATGGCTGGTGGTACTGAGGAGTAGGGCACGACTGCAGTTTTCCCAATGAGTCCAACAGCACAAAAAAAGTCTGGTTGTCTTGCTGTATACTGGCCTGCCAGCTCCGGTGTGTTTGTGTGTGTGTGTGTGTGTGTGTGTGTGTGTGTGTGTGTGTGTGTGTGTGTGTGTGGTAGGGTCATAAATTCATCATATGCAGTCAGTCCATCTTTCTTCCTCCACTCATGTAACATTTCTGCATTCTCACTTTGACATAATGGACTTTTGCACATGAACCTGAAACGTGATGCTGCCTTCAAAGTGCTGTGACTTACAAGTTGCTTGTGTAAAGCAAATGGAGACCTTGTCCAAACGAAGGCAAATGTGATGAGGGGGTTAGTTTTATCATCATGCTTTTATTATTTTCATTAGTGCAATGGAAATATTCTGTAGATACAATGCTGCCATAGTATCACTATTTAAGTTGTTACGGCCACTTTGTGTATTTCATAATGAGTCTAATATTCACAGCATATCTTGCTGTTTAGCTGCTAAATGCTCCACTGTGTTCACCAGCTAGTCACTAACTTTGTCAGCTGCTGTGCAGGTAGCATGCATTGGATTTTTTGGAGCTTTTTCACTGAAAACAGCTACCTGCTGTTGCTGGAAATGACGCTGATGAAAGTGGTGAGAGTGAATAACAACAGTCAAGTTACAGGCCATAAAACCAAAACATTAAGCTATTAGAACTTGAAATGGACTGTATGCTGGGGGAACTGCAGAGTCGGGTGAGAAAGACCTGTGGATTTGTCGCTATGAGGTAACTCCTTTCACGTACGGTGGTGTGCATTCCTGATCAAGATGCCTTTAACAATGAATATTTAAATGAACAGAAGCTATACAGACCTCTCAATAGTACAAAGTGCAAACACAAAGAAATGCTTCACCCGTTTGACTCCAGATACCTACTTAGTTCGTGGGTCATTCTATGTGCCATTCTTTCTGAACTTCCAGATCTTGCCTTCACTTCAACTGTTCCAGTTATCTTCCATTTGTTTGTCTGAAACACTGACAGGGTATTTTATCGCTTTCTCTTTGTTGGTGGAGGTGGACTATAGTTAATTTGACATCCTTGGACAAATACATGGGTGTTTGTGCTGGACAGAACAGCTGCAGCAGGTATTTAAGAGTGCATGAACCTACTTCAGAATAAAAAGTTCAGCCCTAGAATAGTCTGGAATAGCAGCTTTAAGGTAGGACAGAAAATGTTGTGTCTCCAGCAATACTTCCTTGTTTATATGCTTTAATATTGTAAGAGGTGGTTGTTGAGTGAACTAACTTTGTAATTCTTAAAATACTGTTGCCCTCATAAAATATGTAGCACATATTCTGCTTTTAATATCTGCAGTACCTGTGGTTTATGTATGGTTTGCGAGGCGTATGACAAAAGTGCAAAGAGCAAAGGGACTTACACTTACACTCCCTTCAGCTGTAGTTGATTCAATAGTCACGAGGTGCAGCAGTCAGAACAGGATCCCTCACTGGCTTCCCACCAGCAAACAAAGCCAACTGTGATTGACGGGCCACCAAGCATGAAGCATTTCCTTTTTTCCCCTCTGTGAAGGCTAAATGTCCAAGAAATACATTTCGATTTAATTAGAATTAAAATTTGAAACTGCATCAATCCCACTGAGACTGAATTGTCAACACAAAACCTTCTGGGACCAAACTCTAGATTCATGTCGGGGGATTGTGCAATTTTCCGCATTTTTGGAACATTATGTAGCCCCCGAGGGTGGAAAGAATGTGATTTACATGACTGAATTACAGATTATTTTTTCAAGACACCAAATTCCAACTGTGGGATTCATTAAGTACCACAACACTTACTAGAGCTGTCGGTATAAAATCACCATACACGCGCATTTCAGAGAGGTGACTTCACATGCAGGTGCATAGATTTGCCTGATTTAAAATGTGTCCTTACATCTCTAACACACTTGACATGACTAATTACTCCTTAGAGTCTTGCATCAGATGTGCCTCTCAATCAGTCTTGAGGTCGGAAGAGACTGTATATGTTAGTATTTACTGTATGTGCATATTGTATGTGCACACACTGTGTATGTATGTGATGATTCATGAGGGCATGCATGAAGGTGTGTGTGTGAGCATCCATATGCACGCATACATGCGGCCATGCAGGCCTACGAGCAGGTAATTACTGCACTGTGGTGAAACATCATTATTCACTCATCTGCCCACTAGCACCATCTGTCCTGCTGAGCACCACCTCATACACAATCAGCACCACACCAAGGACAACTCCACCCACACGCACACCATCCATCTCCTGGAGCACTGGCTTATAGGACACTGCTCATCACTTCACCTTTCTCTCCATCTATCCTCTATCACTCTACTTTTTTTTCACCGTATGCTGTCTATTCCTGTGTATGCATGATGCTAGCAGGTTATTCTGTTGCTCATTAAGTAATTGAATTCAGGACTGTTCTCGCAGAGTTTCATGTATCACTCTGATATAGCAAGAGGAAAAGCCATATTTCATGTTGCAGTTTCACCTTTTAGCGTGCATTAGTCCAGATGAGATCATGAACAGCCCACTTGTAAAATTGGCAGCGATGCATCCCAGCTGCTGCTGGTGGACAGCAAATAACTTCACAAGAAAATATGTGGTTAAAATGACAAGAAAAATGATGAAGTAGTGATAAAAGTGGGCAGATGCAGCATGGTCAGTAAAGACAAAGTGAGAACTCTGACTTCGGGGGCAAAATGGGCAGCAAGAGGAAAACCACAACTCAAACTCGGTGGGATACTAGTGCATGTATGGAAAATTTGCAGGCTGCAATTAAAATCGTGAGATGACTAAATCTATCCTAATGATGTGCCTTATTATGAGTGTCCATTACTCTCCACTTGCTCCACATGCTCCAGAGGAAAAAAAGGAACTTTAATAGCAATTTGCAGTAATGCACCACGCCATAATTCTGGCTCTGTCTGGTGGCTGCATCGATGGCCGAGTGTAATTGCCGTTTTACTCATAGCTGATGGATTAGAACATAAAGTAACAAGAGAGGAACAATCATGTCAAAGAGATGGATGGATGGGTTCATAGGAGTGAGAGTATGTGTGTGTGTGTGTGCGTGCGTGCGTGCGTGCGTGCGTGCGTGCGTGCGTGCGTGCGTGCGTGCGTGCGTGCGTGCGTGCGTGTGTGTGTGTTCGGGAATGGTAAGGGGTTGGAGAGATAAAGGCATCAAGCTGCAGATTTGGATTGCTTCTGGGAATTTATCCTATTTCCCAACATTCCTCACCCAGTGTCATTCTGATGTACAATGTGAACAAACACATCGAGCTGACACACACAGATACACACACAGACACACACAAACACAAAGAAACCCTTCAATATCAAAAAGAAGTCCTAATTCAAACAGATTTCATAATTTTCCAATTAATCTTGTCATTTTTCAAAGCCAGTGTGGTCAGATAGATCAAGGAGATGGCATTTTTCTAAACTGTTTCATAGGTGTTAGAGTGTCCCCCCCCCTTCCTATCTCAAAGCCTTGAACTAAAGACTACTCTGCGGCAGAGCTTTTAAGTTGCTTCCCTGTCAAATAAATTTGATTACCAAGGCCTTCCTGCTTTGCTGTTTCCCCGAGGTCAGAAGAGAAAAAACGATGAGGAAAAAAAAAGTCAATGCAGTCATAAAATGTCACGCATTCAAGCATCAAGGCCTCATAAGACGCAATATTCAGTATTTTTCAGAATATTCTAGTTGCACAAAGCATTGATAATAAGACAGCTATGTAGAGGCTCATTCATCACTGCCATAGATTATAAAACACTGTAGCAGTTCAAGAAGAAAAGACCCTGAAGCCTTAAAGAACATCACAGTGACTCAATTATTATCTTCTTTTTCAATAAGCTTTAAATATTCTGCTTCAAAAGTATGCAGCGCTCTATTAGATTTCATCACAGTGCAGGTAATTTGTCCTTGCAAAGTCTAACTGAACGATCTTCAGGTTTGTCTGGACCAAGTCTGGACTGACGTCCAGCCTGTCAACCCCCACTTTGTCCTGACGTAGCCAGACGATTAATGCTGCTTTAAAATCTACAGCTAGGTAAATAAATAAGAGGCCAGGGTAAATTAAAACTCTGATGCAATTACACCACCACTTCCAGTTAACCCCCTGGCAATTAACAAGCTGTCAGCTGGGATGGATAGGAATGCGCATGGCAGCGTGGGAGTGTGTATTTGCAAGCTTGTGCACATGCTTGTGTGAGTGTATGTGCATCCAGCTGGCCGTATAACACCCCACTGCTGATGCAAACTCAATACATTTAATTAAACTGCACAGAAACTCTATCAGAATACTGAGAAGAAGCAGCAGGGTGCCACCACAAGGGAAAAGTGCTCCCTCAAAGGTGAAAGGTCACGAGTTGAATTGTGTTAATACATGAATAAGAATTTTCAACAGCAGCCTGATAGAAATACACCTTGAATGGGATCAATGCACGCTTTGGAATGACAAGAAAAAAGATTGAATGGAATAGAGAAAGAAACAATCACGGGTTCAGATTCAATGAGAGCCAAGGATGAGTTAGAATCATAGAATAGCACTGATGCTCCGGCAATAGTCTTTTGTAATACATCAAAGGCTGCAGCTATTTGGCTAGAGAAAAGGAGAGAATGAGAAAAAAAAGAGTGGAATAAAGAGAGAGGGGAGATGAGAGCAAAATCTTGGCTTGGTTTCAGACACCCTGCAGTGTGTGTGTGTGTGTGTGTGTGTGTGTGTGTGTGTGTGTGTGTGTGCGCACACCCATCCCTGGGGCCTAGCTTTAAGGACCCATTAAAAGCCAGCTACGAGCCAGGCTGACCTCCTTGCACTCCTAACGATTTTTGATGCCAGTGGAAAAAAAGCAAAACATATCATTCCCCCCCCTCACAGCCATATTGCTATCATAGCACTTTAATGAAAAAGAATGCAGGGTACTGTCCCAGAGGTCCCAGACAGATAGAAAGGTTAGAGTCTAGAGTTTAGGGGGAATTAGAGGGAGAGAGAGGCTCACAGGACATGGATGATGGCATAGGACAACATCAGCCTCCTTTGGGAAGTCCAAGACAATATTTGACCTCCTCAGGCCAATGTTAAACACTGCCCAAACCAATGTCAGATGCCATTCGACACGCATGCATGTACTGGGTGTATGTACACACATTCACACACAATCAATCGTCAGTACAGCCATGCGGGGAGTCGCAGATCAATCGAGAATCAAATGCAAGCATGAGCTATTTGCAAAACTCTCTCTAGCATGGAAGATAGGCAAACACAAGAAGTATGTCCTCCTTTATAATGTGCATGCAGACGTGCAAAAGTGCGCACGTAAGCACACACACACACACACGCACACACACACACACACACACACACACACACACACACACACACAGACAAACACACACATTCTCTGAACCAGTATCTCGTCCAATCAAAGCAAAGCTAATTACTGTGTTTCAGTGGTGTTATTCCAGCGTGGAAGTAGCTCGCCTGTTGATGGCATCTAGGCTTAAATTACTGCTTTAATTACTGATGCTAATGTTTTCCCTGCTATTAAACATTTATGCAAAGTGGCATCCGGAGATGTTCAATCCTTATCTTCACAGATCCCTGGGGGCTGAGGGGCTAGAGGGGAGAGGAGGGTAGGCCAGGGACTGAGGTGGGAAAGTGCCTTCACTGCAATTCCAGCCGTGCCTCCATGGAGGTTTGTTGTAAAACACCGGCGCTGGCCTTTGGCTTCAGGCCCAGGGAGAGAAACATGACTTTAGTACTGCTGGAAGAAGTGTGCACCTTCGCAAGCATATATATGTCCTCCGTAGTAGAAAGGAAATTAGACACACTGGGTGGGAGAGCAGAGAGGTTTTGTGGGGTGCTGGCTTCAGCTGAGGGCAGCAAGATAAAGGGCAAAGAAAAAACGTGAGGTGGGAGGTGGAGGAATAGAAGAGGAAGAGGATGTAGACGAGTAACTTACTGTAACTACAGTGTCAGATGTAACAGTAATGCGTTACAAAGTGATGCATTTCTATAATTCAACTACCTGGCTGTAACTAGAAATGTAACTAATTACTTTTTCGAGAATGCAGTTACAGTTACTGAAATTAAGATGGGCTAGTTATGCATTACTTTTGCCTTAGGTAAAAATAATGGAAGATTGCAAAATGCAAAAGTTACTTTCCCAAGTATCTAATTACTTTTACATGCAGTAATTGGTAAAATGAATGTTACTTTTGAGAGAAGTAACTTGTAACTGTAACTAATGTAATCTGCACAACACTGATAATGCTGGTGGAAAAGAGGCATGTGAGAGGGAGTGAGAGAAAAGGAAAGAGCAGAGAGGGAATAAAAGGACAGAGATAGTGCCAGAAACAAAACCATAATTATAGTAAGCCTGCTATGAGCACAGTAAACTCTATTCAGAGTTTTACAGACAACTTATCTTGGCCGTAGGTCTCCCATAGTGATACTCTGGCTAAATCAATAACTCTGGGATTCAATTACTGTCCCCTACTGTTCACTGTACTCATCCTCTTTGCTCTCTTTCACTCGGTCTCTGCATAAGGAATGCAGCCAAATGAATTAATCAGGGTGACATTGTAGCTCCATGAGATCATAAAAAAAAAAAAAAAACTACCCACGTGGAGTGCAGCGGCAAATTTGACAAACTTGATAAATGCACGCAGACACTTCAATTCTCTAGATATCTTGTTTGCAACATATTTATTTCTTACTCCTCCCTGTGAAAACAAAAACAAAAACAGCCAATGCTGTCTGAATAAAATATGAAAACTCCCCTGAACAAACTGCTTGCAGGGATATCAGTACAAAACAGTTGACATAAACCACTAAGAACAACAGAAAACACCGGTGTCCTTACAATAACCTCTCAATTGTTTCATTTCATTTGGATCAATTTTAGGAAAAACCTGTTTGTTTTTCCAGAGTTCATGTCCGTGGTGTCTGTGTGTTCTTGATGCAGATATCTCTGCTTTCAAAGCATGTGCTCTCGAATGATGATCATTTCATTCAAAGTCCTGTGAATAGATGTTATATAGAGTAGATCATGTACAGATAGAGAGACACAGCAAGCAAACTGTATTTGAATATATATGAACAACTTAGCATTTTTAGCCTTGCTCATGGTTGGCCCAATAAGGTGTCAGTTGGTGGGTCCACCGCTGAAATATCTCAACTATATGGATCACCATGAAATGATATTCGTGTGTCCCTAAGAATGAATTGTGATAAAACTGATTATCCATTCATCGAGCTCCATCATCAGGTCAAAATCTTAATTTGCCCAATAGGTCTTCTCTGGTTTATAACCAGATACCTGCAAAAATAATGGCATCAACCATTGTAAGCCAAACTAAGATGGTGAGCATGTTAAGTATCTTACCCGCTAAAGTCAACATGTTAGCATTGTCAATGCAAGAATGAAGACTTTTTAACGTTTAGGTCAAAGCATCACTGATGGAACTACCACGTCACAAAGCTGCTAGCATAGCTGAGGACTGTGACTGTGTGTTCAGACAGAACGTGAATTTGTCCACTCAATGGAACAACACGATTAGGCCCAAATTTGCCTTGGGTGGTGCAAATGATGTGACCAAAAAAATTGCGCTTCTCCCAGAGCTTCATGAATCACAAAAATACAGAGAGGGAAAGAGAGACTGAGGCGAAATGAAGAACTGGAGCATCGGGTGAGTGCTGAGTTCAGCTGAGCTGAACACCGACACACTCCCACACAGGCTGCTGAGTCTGTTGATAGCTAAGTTACAGCTATCGTCTGTACAGATGGTGCATTGGCTGCTTGGGGCGAACGCATACTGGACAAACAGTCCAGCGGTCGAATTCACACTACTGACACAAAATGCCCTTCGCTTCCTGTCTGAACACACTTTGACCTCATTTTTAGAATTGGGATTTTACATGTTGTGTTTTTGCGGATGCACAAACTGTCACAGTAATCATAACTCAGTAAAATACAGCCTGAGCCAGCACATTCTCTCTTTCTTTTTCCAACGCTGTATTTTTGTCTTCAGCCAAGCCTTGTCTGTATAACAGCACCACTTACTGGCAGCATTTTGATGCATAAGAATAAATTAGTAGTATTAACTACATATTGAAAGTCGCTGTAGGGATAACATTACAGCATTTAATGCTCCCCTCAATGTGAAGTTAAATTTTGACATTAGTATTCAGGATTTGTTAGCTTAATTAGGAGTCGAACCATATAATTATCAAATCATTTAAATATACCACTTTGAATAGTGTTTTATTCCACTCACCACAGGGAGGACTCAGGTACACGCTGAGAAATCTCTTAAATTCTTCAATCATCCTCTCCATCACCTCCCTGAGCCCCTACTAATGTTTCTTCTCTGCCCAAGGAGCAGGCTTCCCTGAATCTTACTGCTTCTTGTTGCTCAATTGAGAACGTGGTTTCATTTTCTGGAACACAGCTTCACATCAGTCTGTGCGTACATTTGCAATGACATGAGCACAAATGTACACTAAATGGTAGCATGATAGATAATAGAATTCCACTGTGTGTGTGTGTGTGTGTGTGTGTGTGTGTGTGTGTGTGTGTGTGTGAACACCGAAAGGCTATTTCAGACCCAACAAAAACAGAGAATTGTGCTGACAGAGAGGAAATCTCTTTTGTGTTGGGCTTGAACAAAGTTTGTGTCCATGAGCCTCAGGAACTGCTGAGTACAGAAGAAGGGGCCTCTCTCAGAGCCTGAAGCATGCATAGCCAGTGTCCTCCCTGCCTGTATCCATTCCTCCTTACCTAAACAACACATGTGCATTTACAGTGACACGACAAGGGAATCTAGTCCTGTCCTGTCTTGCCTGGCTCGGCAAAGGGTCCACACTCTGCTCAACTCTGCACAGTGTGGCAAATAAACAGTGCCTCCTGCTCTCTCACTCTCACCCTATTTCCATCTGGTATTAAAATGAATCCAGATACATTATCTGGACTATAAACGATACGATCTTGCCTTTGCCTTTTCACCTGGTATTTTTAAATGCATCCTCATTATTCTCATTGAGATCAGATCTCTGTCCCCCAGAGCAAAACCTGAGCGAGTCATTTGAGGTGGCCGCAAATCAGCCCCAGACTCCCTTAAAAAAAACACAGTTTTGTGAGTTGTTGAGATAAAGGAAACTTTGTAAAATTCTTTCAATGACAAATTCTTTGTCCCCTTCTGGTAAATACATTTTGACAAATGTAACACATTAAGTCACTCCTTTGTAAAAAGGATTGTGTCACTGTGTTGCAGTGCTGATGTGTAGGCCATTCTGTGACCAGATAAACGATATGTCTGCACAAGATGAGTGCAACACACAGTGTCTCACACACGCTTACCGTATCATTCATTCCATACCCGTATCGCTTTCATTTTTCACACCATTCTGTTAAATAACATGTCTTTTTGCAATTTTATGGTAGAGGACAGACAAACGTATATTCAGTAATTCGAGGCGTGTTTCTTTCAGCTGTCTCACTTGCTCGCCCTCTACATTTGAACAGCAACCTATAGTCTATGTTTTGCTGGGATCAGACTACATAAACCTGGCTCACTTTAGAGACAAATTTGTCATGGCCGTCGAATTACCAGTGTCATGGCTAATTATGAACTACAATCGGGAGTCTATAACCGTTTAGTTTGCTGAATGACCCCTTGTGAGGAAGCTGGAACACCCTAAAACACCCAGGCGAAAAGTTGAGCATGTCAGAATTTTTTGTCCTGCCATGCCTTGTGACGCTTTTCTTTGCACCGTCCAGGCAAGAGTTTATGATACTGTGATTGTTAATCCTGACATGATGACCATCATCAGAGACAAAAAATATCACATCATAAGTTTGGTCCTGGCATAAAAGCAAACATCTGTCTCAATGTTCTGTTGTGTACGGATGCCAGAATGTCGTAAGGATTGCATTTACACCTACCTAAATTCTGAATACAGTGCGAGCCAATACAGGCATTGAGGAAAGATTGAGATCCAATGGCCAAACCACCTCTGAAAGTGATCAGGGATCCATTGTGACCACACTGAACACAATAGTTAATGCAATACTACATGTGCAGAAATAAGACCTAATTCTAACTACCAAATGGTGACCCTCCCCTCCAACTGTATGGCCAAGTGCAAGTATGTGTCTCTTCTGGACAACACCGGTCGCAATATTCCGCAAATCAAACATTTGACGGTGCATATGCAGGTGTGACACACAGTCTTCACCTGTAAAGGTCTCCATCATGATACTCGACCACCATTCTTAACTGCATCCTTGACTGTGTTCGTGCATCAAGACTTTCCTGTGGACAGTGCTGGAAGTGACTGGAAATAAAAGCAGCTGCATAAAACATCATTGTCCTCCGTTTTCGTCTTCAGCATTCCAGTTGATGAAGGCAGCTTCATCCCCCACTTCAAAAAGCAACCAATACAGTAGTGCAGCTTCACAGCTGCCTTATTTTTGTATTTTTTTTGTTGTTTTTTGGACCGGGGCAAAGGAGAGGAGGGTGTAAGAAGGATGAAGAACTAGAATAAGAAGTTGTGTATGTGGGTGGGCTTGAAGTACAGTAAAGAAAATATTTGTATATAAATATATATGTTTTGGGCAAGATTGAGAAGAACAGTAGTTTATCATCACTACTTTCAAATCCGTCACTCCTGTTTTCTTTATTGGATTTTACTTGTGTTGCCATTTCACTGCCAACCCCATCAATTACCCCCCAGGTATGATTAAATTGGATTGTGCTGTGATATTGCATTATGTCCCAGTGTTGTTTCATGGTGTGTCATTAAATGAGTGGTGATCCTCCACAGTGCTCAGTTAACCGCTTACTGTATGTATGAGTCTGCACAGAGTCCGGTCAGTCGAGACGTAGATCACGGAGAAAAGAGGGAGAGAGAAAGAAATAACTTACGCTAGTGGTACATGATCAGAATATTTCTGTCCCTTCCTGTCAACTGATTCTAAGTGAGCCAATGAGGTTGCTTTCTAATGAATCCATTTGCATCCGTGAGCTGTAAAGGTTTTCTTTTCCTTATTACAGCACACCATATCAAACTACTGAATCACAATTCAGTGGCTGTTCTACTCTAGTAGCAGGTATTATTGTAAGATATCAGAAGAATGAGAGGGGCAAAAGAGGACTATTAAGTGCTTTTTTTCTATCTATGCGGCGCGTAGCGACTTTGTGTGAAAAATAATAATTCAGAAAGGCATCTGTGCATCAGCCTCTTCTAAATTCATCCACTGGTACTCATTACCTCTCTGCCACAAACATATAGATGTACACAGAAAACTTATGCATGGATTCACTGTATATTTCTGAGCACGGCGCTTTGATTTCCCCGTTATTCTCTAGAGTTGTGTTTTCAGAGGGAGTTGAGTCAGCCTCTCAGGAGAGCTCAAAAGTTCACCAAAACATCCCCAAATAGAGGAGCCTGAGTCTGAGGAAACAGTCGAAGTACAAACAAGATAACAGAAGCACCATAGGCGCAAGCAAACACAAAATCAGCCCTTAATAGAAACTGTTTTCAAATTTCAGTAAAAGCATGCTTCTGGTAGAGGATAAGAGTTAGATTTCAAGACATATTTTGCACACAGTGTTCATCAAAATCTACCAGATCTATTTCAGATGACATTTTTGCTCAGTGCAAACACCTGCATGGCCTTCCAGTATCCAGCTCTACAGACAAGTGGAGTGGTATAGATAGTCAAGCCTGTTATCCCCCTCCCCATTCAGAAGTTATAAAACTGACCTCAACCAATGATTTTTGTAACCCCAGGTAAATGTCACCAGAGGAATGGGCTTCTTTTAGTGGCAGCTGGATCCATATGTGTGTCAAATGTCAGGAAAGGTACAAATGTGGTTATGTGTGTGCATGTGTGTGTGCGCGCTCTGTCAGACAGTGACCTCCTGCAGCCCTGAGCTGAAAGTGCATCCTCAGCAGAACCACAAGAACAGCGTGAGAAGCCGAGTCTGCAGAATGCTCATAGTTTACACACACATAGCGGCTCGAGATTTAGAGCATTAAATAACACACACACACACACACACACACACACACACACACACACACGCACACACACACACACACACACACACACTCTCAGGCGGACACATGCCAGCCTGTGTACACACAGGGAACACATAGAGGAGCCTGTGTTTTACACTTTCTCAGCAGCCTTTATGTCTGCTTTATTTCAGGTGATAAAGCCCCCTGATATAACTCAAAGGGGCAGACAGTCAGACAGCATGTAAATGCGGCCATGAAAATGAAAACTGGGCTTCTGCAGAATTTCAACTGCCCCCAAAAGAATCGAGGTGCTCTGCTGCAAGGAGATATATAACCACTCCTCTTCTTAGTCAGCCTCTGCCAGCTTGGTTATGCAAAATGCATGCAAATGGACTGGGTGATTGGAGGCTCTTAAAAAAAGAGTACTAATTGAGTATTAACACTTTGGATGACTGCTGTTGACTCATCATTTTGACTTTGATTATGGTGAAATGGTATGTGGTTAATGCAGAACCATCAAATATTTTCCATGAGCAGTGGTTCAGAATGACCATTTTAACACATATTGCTTTTTTAAGTCTTAGTTGCATTGCATCAGGCGGACGAAAAAGGTCACAGCGTTGGACATAACAGGACTGACTCAACAACAGACCATCGCCATCTGCATGCGGCTCGTGAGGTTTGGGTGCGGGTGTCTGGAGGACCCAGTGTTTGTTTCCTGCAGCATATGTCACTTTGCCAACTGGAAAATGTAAAATCATGCAGCCGATGAGCTCATAAAATCCCGCTCCCACAGGTGTTCTATAAAGTTGTTGTTGCAGAGGCTGAGTGTTTTATACTAGGAGGTAACCTTCCATCAAGACTCTAACAGTCCCGCTGAGATTCACAAGGACGAGGAGGTCACCAGAGGAGCCAGTAAAAGTTGTCTTATCTTCAGGTGAATGCACAAATAAAATCTGCTTGGCTGAATAGATTTTGTGATTTTGTGTGGTCATGACCTGCGTGTTTACACCTTTAAAATCGGCTTCATCCCTGATTGGTTATAGAGTCTTATTTTAAACTACCCAATTATCTAGGCAGATTATGAGGGCCTTCGTAATATATCTGCCTTTCACTGTAACCTCTGGCTACAAGATTTACTAAATCAGCTGCTCACTCGCATGATGACACAGCCCAATAAAGCTTATCAAGCCTGTTTAATGCACAGACAGCAGGAGGTGTAACTAGCAGAATCTATCTTCTATTTCACACCTTCTAACCTCATGGCTGACCTGCTGTCTGCATAATGAGAGAAGGATGAGGTAAGAGGAGAGTTAGTTTAACAACGGGTGTCGGCCCTGCTGTGTTTATAGTGACCACATGACATCACCAGCTTTATTTAGATTGATTCAGCGCCATCAGTCACAGTTATAGAGGAAGGAATTAAATGTGACACTCACCTTAAATCCTGATCTTAATTAAAGGTTGGAGAGTAAACTGAAGGAAAGGAGGCTCAGTTCGGGAGGAGGGTTTAAACAAATTTACTGATCCAATGGATACATTTCTGGGAATTGTAAATAACTGTACTGTATGGATTTGCACGTTTACATAAATATATGCAAAAAAACTCAGTGAAAAGGCCAAAACCAACAACACATAAAATACATACTTTCAATATTTCCTGTTTCTATTGACCATTTCATTTCATTTCCAAAAACATCAGCAGGCATTGCAGTTTTAAGCTACAAACTGCACTGATCAATATTTTTGAGTACTAAACCTACAGAGAATTAACGCTGCAGTTCCTCAGCCCTACCAGCATTTCAATGTCTTTAAGCTTGCTGTTTTGGGTTGATAGCTCATAGCTTTACTGTTCTGGTTCAGTCTCACTGCTCTCATCAACCTTGCTTCCATCACGCAGCTGTTTTCAGCAGATATTTCCCTCAGGAAAGTGAATATTGGACTGAAATTTGACTCAACATGACTCAAAATGTTGCTCAGCGGCTGCTGAATGTGTAGTCAACTGCGAACAAGTTAGCTTCAGGTTGTAATATGACATTGTTGTCTTGTTTCACTACACTTACTGTGCTGCCCGAAAGTAGCCAAAAACATCAATGCAGGCAGGTAAATAGTGATTTTGCTGTGTATTAATATACACTTTGCGCTGAATAAACTACGTCAAGCCTTAGCTTCACAGACAATATGTGTTAATAGAATAAATTCATCACTGGCTTCAGTCTTTTAAAGTGGTGACAATAAGAAAATTATTGCTGGCCTTATCCCATCAACTGACGTTTGGTCCAATGTCACTGAATTCAAGTTCAAACTCAAAAACAAAGATGTCCTTGATTCACTTTAGGAGTGCTGCCATTAAACCATTCAATTACCAAACGCTAAAGTTTTAATGTTTCTCCTTCCTATGATATGAAAATAGGCCCCCCATAAATTGATATATGCTGCAGGAGGGATCCGTCTCCTGCAGAAAATGGCCTCATATTCCTTAATTCATCTGTCACAGTAATTGTCTACCAAGACAGCCAGCAGCACAATGCATCAAACATTGTTGTCCCGGCACAACATTAGTTTGGCAAATCCAACAGAGAAGGCAAAATAAAAGTCACAATTTACATTGATAGCAATATCAATTGTGTCCTTCCCAAATTTTAAAGCTCATTTGCTAGAGATTACAGTTGCTGCGCATGTTGTTTTATCACTGGGTTGTTAAGATGAAATGCGAGAAGAAAAAGGAATATATTAGCGACTCAATCATCAGTTTGAAAGTGAAAGCTCATTTAATATAGTCTGAAGACAAATGTGTTTGCGACTAAACTAGTTAAGCCTTCGCAGAAGATGAAAACTCTCCTTTTATTTTGAAGGTGGCCATTATATCACAAAAACTTGCATCAGTTTTTGTCTCCCAAAAAGATCTAAGTGCCAAAATGGTGTGTTTTGTTTCTCTCAGGTGATGAGTCCTCCATCCAAGTGCTACTTTAGCATCTGCATTGTACCACATTACACAGCACACAGACGGTCACGTGCAGGCACACAAACACTCGCACACACAAATTGCATCGAGAAAATTACATCACTTCCCTGCCGTTGTCTGAAAATTACATCTGTCCCTCACCAATCCACCAATCACTCCCCAGGTCTCCTTTTTTCCTCCTCGCCCCCTCTCTTCCTCCTTGCCTCTCTATTTTAGACTTTTCCCTCCACTTTAACTCGGCCCTAAATTGCCAGGCCTGAATTGCCCTATGAACAGCGTGGGGTGGACAGGCCGGCAGGAGGTGTGTGTGAACGCGTGAGTCTCTGTGTTATCACCATCTCTTTTCATTTTCCTCTCCAAGTGGTGCTGTCAGGAGCCAAACAAGATATCACTCTCTGCCCGCCCCCCGACAGGGAGTCACAACACAACATCGAGGAAATGGAATAAAAGAATAAAGACAAAGGTAAACAAAATGGTTGCCTTCCAGACTCCAGCACCTCTGCCGAACCCAACTAATCCCGTGATTTTCTTTGTTCCTTAATCCCATCAGCCACTGGGGCCCTGCGTGGCTCTCTGGGTGGAGATAATGGCACCATGCAGTGTGTCTTGATGAAGTTCAGTCCCTTATTAAAGGGAATTTGTGCACACGTGTAAACGCAAAGCCAGTCACACGAGAAAAACTGCCTCACAATCACAGTATGACAGTGTGTGGGTTTAACCTTTCTCCACATGACTCTGAAATCGTACATATCCAATTTTGCCAGTATCAACAACATAAACTTTCCACCTCAGCTTGGTTTCACACTGTGTCCGTGGATATTGTGCTCAGCTCAAACAACCTGCCTGTTCTCTGTTTCAAGGTAACTTTGTAAATATGACAACCTCTGACTTTTAACGGTTGTGGTGTGTTTTTATGGCATAAATAAACCAGCGGTCAAGGAGAGATGTGACCATCCCGATGCCAACGCTGTGAATCAGTGTGTTAAGTCTTTCGTGTCATGTTGCAATAGTAGCCTCACACCACACAAACGGCCACCTACTTTAAAGGCACCACTGCCTCGTGTTTTAATAACTCCATCAACTGATAAATCTGAAGCCATCTACACACTACGCTGAGAGTTGAATCTGGTGCAGCATTTCTCCAATTATACTGCATGTCATCTTATTCAGTCTAGTGTGTCAGGGTATAGGAAGCTAGGTCGTAAAAGTGTGTGATTTAAGCTCAGTGCCACAGCTATCAAAGTTGGGAGAATCTGCGCTTGTAACAGCCTCCATTCAGCAACAGCGAAGGCTAAATGAGGGCACTATGATGCACAAGCTGATTCACGGAGCAAGTCTCATCTCGCTCAGGAGCCAACACAGAAAGAGTGTATTTTGAGTGAACAAGCATTGTCCTATACAAAAGATATGCCTGCATTCATTGTTTTGATAAAGAATTGCCCAAGCCTGCACGCTGGTGCATTTAATGAACATACAGCCTCTGACAGACGCCGCTGTATTCTCCTCTGCCCCGTTCCATGAAGCTGTAAAAAGCCATTGCAAGTAAAGTATGATAGGTTTGTCACAGAGGCAGCAGTGTTGGCATGTGTATTTTAGGAACAATGGTTTTGGAGACCTCCAAGTGCTACCAGGAGGTTACAAAATCAGATGCTTTCTAGTGCTGCAAACAGCTTGAGTGGTGTAATTTCATGCTCAGAGTAAATAAAAACGTGTCTGAAATCAGCAACACCATCTACTAATGTTTCTGACTTGGCATCTCGCTCACCATTTGCAGATGAGCAAACAGTCTCCATACAACGTCCCGAGAATAGTAAAAGCCACTGAACGAGCTCTTCTGCTCTACGCTCTGTTTATAGGCACACAAATAGTCTGGTGCTCGAGTGATCACATAAAAGTCCGGGGACATTTGTGATGACCTCGAGAGGATTCTGGTCATGCATTCAAATATAAAGTCCTTTCAACCTCCGCAAATCCGCACATGCGCGCACACCCAGACATGTAAGCACGTGCTCTCCTGCAGCCGTCCGAGGCAGCATCCATCTCTGTAACTCAGCATGCAGAGGTTACTTTAGGGGCAACCTGCTCATTACTCCAAGTGTTGTTAGCCAAAGCACACACGTACCAATTCATCAGCGCACACCAATTTGTCAGAGCCACTCACTTCTGCTTGTTAGCAGAGTACTTCAAGTCTGAGAGTTTGTTACCTCAAGTGTGTACGCCAGCGTGCTTTGCATGCATGTGAATGCACCTGCATCCTGCGCCTGCCGGAGTATTCCTGTTTTATTGTATGTGAGAGGAAAAAATCACCAATCTGTGTGCCTGTGTGGGTGCATTTCACGTCTACAGCCCGATGCCTGTACCTCTGTCCATCTGTAATTTTCCGCCTTTCTCTCCCCGGCCATTTCTAGCGGCCCACCATCTCCCCGCAGCAGACGATGTGTGTGCGTACGTGCAGACTGCCTAATCTGTTGCTGCAGAGCTATGGCTGGGGGACTGCAGAGGATATCCTTTATCAGACTGATTAGAGAAGAGGAGAGAAGCGATGGACGGTGGGAGGGAGAAAAGAAGGATAGGAGGGGGGAGAGAGCCTTCTCAGGTAAACACACCCCAGGCGCTGTTCGATCCCAACATTTAAACACATGCGTGCTCAAAGCCGCAATCCAATTATTCACCACAAAACGCTCCTTTCAACAAGCTCTAACCCCATTTAAGAGGTCTCCTCACCCAAAGGATCCTTTTTAATAAACAGGAGCAAACAAGTGTTGACCAAAAGGCAGCAAACCATTGCTCTGCGCTTTCTCTTTAAACGGCTTAATTAATCAAGTACTTTGGCTATAATGACCTGAAGTTCATTCTTCAAAGTAACTATTTAGAACTGAATGTGTAAAAGAGAGTAGTAGCTTGTGAAGCTTAAAGAGAGACCTCGGGATATTGCAGCAAATAAACACTGCAGCTCAGTAGTCTTTTGTATAATGATGATGTGGAGTATGAGGAACATGCTAACGCTGTGGCTTCAAAAATTCATGCAAGCGTCCGACTTGACTCATGTACCCATCCTATTAAACATTTATTAAAAATAGTTAAAGAGATGGGGGTCTCAGTGTAAGAAAACACAGTTAAAAACCCATACAGAGAAACTGGAATAGACGTTAAAATAAATAAATAAATAAAACAAAGATTGCAAGTCTATTTTCGAAGAGTGGAGGGAATTTAATTCCAGCGACCTCTGCTTCACACTTGCTGATATGTTGACAAGTAGTAAATAGCAGTTGTGCTTAGACCTCTCCATTTTCCTCTCTATTTTTTTCTTTAATGCCCTTTGCTTGCCAACAGTTCTCCTGTAAACCATGAAGCCAGGGCCAGAGGCCACTCATCATCTTGTCATTATCTGATGGGAGCACCAATAACTTCTCCACTGCTTCCTTGTTGAGGTGGGAAGGGTCAAGGAGTCGGCCTGTGTCAGAAATGGAGAGGAAACTGTAGAGCTTGAGCGGTTGTATTGATGGCATTGACATATGTAGCAGACTGTGATTTGAATTCGCAAATCCTCATTATAGCCTGAGCCTGTCTGAAGACAGCATTATTAACATGGTGAGAGGCACACATGCCCCCATGAATACTTAAGTCCTGTTTGCCTTCAGTGGAGGATTTGCTCCCAAATCGATTAGGAAAATATGTACTCTGCATCAGTATGAGTTTGGGAACTTGGCATTATTGAAGTTAAGTCAGTGTTTTTCACCTACTCAGCACATTAGCAAAAATGTTAAACTCAAGGTTAACATATTCACATTGGCCATCCTTTTATTGGTGAATGATTTATCGCCTTAATTTTTTTGATCAGTGTATTTTGATCTCAGGCCTGTCAAAGATCATGATTTTACAGCAAATGATGATCTGGAAGCAACGTCCAGCATCTGAGTCAGCAAAGTTTCTCTCATCACTGTCAAATATACAAAAAAATATCATTATGCATGCGCACGCACTCATTCACACACACACACACACACACACACACACACACACACACACCACTGTGATCTCGTGCTTTGGCTTGCCCTTGCTCTTCTCACTGTTTGCAAACAGAGCTGCCCTGAAAGCCTCTGGCTGGCTTCTGTGCTGCTAATCAGAGCTACCACACACTGGCCTTTATAATGCTGCTGCCACGAACACAAGTGCAGTATCCAATATTAAAACAGACAATAACCTTTCTGAAAAGGTTTTCCAAAAAGTGGTCAGTATGCTGTGTGTCATCATTTTATATGGTATAGTATAAAGTATAGGGCTATAATATGTAGATGTAGATGTAGATGATATTCTTAAGGCGTGTAAAATAAAACCCCCACTGTTAGAGCAGTAATGCAACATTTCAGGAAATGCGCTTCTTCGCCTTGTTGCCAAGACTTCAATGACATGTTTGCAACTTTCATATCTGTCCAGTAAACATGACATAGCTTAGCTTAGCCTAGCATAAAGACTGGAAACAGGAGAAAACAGCTAGCTTGTGTCCAAAGTTAACATAATCTGCCTACTAGCACTTCGCTGTATTGTCACCATAGTTGCCAGGCAGCAAAGACATAGTCCAGCACATAGCCTGGTCCCTGTGAAACCACCGATGATACACCTGTGGACAGACCCAAGCTGTCTGTTTTTCCATCTCCAGTGCTAAGCTAAGCTAACCAGCTGCTAAATGTAGTTATAGAACAGACAGTGAGTGTGGTATTGATTTCTTTGTCTAACTCTCAGTGAGAAAGTAGACAAGCAAATTGCATACAATATTGAACCATCCTTAAAAGAGTGCCGTTAGCATTGCATACTCGGTGTTGACGTATATATGTATGCATATGAGGTGGCTGATATATGCATTTTTTTGATAGTGTATTTTTTCTGAGTAGAAATAATGCTGACATTTTTCCATGCTAGCCAGTTCACTAGTTCATGTCAAGTATTGGTGTCAGTTCTTCAAAACTTCTCTCTGGACTATTTTTCCCAATTAAAATCACACTGAAAGATACTGGTATTGGTTTCTGAACTGATTACTCTCTATAAAGCAGCTGTGACTCTCATGCTTTCTCAAGCGCCCGCACAGAAAACAGCTGGATGCAACAAGCCCAGGCAAGTGCTCTGGAGACTGTCAAAAGTTGTTATTTAGAAAGAGGACATTTGTAACTGGGGTGACAGGCCGAGGGAAAGCGGTGGAATATAAAGTTAAGTAACAGTTCATTAACTAACTCTTAGAGAGCACTCAGCATCACAGATTGACACGTGTACAGCACAAACCAAGGATCCAATTTTCCTCTTGGTGTGTGTGTGTGTGTGTGTGTGTGTGTGTGTGTGTGTGTGTGTGTGTGTGTGTGTGTGTGTGTGTGTGTGAGTCAGTGTTTGCATGCGTGCTAGCTTGTAGGTCTCTGTATGATCTCTTGCCCTCTGGGCTGTAATTAATTAGAGTTGCAACAAGACCCGATTAGGATTCCTCTGTGATTCACAACCTCTGCGACCTTTCCATCCAGCCTGCAGAACTGATCCCGACCTAATGCAATTGCTTCTGTTGCAACGTACTGAATATGTGCACTGCTTATTTAGCTACTTGTCAGACATGGACTGTACAACCAGCAGGGACGTATGCACATGGGCCAGTCTGGGAATGCAGGATTATGTACGTTATTTAAGAAAGCAGGCAGTTCTAATAATAAATGAAAATGAAAAAAAAGCATGACTCATTCCTCCTATTAAAGTTGCTATGGTTTAATAAGTTCATGCTTTATTAATGTGATTCAGCAAAAAAAACAGTAAATCCCTCTTTGCATTCTGCTGTGAAGCTGCCACTGGGGATATCTTGAACACCACAGCCTCTTGTCCTTGGCCACTAAGGATTACTTCCACTAGCCAGCTATTGAAATTGTTTCTTTTGATCTCACATTTCCAAATTAGGATTCTAATTCACACTATGAAAAATTAATTACCATTTTCTAGGTTTTCAAAGAGAATGGGTGCGATTAGATCCACACACGGTTGGTATTAAATATGTTAAACAGAAGCTGTCTTTTCTTTCTTGGGGACGTTTTTGTTGCTTGGTCAGGGAGCAGAGTGTTGAATTAGTGATGACCTTCATGGCGTGACTCTCTCAAAGAGGCTGTCTAGAAGTCAAAGCCTAGGTTTAAGAGGGCACTCTGTCCTGCTAATACAAATGGTGCTTCAGCAATTATTCAACAATCCATCTGAAGAACTAGATTTGAACAGATTTGGAGAATCTCCAGCCCTGCTGCTACACTTGTGCAGGGTTTTATATATAAAAATGCATAACATGTTGTCAGGGAGGAAGGAGAACACAGTCAAAGTATCTGTCATTTCTCTCCTTAGAGAAGGAAGGATAAACTCAGCAGTGCATGTTACCCACTGAATCCTAACATCTCCATATCAACCCATTCTGAAAGATACATATTTATTAAACAGACACAGACTTTGGTGCACATCAGGGCTGCTTAAGTGCAATGAAATGATGAAGAAATGATTCATGCTTGATGTGACTGAACTTCTACCTTCTGAACACACATGCATGAACACAGCGCACCTGTCTGCCTGGCTGCATGTGGCGGGGCTTAATTTTACTCTTACCATTATTGATGGAGCTGTTAATTTGAGTGTTTCATCTGAGCCAAAAGTTTCATTGAACTCCAGAGCTTTGATCAAGAGCATATGCCTTTACCCTTCACTGTATCCTTCAAACAACTACTCTTATTGTTCTTGCTAATTAATGATGTTTCATTCAGTGTTTCATTTATATGACAAATTAAGTGCCTTTCTATCTCAACTGATTGCCAAGTGTTTAACTTCTTTGTCTATTTCAATAAGCGATATTTAGGTATGTAATTAATTTCTTTTGCAGGAAACACAATTGATTCATTAAAAAGAGAGGATTCTCCTTATCGTTTTCCCAGAAGGTTTGCACCCACAATTTTCTGTCCTATTTCAAGCATATAAGCTGTTCAGTCGAGGCCAATCCCAATCAAGACACATTTAATGATAATGGTGGACTCTCATTATGCTATTCAAAGTTAGTTGACCTTACAAAATTGAAATGAAAGAAAATTAATTTTCATTGAAATTAACAATATGCTTAACAACCAATTGCAACTTAGCAAAGCTTGAAAGGTTTTCTGTCGCCTCACGTATGAATATTTTGAAGGCACAATAGATTTTCTCACACCAAAGTATCCATTTGTTATTATAGACAGTGAAGCAGCCTTGATTTGTCAGTGGAGCAGCTCTGGTGAATAATGACACATTATTTTAGATATTCATGTGAATGAAAAGAAAAATTCATCAAACTGTCCATTGCTCAGTGTGTTCAAGTTGAACAGTTTTTAGAGAGATTCTTTTATGTTTTCTGAAGCAATGACTGGACAATAGATATTGATTCCACCACACAATGGAATACTCCATGGTGACCCATTTATCTGTTAATCTGTCTGCGACCAGAGGTGGAGAGCCAAAAGGAGACCAGAGCCAATACACCAAAGTCTACACAACATTTTATAAACTAATTAATCAACGCTGGGCCTGAGCAGAGGCCAAGAAACCTGCGCCAGAACTGCAGAAGAGCAACACTGCCACCTACTGGCGCACTCCACTAATTCATTAAAAAGTAAGCGAGGATTTGGCACAAACAGTGGAATTAAGATGAGAAAACAGGCCTTGCCAAATGCTGTCATATTGTGTTTTCTGGTTAAAAGAGACGACCACTGATTCAGCTGTTGTGAAGCTGAGGGAGATGAGCATATGGCCACAGTAACTAATACTGGACTTGCCAGCAATGTTAATTATAATTCACAAATTTAATAGAGATGGAAAGTTTGGCTTGAGCACCGTTCAAGGTTAGTGTATGATTTATGCAGGATACATGGATTAAATCCTGTTGTTGGTGCTGCTGGAATCAATTGCCGGCAACCTTTACAGCAATCTGTTAGTGGAATTAACAACATGGCTGTTTCCCATGAAAACAAAAAGATAAAACCAGTCTGATTCTGAACATATGGATGTGTTTCAGACTTAACGTTGAACAGTCCTTATCAGCCTGTTTCTAGATGCACTACAAAGCAGGTTTCTACTGTCTGCACTGTCTGTATCACTATTTTGCTTTGTTATATCCTATTGTGTTGTAACTGCTGATATCAAGACTTTCCTGGGATGCTCACGGTGTCATGAATTAACATTTGGGGTCACACAGACTGCTGTGTGAGCAAAAAGTGCTAAATCAAGAATTTCTTCCCTTTAAATAATTTTACTTGTCCTCTGACCTTATTAAAACTTAATATGTAGGAATGTACTGAAGTGGTGACCCTTCCCTTTTGCCACAAACCGAGCTTGCACATTTGAAAACAGTGACACAACACTGAAGAGACCATAGAGCATTAATATTACACCAACGAGGAAACATTTGATGTTTCATACATTGCCTTTCCTTGCCAAAAAGCCATTCAAATCAATCCATACAAAATGAAATGCATGTAAACCATGTTTTCCACCTGGAGTGTGGCCTTCTGAAACATGTGATCTGATCAAAATCCTATTTATAAGCAATTCCCACTGCATTAGAAAAAGCCATGCACCAGCCAGCTGATTATACAAAGTTAAAATGTATTTTTTATTTTTTATTTATTTATTTTTTTTTTAGCTGTTAGAGAGGGCCACGGTTGTCCAGCACCCCAAACACAACATTAGAGTTTGTCTGCTCAGTCTTCCCCAACACATTTCTAAGGACTATACAGCAGGAACTCCCAATAAAGGAATGATTCAAGGTCCACTTTCAAGGATAAATACATCAGACACTAAAAGCCTCTTTTGAAGTGAAATGAAACAGAATTTTAATGCAGCACCATCCACCACCTATTTCTGCAGCTTATTGCAGGATAAATTGATTAAAGATCAGTGGGAACTTTATGTCTACTTTGTGTGCCTCTTGAGGCTTGAGGGAACTTCAGCAAATGTCATGCATCTTTATCAACAATAATGATATGATTACCTCCAAATCCTCAAAGCATTTGTTGATGTTTACAGCAGTGTGTCATCATAACACTGACAAACCACAGAAATATTTTTAGTTTATCCTCAGAGCTGGCATTGGTTCATCTATCACTATCATCACACACAGGCCTTTGGAAGGAGTTTATGGACTGCAGCGTCTGTAGCAGTGATTAAATGGAAAGTCGCTCTGTTAATTAATCAAGGACACGTGCCTTATCTCATGTGCTCTTACACATACACAAGGTTTAAAATGTATACTTACTCACAATAGTTGTGTCTGCAGTCACAGTGCTGTCCTTTTCCTGCAGGACTTTCAATTTTTGTCCTTTTTGTTGCTCCTTCATGTTTCATCCAACCAAGTCATTTTTAGGATCTTTCAGTTCATTGTTTTTTCCTTTTGTGGCCCCCAAAGTGTTTTAATTCCATCTCAGAGCTGTGACTGAGCTCGTTTCCAGCCGTGGCAGGAGGCTGTTTGCAGCAAAAAGCTGGCCTACTGTCTGCTACTTATCCACCACAAAACAGGAGGCGAGGTTAGTGACGAGCTGACCATTGTGCAGTTTCTGGAAGCTATGCATTAGCTTAGCTGTGATGCTACACTGACTTCCTGTTTACATAGCAGACCGCTTTTGATTGGACAGTTCTGCAGACATTTCCTGGCAACCAATTCTCACATTGCTTTAGTGTAAGATATATCTAGCTGAGACATATTTTGGGTTTTAATACTGCAGTCTTAGTAAAACACTAATTTGAAAGTGAACTTAGAGGAACTTCACACATAACCTCCATGATGGATTTACAAATAGCTAGTGCAGCCCAGTTTGGGACTGAGTGAGCTCCACTGAAAGCCGAGCACTGTCTGCTGTGAGAACAACTTTACAACGTCTTTGGCACATATTGTGGTATAGCAATGGCAGTGCTTTATAGTAATCATTGCTTCCCTGTGGGTCAGACAGAAACCCCCAAGAATGATTCTCCTGTGGCCAGTCCACTCCCTTCATTTCCTCTGGCTTGGGGCACTGTTGTGTTAGTGGTGTATAAATTTTTGTCTCATATCTTTGCCCAGCAGTAAGCTGAAGCTCCTCTGACCAAATACTTCATGGTCTCCCTCTGCTTTCCCACTGGCTGTGGACACTTAAGACTGGAAAGTGGCTTAGCAAATGGTTGCATCCTGCCTAACGGTATTTTGCTAGGAAGCAGATCATCAGCTGTAGTCTCTGTCACACAGTGAGTGTACTGCATGTGTGTCTGCATGTACGTGTGAACAAGGGTTAATTGGTGTTTTGCTAGCTTTGCCTGAGAGTGATTAGCACAAGTACATTTTTCTCATTTCTCCTTTAAAGTATTTGTCAAAAACAACACTGAGTGACATTGGGACCAAGGAAGCAAGAATTGAATCACAACTTTGCTGAGACTTGTGTCTGCTTGAATGTCTATAAGGCCACTGCAGCCAATAATGTAGCTTCCACAAAGAAGATGATGCCACTGCTTGACATTTGATCTTGAGAATGAATGGAGGCCTTGAGTGAAAGTTCTTTCCCAAACACACATACAACTTCAACTATAGTGAGGCACTGGTGTACTGGAGGTTTTATTGGTATATTGTTGGACCAAGTCACAAAGTCAGAGGTAGTTGGGCATGAAATGAAGAAATAGTGCAACCTAAAGCCCCAAAATAAACAAAATGAAATGCTGCATGTGAGTGAGTCTATAAGCTGCTATCAAACCCAAAAAAGAAAACTCACTGCAACCAAATAACCAAATCAAGCAACTTGCATTTCAGCCTGTATGTTGTTGACACTTTTACAGGATAGAGAGGGACTTTAGTTGAGGTGGCTGAGTGCTCTGATGAACTTTGAATGAGGAGGGTCTTGCTCGTGATCACATTCTTTATTCTTTTAGGGCTGCAAGGTGCCGCTCGAGATGGTGGGTCTGAGCACTTCTGCTGCAAGTGAACAAATGGACATTTTAAGGCGCTTTAGATGGGAGTGAACTTTTTATTTTTGCATTTTTCACCATTCTGGCATTTAACTTGTTATAATATATGATTGTTAGTTAAGCCAAACTTATGTCTCCTGCGTTGGTGTGCAGCTGCTCCTCAACAGAAGATGGTAAAATACCAGTAGTACATCCTTTACTTGTGGCATTTCCAGACAGCAAAGGCTGCTTTACCAGTAATCCATCATGGCTTCTGATCGGCTATTCCCCAGACTTTCCACACACAGAGTATGTGGGACTTTATTCTTGTGACCCAGTTCAAAGAATGGGCTGTGTCTACAAATAGAGGGTTTCGAATGTTGTACAGATTGAAAATCCCTTTAGGGCAAACGTGTGATTGTGATTTTGGGAGATATATATATAATTGACCTTGCCTCTCACCCAGTTTGAGCTGGGATAGACTCCCACCACCTGGGATGCTACAGAGGATAAGTGGGTATAGATGATGGATGGATTGACTGGTGGATACAAATTGTGCTTGACTTAAACTTGATGGGTGGCCAGAAACATGACTCCAGTAGGATGATCTCTGCATTTGCAGTAAGTAAGATAAGTTAGCATGCAAGTAGGCAATTGTTTGGTAACACATTAGCCATAATAATTTTAGAAGCAAAAATACTGTCTGACAGGGCTAAAAAGTATTTACATAGCTGCTTCTACTGTAAAGATTGTAGTTATAAACCATTCAGCAGCAGAAAAAAAGACAACTTTAAACACACTTTTAACAAGATTTCCACTTATATCTTTTAAACCACAACTTTACGGAATGTAAATGTATTTAACAGCTATTCCAACCATAAATTATTTCATAATTGTGTCTAAACATTGGCTCCATCACTGGTCTTGAGGTTATGTTGTTATGCGAGTGCATCCAAAATCCAGAGCTCTTAATACCACACGCAACCTGTGTGACATAGAACGATGGTTAGTTTATGGTCATAACAAATTATAAGCCTATATATAAATATATATATATATAAATTAGCCAGTTAGTGCCATTTTACAGCTACTGCCCCCTTTTGAGCAGATTGGACTCTCATTCTTTTTACTTAGCATCTTCACAGATTTTCAGTGTGAAGATACACAGCATGCAGTACCAAAGCCCAGAGATCCCCCATAGACAGCTCCACTTGTGATGATAGAACAAGAGTTTCAACACAGTACCACTGCAGTTACACTCAATGAGTATCAAGTACTACTGCAAGTATCTAGTTAATACTTAAGGTTCGCCTTACACTACTGGGATCACCAGTGGTAAAATCAATGCACTCATAATGATATATTCGGAAAGTGTTCACTACGTAATACATGTTACAGGCCTGGTAGACAGCAGCAAAACAAAATATTACAAAGACAGTGTGTTGTGACAAATATTAAGCTTAAGATTTGGCATAATACCAGAAACTGCTGTGTTTGTGTGTGAGGGTGGAGGTGGTTGTATTCTCCCTTCTTTGTGTGTAGCGGGCTGTTATGAATCGGATGCCATTTTGAGAGATGCTGTTTATGAGCGTCTGGATTGACGTTGGCGGCGACAAGGGAATGTGGGGAATTAAGGAAGGAGTGTGAGCTACACTTAACAGAATGTGACAGGCGCAAAATGACGGGGTTTGGCCCAGGAATCAGGATGCCATGTTGTGTGTGCGCGCTCACACACATAATCCCCACATGCTGAGAATACACGCATACACACTCCGCCATGGAAAAGTGGGTACAAGCATGAGGGGACAATTTGATCTGTTCCACCAAACACAAATCACTGTCTATCTGGCTCTATTTTTGACACACACACACACACACACACACACAGAGACACACAAATACACACAGTCCCAATCAGTTGGGCTTTCTCAGACGGGGACAAAACAAAGTCATCTGAGCCTGCAAGTGGCTGTCCCAGTCTGGTTGTGACAGCCAGGATAGTTGCTATTAGACAAATTAACCTGAGGGATTTCTGCCCCCTATTGCCAAGCAAGGACACAGCTTTCTCTGTGCCTTGATGTATTTTCCTTTTAGAGTGAAGGATACGTGACACCAATATGTCAGCGTGGTTTGACTCCCTTTAATCAAAACAGATTCATTTACAAGCTCACGATCTTTAACATTTGTACTTTTGTTGTGTTGTTCTAAAAAGGGAGGAAGTAACTCTAAAGAAAAGACAGACGTTTTGTCAGATGTCAAATCGCTGATTTTGGATATCTTGAAACTGCACTACACCCACATACTACATTATGCACTCCAGTTCAAGAAGACATACCTGGAATCCTTTGTTCTTTATCATCTTTGTCACATAATATCAGATCGTTGCTTCAAAGAAAGATGAAGTGTGTAGGGATAAGGCTGCTTTATGCTCAAGCATTCACCTCACACACGCATTAAAATATACTCTATACTGCATACACCAGACCACTCAGTCAGTCACGATTAATCCACTAATGCTGCAGATTAAGGGTCAGGGGATAACAGTGAAAGGACTTAATGTGCAGGACATCCCCACCTGGATATGCTAACTCCACTTTATCCTCACAACTCGCCATGGGCTGTATTAGCATATAACCAGAGATTCTAAACATGGAAATCATAACTCATCATCCGGATTTGTATCGAAAGTGTAACCGCACATTAAACATCGAAACACATATTTGTGCTCCACTCCAACATCTTTCACAAGTGAGCACAAAGCAAGTATTGTTTGGCACCTGTAAAACAACACTGTGATCGTCCAACATGGAGGGAGAATTCCAAATATTCAGCCTCCATCCCTGCCTGAGTCTATGGACATGATGTCTGCAGCTGCGTGCCAGGTCCTCATGAGCTGAACATTGTTACTGTGAAGCATTCGGTGTAAAACAGCGTGTTGAAAGAACAAAATGAAGTGAAGAAATCTTTCCACAAGAATGGAAGCTGTGTGAAAACGTGAAAAGACAAATGAAAGTGACATGTAGATGTAAGTAGCACGAAAAAGAAAAAGAACACACACAGATGTGGGGGGGGAGAAAAGCTGATGCAGAGGAGATGAGGGAAGAGAAATAACAAGAAGAGAAAAGGGTGAAATGCAGCAGGATGACAGTGATGGATGAGAGACGGAGCTGACAGAGTGCCCAGTGATGGCAGTTTATCAGCATCTGGTCTGCAGGGTCACTTCAGCTCCAGAACTCACCCTCTCATTTGTCCCCCCCACCCTACCCCCACGCGGATCTTGTGACCCAACTTTCTCTCCCTCTCTCTCTCCTCTCTCTCATTCATAGACCTGACAGTTCTGACAGGGCAGCACAATCACAACGGCACATCCGGTGCTTTAATATCTCCAACATAAACCCACAGTGTCCACAGGGATCACGTCCAGACACCAATTAAAGCAGAGAAATACAACTAACAATGTAACAGCAGTTGTCAATAACCTCAGAGATAGATTAACCAACAACTTTATTGCTTTGGCATTAACATATTTAAAATGCCAGCCTCCTTGTGCAAGAGCAGGGGATTTATGCTGACATCCCCCAGCTGATTGAATATGATGTTTCAGGGTGAAATACAGCCTCGGTGAAAGGAAGAGGAGAAAGTCCAGGGAGGCCAGGCTCACACTGCATGTGTACGACACCTTAATTGCATCAATGATTATCCCTCCACATTACGCTTTCCCTGCTCATATTTATAGTTGTGTCCAATTTTCATTATGCTCTTCATTATGGAGCATAAATAACCTGCGTAAATGTGCCGGCACACCACGACACATCCCATAACATTGCCAAGAGATATCCATCTTGTCCCCCAGTGATCCGACATTACCTGGCTGAATTATGTCTATTAGCTGCGCATGGCCCCTCCCACTCCATCAGGACAGCAGTCCACAGATGACAGCATTAACTTTTAAGACTTTATAGCATCTTCTTTACCCAACACATGCCATTAATCCACTTAATGGCCACCATGACCCCTTTCATCGTGTTTCATAAAATAAAAATATGAATAAAGCCCATTACAGTCTCTATTGTGGAGAGTCTCGGTGATCCATCAGCGCGGTTCTATTAGAAGGATTGCCTCTGTGACAAGTCAGGTTGGCCACACTAAATCATCTGCACTGTTTGCTTTATTAAAGCTCTTTTTGTGCCTGTTTTAATGCTTAAAGCTGGAGTCTTTAACTTTCGACATGATTTGAGTCATATTTCCATCCCTTTTTCTGTTACTGTGAAGGCTTCTGAATTAATATTTACCCTGTCTCTCGCACTTTAGTATTCTTTCTTACTTATATGTCTCCTTGTTTACATCTGCTGCAGCAGCATGTGTTGAATCCTGCAGCTTTCCGACTGCTGACGCCTCCAAAGTGTGTTATATTCTAGTTGCTTTATGCTGTTGATTTCTCTGTGTGAAGCAACAAAAATCACTTCGCTCAGTGTGTCATTTCTCTCTCACTTTTTTAGTGTGGTCAGCCAAAAAGGTCACCACCCACAGTAACAAGATTCTTTGACAAGTCCAAAACAAACATACCAGTCTTAACATTTAGCAAACGCCGCCCTGATGCAACCAGCATATTTTAACCAAAAACTTGAAGCTGCTCAGAGAAATATTTATATATTAACAATGGGTCTAATTACTATGCTTATATGATGTAACTTAATATTGCACAATATGCAAGTCAAAATAAGTCAACATTGGCTTTCCTCTTCACATGGGACACAAACAGCAGCTTAAGAATAAATGTAGATGCGGGTCATAATAACCTGCTTGCAATGTCAACCTATACTGTTGTTTTCCTGGTGGGTACAGCCTGACCAAAGTGCAGCCAGACATAGACAGTGGCTGGTGAACACAGTGGATCATTTAATAGCTAAAGAGATAGAGATTTTTCTCAGAAGCTGGTTGACACAGCGGTCGAGCAAAAAGGAGAGTGAATATTGGACTTACATTCATCAGGTGGACACAAACACTACTTCAAATGTTGCTCGTGTCCACTCCGTGTTTAAATAAACCACTGCTTGTTCACACGCTCCTCATACCAACTGCACAGCAACATGAGAGAAAATAAATAAATGCACTCATGCAGGTTTAATTAAGTAATGGCTTTAAGATGCTGGGAAATAAAAGAGGAAACTTTTTTGGAAAACTTTTACTTTTGCAAATACAGCCATGGCCAAATCACCAGAGATTCATCATACAAGATATCGAGTTGAAAAGGAAGCCATTCAAACAGCATAACTGCCAAACTCTAATCACCATGTGTACATTCTGGAGATCAAATAAAGGCCACGATGCTGAATCTGCATTCAGAAAGATTCACATCCTGAGACAGCCATCGACTGGGCCAGGGCAAAGGCCAATCACACAGTGTGCAGGGTGAATGTGCTTGTGTGTGTGTGGATGGTGGAAGTACTGTGTGGATGAGAAGCTCGGGTCCAGATACTGCTGAATTATGGAGGAAGCCTTACCTGGAAAAAATGAAGTATTCTTGCGTGGTATCAAAAAAAACCTCAGAGTCCTCTGTTTTCACCATTCTCATTCACACCCTGCTTTCTGTTCCTTGAAATTTGTCTTTGTGGTGACTCAGAGGGGAGTTCTCTGCTTTCACGTCAAAGAACGATCTTCTCCTTTCTTTTTCTCAAACACTGGCCAAAAATCTACTTCCATTAATGGGTAACAACCCTGGTGATTGGGCGTCACATATAGTTTGTGGCTTGGGCAATGCAAACCAGTTTGTGCTAGGACACAGTAATGATAAATGAAATTATGCCTAACAAAAACACTATCACTGGCTGTGGTACAAAGGCCTTTCAGTAAATTCTCAATTTGAGGATCTAACACTGCCCTTGAATTGTTTAGGCACAACTGGGACGGGTGGAGGAATTAATTTCAGATATTACCAAACAGCAGGGTACACAGCTCCTCAGGCGACACAGACAAAATCTTTCATCCCTGTTAAAAAAAATTGAATGGGGATTTACGGAGAACACAGATAATTCAATCTTTATCTGCGGCAAACCACAATGAAATGTTAAGTTTCCATGGGATCCTCTTACCTCAAAGGAGGACTGTGGAATGAAAGGACAACATCTGAAGCATCTCCCTCCTGCTCTCAAGCAAGGGGCTAAAACACATGCACCAACACACATACCGATACACGCATTTTCTCACAGGCACACACACGCACAACATAAAAGGTTCTCATCAGCATATCAAAGCTGTGGTGCCTCCTGTTCAACATGCTATATGGGAGCTCAGTGGAAACCAACAAGGCAACATGCAGCCCTTCTCTGCACCTACACCCTGCTTATATATATCGCACTGACAGCTCCTCCAGATAGCAGACAGTTACAGATCGAGATAACTCTCGGTTGTCAGGTACACATGCACGTACACAGAAACACGGACATGTTTGGCATTCTGCTCCATCACCACGGGCACCTCTCTTTCTCATATTTACACCAGCACAAACGCAGGAGAGAAAGTTTTCCAGGAAGAGATAGTGCATGAAGGAGTTAGTTGAACAGCTCAGGCTTAGTAACGTGAACTCAAACTCCCTGAGATATCCAATAACTGCAGAAAGATACTTCTCCAGCAAAGCTCCACTGTAGCATTAAAGTTGTCAACATGCATCCAATCCACTGGTTTGGAGACCGCTACACTGAGTCAATATGCAATTTGAGGCAGGTTGGCAGAGAACATTGGATTGATTGATTCTGACCTTTTCCTTGACAGTACCTGCTGTACACATTCTCCACGAAATAATGAAAAGTGTTGAAATCCCTCTATCTTTAGCCTCTTTTCTTCTCCCAAATAAGTGCCTGTTGTTAATCCCACTCATACGTCTGGCTGTAGGTCTGTTTGCTCTAGTTTATCTCTAAAAGCAGGGGGAAACAGACTCAGGGGGGTGATACCAGCCGTATCGATTTGTGCAAACACAAAACACACAAACACACGCGCGCACATATAACCACTCCTCATAGCAGGTGGCTGTGCACAGCTTTGTTATAATCCTCAAGGTTTAACCCCATCTATCGTACACCGTAACTACGAGGTGATTTATGATAAAAGTGACAAAACATTTCTTTTTATCAGTACACAGGCTCTGACATCAAAATGATGAGCTACATTCTACTATTTAGTGCTCTTACTTGGAAAGATGCTGCTCCTCCAGCCACACAAGCAGCGTGGCGAACAGCAGTGGGCCGTTCATGTTGGCTCTGACAGCTGAAAACGCTGCAAATTTAGAAAAAGCAAATAGAGAAAACATGGCAAAGGAAGAAGACACTAATTTGAAAACACTTAAAATACTGCTTTTAGAAAAAAGGCTGCAAAGTGAAGAAATAGTAACCAAATAAGCTGCAAGTAGCGCAGACAACAACAGAAACTGTTTCCAGAGGATGCTGAAGTGATGAACATGTAGGGATGGGGTTGATGTCTCACCAAAACAAAAGCTTACATTATAACTCATCTTCCAACACCAGTTACACATAGCTGACATCAAGAGCTTCATCAGCTGTGTTCATCACTTTGCAGCGTTCCCTGGAAGCTGTTGCTTTTCTCATCTGTGCTGCTTGTTTCTGTATTTACTTGCGTTTTTGTGTTGTCACATTGGTTTTCTTAATGTGCCTTTGTTTTGTCTCTTTGTATGTATTTTCCTATAAGTAGTGAGCTCTCTGGGCCACTGTAGGCTACATGGTGTCATTTCTGGCTCCATAATCAGGTCAAAATTCCCCCTTGTCCAATACACTGTTTTATAGTAAAATACCTGCAGAATCACATTCCCATCAGCCAAAACTGTACTTTGTAATTAGTGCTAATTAGCACATATTACCATGCAAACTCACTAAACTAAGTCGGTGACAATGCATAGTAAAGATTATACCTGCTAAAAATCAATGTTAGCATTGTCATTATAAGCATGTTAGCATGCTGATGTTAGCATTTAGCTCAATGCACTACAACAGTACAGCCTCACTGAGCCGCTAGCATGACTGTAGCCTCTTAGCCTTTCAGAGGAATGCAACCAAAAAACTGATTTCCACTGCTGTCAGCATCAACAAGACAGACTGTGTCACATCAGTCCCAAACTGAAGTGAATGAACACCCTCTTCCAGTGAGAGATTGAGCGAGATCAAGAACATTTCAAGCTGATACCGCTTCTCATCGGGCCATTGAAGGGTTATAATACCCAGGTGGGAGGGTCACACTACAAAGAGACACAACATCCTTCTCCTTTCAGATGTGGCGTGAAAAAATCACATCAAAAATCCCTTCAGACAGGAAGCGAGGTGCTCTCATATCAATCCATCAAGCTAAAGGACGCCCCACGCAAACTAGAAAAATGCCAATTCTAAATTGAATTCTCTCGTCTTGCGCTGAGCTCAGCGTGAAAAGGCCAGTCGCACGAGGGGTTTAAATAGAAATCTATTTTCTGGCCTGAAAATCAAACTGGCCATCATTCTGTCCTGCTCACCTCTCTCTTTGGGACTTGTCACATTTATAACATGTAGTCATTTTCTCAGCTGTCAAGCCGTGCTCTTACCAAGCTCTGTTCCCCAACCCAACCTGTCAACTTCTAATTCTAATCTGCTCAAATGTCCATGTGTGACAGAGTGTGTGTGTGTGCTATGAATTGAGAGATTTAAAAAAAAAATCTTTGGAATTACAAAGAGGTTCCTATTATCCATTATTAATGTATGTGTGTGTGTGTGTGTGATCTGTAAGGGCCCGGACAGAGGTGGAATAGCAAAGTGGGTCATGACAGAGGTTAGTACTGCATTAGCGACTGTCACTGGCAGGACAGGAGTGCAGACATCAGGGCAGCTCTCTCTCTCTCATTCCCAGTCTCTCTCACTCATTCACACACACACACCAACGCCTGCTGAAAGTCTGTGGCATTCTGTCATGGATCTGAGCCAGCAGGCCATGACACACATGGAGGGCAGTGTCTGGAACAGGCGGACGTGTCCAGTCTGCCTTTTGTGTGTATGTGCACACATGCATGAGACAACGTTTGCATATGACAGGGCTCCTTGACCTGCCAGAACCCAAACTGCTTTGCCCTTGCCAAAGACTCAAAAACAACAACATAAAAAAGAAGTTCTCAGCTTTATGTGACACTTTTTTTTGATGCTTTCCCTTTTCAGCACGCAGCGATTTTTAATGGAAGTCATTCTATATTCAAAGATTTGCTCAGTCTATACACAGATGATGAATCTTCATGGAGCCTTTGTATCAGTATCCAGTTCTCAGAGTTGACTTATGGAAATCTGTCTCATTACTTCTGCCTTCTTGCGGTTCAAACTCTCACATGAAAACATAATGATCCAAGCTGTTTCTGTTGTCTGCCGCATGAGTCAAAGATCCTTTTTTTTTTTTTTTTTTTTGACGTTCTAAGTCTCTTCAGTTTCTATCCTCAGAAAGTCGGGGATAATTATGGGAGTAAAAAAGCTCACTATCAGAGCAGATTAACAACATCTCACCAGGCTGAACCCTTCACTCCCTTTTATCTCCTCAAACGCAGTAGAAGAGAAGACGAGTTACGCAACTCCCACCTCAGGGACCCAGCCGACTTTCCGCCCAACTTCTGTCTGTCTCTGCATGTCTAGGGCGTCTGCTAGTCCTATGCTATTTGATGTGCGTGTTTGAAGCAGCCATGCGACCAGGGAGAGAAGGATGTGCCTGTTGTTCGCAGCTCTTGCCGCTTTGCACTGTTCCCTCGAGGAACGGCTTTCAAAGCATGGCAAAGTTGGACCTTTCCTGGTTCTGCATTTAACACCTCCTCAAATCGCAGTGCCAAGGTGCTGGATGGCTTTCTTCCCACCTTTCCGTTTTATCATTCCTCCAAAGACCCTCCTTTTATTAGTAAGGTTTTCAAAGACCTGCCCTCCCTCTGCTGTCATTTAGCTAAAACCTGTCATTTAAGGGAAACGAACATCTGCTTCTGTTCATTTTTACAGTGCCCAAAAGCCACTTTAACTCACATGGACCCTTATGTGATGCTCTTTGTCTCATTAAAAGCGTATTTGATCATGTCAGCTTGATAATGTTATTATACATCAAAAAAAAGTCACAAGATTTTTATTATCAACTCATTAGAAATAGCTTTTATCCCCCTTGTGGAAAATAAATGAAAAAGGAGTTGAACTTTAGGTTAATTAGCTGTGGCTTGTTTCTGTATCAAATTATCACATATAGAATATATAGAGGCTCCCAGAATGCACTGGAAAAAGGCATTTGCAGTCAAATTCATTATATCAGGAAATGCCTTTAGAGAGGTTTCGTCCTATTTAAAGGTACACTATCACATACCTACATAAGGCAGCAACTCCACAGCGGTGTACCAGGCTACCTGCAGGACTGTGTGATATCTTTCAAAAATGATACCAAATAATGTGTTTATCACATGTTAATGACATTGTTTGTGTGTATGAACAAACAGCAAGGCTAATAATTGAACTACTGGCTCTAATTACCCAGCAAGCTCCTTCAGTCTAGCTCTCTAATAGCTATAGTAGTAGACAATAATTGCATGTCATGATAATAACATATACAATACCCAGTAATCTGTTGAGTCACTGAGAGCAAGCCAACAGCAACATTAGCTAATTATTTTTGGACAGGAAAATTTAGCAAAGCTTCAGGCACAAATTATAGCGTCAGCCTGGTCCTGGTCCTGACTTCACCTGCACTCTGTTATTGGCTGGGGGCTGCACACCCACTGCCCAAAGGCTGCAGCCCAGAAACTTCCCCAATGCAGCAGAGTAAGAAGAAAATACAGGCAGAGTGTATGAGTGAATACATTTTTGAAGAAAATCCTGCATAGTACACCTCACATCAGACAACAAATGAGCATTTACTAAGGTTAAATTATCTCTTGGCTCAGTCATCCATTGGGAGGAAAGGAGTGTGGAGCTCCTTTGGACTAAAATCAACCAAAGCAAAAAAAAAAAAACAAACAAAAAAAAAAAAAGAAATCTGCATCTTTGATCCAACAGTGCAGCTTCTGGATCAAAACATAAGACCAACATGACATCTGTATAAACAAATAACATTATCCATATGTAGTAATACCAGTGGGAGCTTTCTTTACTTGCATCTAACATTTAAACTGCTTTGGTAGGGTTCTGTGTGATATTTCAGAGCTGCATTTAATTTTATATCTGTAACATTTAGATTGGATTACATACTAATGTCAGTATGTGCTCAGAATGCAAATTTACTGCATTCTTCTCTTTCAAAGGGAACGTACACACCACTGTGAAAAAAACCCCCACCAGAAATGTGCTTTTAAAATATTTCTCTCAAAGCATGTGCACCCCTGCTGGCATCACTGCTCAGGATTATTTGTAGAGCATTTTTGTTGTCAGTGGACAGATTCCAATGAAGAAAACAACAAGCACAAAATGTCACAGACGGATTGAGCTATCAGAGTGTAGTCCGGATACTGCATGCTTTTATTTAAGCGTCATGTACCAAAAGGTGCCCAGTCCATGACAGGAAAAACACAGCAGCATGCAAACATGAAATAAAAACATGACATGATCAAAGAGCCTCAGCAGCTGATGGTCAGGCTATTACCAGTGATGGCTCTATCAATCTTTTGGGTTCTAAAAGTTCAGGTTACTGTAGAATTAAAGAAATCTGCCTCACTCATTAAAATGCATGTGAATCTCTTGACCACTAGATCTTTTTCAAGGTGAGCATGCAGCTGGTGAATACATTTAAATTCATTGCTGCGGCGACAGCTCAAAGGGGAACAGGACACATTTTTAGAAACCACATTAGTCCTGCTCCTAGGACAGTTCAGCTGATCCTCGAACTGAACGCGTGCCTGTATTTCCTGAAGCTAAGAACTGGAGAACTGACCCCTGAGACTCGCTCAAACATGCAATATGTGCCATGGCTTCATGCACCATGGGTTTTGTCATTTTTAGGACGTTTGAGATGATGTCACCTGTAACTTTGTATCTACTCTTCTTCTTCTACCATCTAAATCTTAAGTTTCCATAAAGAAGTGAAATTAAACCACATCGCCAAATGGGTGCTGTGCCACATCCTCAGAGCTTGACAATTAAGTCATCATTTGATATAAAATTATACAGTGTGTCACCTCTCATCTAAATTTGGCCCACCCTGAGATACAGTAGGCACTCTCAAATTAAAAAGAACAGCTGCTGCACGACAAGAGACGAGCCAAAACTTATGCAGTAAAACGAGGCTTGAACAGAAGACGAAAGTAAGTCAATCACTTTTTATCCCATTAATTATATTTATATTACATTTTGTAACATAGTAGCGTTAAGACTGTTGTTTTCAGTAGGGCCTGACCAGTTAGCATTGACACAGAACACCTTATTTGTATGGATTCATACAAAGCTATACTGGAAATAGTCCAAAAATTAGCACCAAAACAACATGCTATTACAAAATATAGTTCAGGGTAGCATATTGCACAACGCATTTGATATCACATCACAGAAAAGCTCAACCTCAGAACATAACTGACATTGTAACTGCAGGTATGCCCCCGTTGCGCACAAATGATGAAACACATATACTCAATGCTTCCAAGAAAGTGAAATTGTACCATGAGTCTGAGTCTGAGTCTCATTTTTGTGGTTTCTTTAGATTTTGGACTTGACTTATTGATATTCTAACCAGCATGTGTTTCTATTTTATTACATTCCTCGCTTTTTAAAATTTTTTTTAAGACTAACTCAAAGCACCTCTATTCTCAGGGCTTCACCTTAAATACACCACTAGTGGTCACCAACAAGCCTGGAAGTCCTCTAATCTACACTGCGATCAGAACATGGCATATGGTGTTTGTCTGTCAGCAGGTGAGCCGTGCCAGTCAGGCCAGCACACAGCAGGGGTATCACTCTGGGTGACTGCCCTTCTCAACTTTGTCTCAACTCTGCTGTTGGTCCACACTCCAGTTAAATGACTTAGTGCCACTCAAGAACAGATCAACATACTTACAGGTCAGGGTGTTAATGAGAGGACCTTAGCGTTTTCCGCTGAGCCTGACAAAGGCCAGGTGGAGGTTAGGAGTTATAAAGGGGAATGGTAGCCAAGTGGAGATGTTCTCTGTACCTATATAGTCCTAAAGGCCGAGGCCCTTTTCATCTGTAACTACCAGCTGCTCTGCTGCACTGAGTCCTCAAACACAGGTAAGCAAGTTTCTCTGTATTCCCTCAAGATTTCAACTTTTAAAATTTATGTGTATAATAACCAGGGATGAAAGTAAAGAGTAGCACAGGCAGGATCTATAATTCAGCTAATCTACTGTGCCAAGCAGTCTGGCATACAGCCAAGAGGGATAGAGGAGTGGCAGGCCAGATAAAGCGCTCTGCCAATGTTGTAATGCCTGGCACAGGTGCATTGTTAAAGACACTGTTAAAATGATTCATTTTCAATCCAATAATCTGCAGTACACTATAAGATGTCCACAAAAGGTCTATATAGTTTCTAAATGACTGCTAAATATGTTTTTCACCTTGAAAATGGAGTTGAACTTCCAACCCAGGAGAGTATCCATCACATATGGGATTTGACTAACAACACTAATAACAATTCTGTAATCTTGGACAGATCATTCTCACTCTTGAACAATCTGGCTGCTAAAGCTGATGGCAAAGTGGGGACTGACCTTGAGAATACACTGACAGTATCCACAATGGTGATTTTGGGACAGGGGTGTTCTTTCGAGTTTGTAATAGATGGTGCTTTGATAAAATAAGGCTCACTCTGGGATAAAAGGAATCAAAATAAAATCAATTTTCAATTTACTTCAATAGGAGCTGTGCAGAAATAACATTAAACATAACCTTGGATGGCTCATCTCTAAAATGCTGTTTGTATAAGTGAAGTATGAAATGTCCAACATCAAAAAGATAACAGTTCTGGGGTCGATTTTAACTTTAAAACTATCCGATTCTTGCAGGAATTTAGAAGTACCGCTCCCACATCACCCCAGCTTGAGGACCATCTGAGCCATCAAGGTGTAATTTCTGCACTCATCACTTCTCTTAATCTTTGACTCTGCCTGCTTAGCCTCACGCCAATTTGGAAGGTTCAGAGATTTGAGTCAAATACCATCCAATGACTTTTCTGCAGACCTCGTTTCACTGCGGCTTCATCCCGGGCTTTGATTTCCAATGAAAGAATGAATTGTTCAGTTTTCTGTCCACATCAAAGCCCTTGTTTTGAGTTGGGGTATTGCTGCACACCCTCAGCGTGTCTATATTGAAAGCTATTAAAAGAAAGTGGTCCTGTAATGAGTGTCTTCAAGAAAGGTCTGATCAAATTTGAACATCACTTCATCCTTTAGCTTTCAGGTATCTGGCCTCGAGGTATTAAGTATTGATGGACGGACTCAGTTTTACTTTGTTTTTGAAACCTTGCAGAATAAAAATTTGATCAGATGTGTACGGTTTTATGTGTGAGCTTTTCTTTTTGTGCTCCGTCCAAGACGTCTCCCTCCTATGGCCAGGATACCATGGGCGGTGTCCATGCTGTTACTGCTGGTGCTCCACTCTCCAGGGGTGTCCGCAACCCCTGTCCAGCACCTGTGTGGTTCCCACCTGGTGGATGCCCTCTACTTTGTATGCGGAGAGCGGGGCTTTTTCTACAGTCCAAACCGACCCCACAAACGGGATTTGGAACATCTGCTTGGTAAGCCCTCATTAACTTTGGGAACAGTCTTGACTTCTTCTGTTTGACTTGTGTAAAATAAGTTCTAATTGTGTCCTTGATGGTGGGAGTTCAGAAAGGAACAGCATGATATTGCCCGGAGACCCCAGGCTGGCTTTGTGTCTCTGCCTGCCATGTTCAAAGTTCTGACTCGGTCTAATGAGAATGCCAATTTGGATCCTAGCTGGAGGAAAAATGTTTACAGACAACATGCTGGAAACTTCCCTGAACTAAATCTATGCATTTGTCCGAACCATCATTAGTGTGCAAAGCCCGTCTGCGGCCTCTTTTGAATTCAGTGGTGTGGCCAGGGTTTTGGTTTCTTATTGTTGCTTTCAACATCTATGTGACAAATCCAATAATCACAAATCTTGTCAAATCCCCAAATTCCTCATTACACTATTCCCACAACGTATTATTTGGATCGTCTGCCTGAAACAATCTATTGATGTTTTGAAGTTAACTTTAAAGGTGTAAGCTATGATATGCCTCTGTTGGAGCTCTGTCATATCTTCTCTTGAAGAAGAGACTAACAAGACTAAATGGATTGGGAGGATCAGATTACCTAGCCATTAAGTCTCCAATAAAGTGTGAACAGTCTAAATGGTAGTTTGAGGAACTGGAGGTGTGCACAGCAGCAGCAGGACTTAACACAGGGCTATGGAACGTTTCTCCACTTCAAAGGGTTCCTGTCGAAAAGAGCCAGACAGGAGCAGCGGCTGTGGAGAGCTCTGTCTGACCACAATGAGCCCAAGGTGAAGAGAGGCATCGTGGAGCAGTGCTGCCATAAGCCGTGCAGCATTTACCACCTGGAGGGCTACTGCGACTGACTCGTCACTCCACGACCAGCACCACTCATAGCTTGTAAAAAGTCAATTTCTGGCCCAATACTTGCTGGCTATGTCTTATCAACTGAAGGAAATAAAGCTTCATGACCCATAACCCCGGGCTCCTCTCTGCAAAGATGTGAATTTGTGTTCTTTGTAGCTGGTGTATAGTGTGGATGAAACATGGCTTGTAATAGCTTTTTGCTGCGCTCCAACATGTGGCTGCGGTACTGCAGTGCTCTCTACTGGCTGAGGACGCACATGGCCCAAGAAGATCCAAGCAAACAAGGCTTTGTACAAAGCATCGGCACACATGGGAAGTCAATAAATCTCAGTAACACTTTTGCTTTTTAAGAAGAGTATTAAAATTTGTATTTATTTGGAGAGAAGATTCATAAAGAGCTATCCTGCATGAAATAGTACTAGTTGTGCTACATTAAGAACTGCTAAAGAAGTCACAGAGATACAAATACAGAGCCACATTTAATAATAAAAAGCAGCTCATTTTTATGCTGACTACGAATTTTGTTCTCTGGATTGTGCAACATCTATTTCCTCATTATTTTCACACACTGCTCCTGTGTATGCGCACACACACACACCTCCGTTATTTCTAAGATCAAAAGTGATGACTTAAAGGCTCATGCTCTATGGAACAAAGTGACAAAAAAAAATTGCTGTAAAACATCAAAAGTATTAAAAAGACCAAACCATAGGAATTAAATTTGGCAGCCAAGCAGTTGTCTTCTTGTCTGGTGGAAGAGCTCCATTACGCATAATGATTTCCTGACAAAGCAAACAAAGAATTAGACCTCCACACAAATGTCTCAGCAAATGCAAAAGGTGAAAATCATCAACAACAAGCTTAAAACTGTTTAGTTCTTATCACATCTCCAAAAGTGTTGCCCTTATAAAGGTTCAGGATGTTGTGGTGAGAGGTCAGTTTACTCCTCACCTTCTTTAAGAGGTTCACTTGTTTCAGTTTGCCTGTTCTCCTTGTCATGTTGGAAAGCTTTGCTGGGATCAAACCTACGGCGAGGAGCACCAGGGAGCTTTGACTTGAGCTGTTCCAGATCGCTCTTCTGCCGACTCAGCTGGGACCGAAGCTTAGACATCTCCTACACAGACACAGCCAGAAAAAAAAATGGGGATGAAGTACAAGCCCCTGAGCTCGAGATGTGTTATTTCGTGGTTTGGGAAGCAGATGGTTCTGCTCTCATGTATCACCTGTTTCAGGGAGTTATTCTCATCTTTCAGCTTCATCACGTGCTTGATCTTCTGCTTCTGGTTGTGGTGGCCCAGCAGGTGAGCATAAGCGTCGGACAACTTGTTTAACTTCTCCTGATTCGCTCCGTTTTCATTGAGCAGTGCATTCCGCTCTGCGGCGAACGCGTCGAGCTGTTCCTGTGGGCACGTATCGACACGAACATCGAGAGGGTTTTAACTTCATTCTTTAATCTAATCTTCAACCTGCATTAAGTGATTGTTTTGGCTACACTGGAGATAGCGCAACAAGGTGTAAACACAACAGTCATCACCTTTATATGGTGAACATGTTAGCAAACAATTGCCTATTTACACATCCACTCCTTACTATGTTCACTTGCCAGTTGCTAACCTTTATCTGTGTGCTGTGTAGTGCTAGGCAGGCAATGTACAGTGGGTACATCAGTGCTTTTATTTTGCTGAAAACAGCTGCTTTGTAGGGACAGTGAAGAGGCTGATGAACTGTTGCAGCCCATAAAAACCAAAACAATGAGCTGAAAGACACTAAAATGCTCCTTTAAAGTGGAGTGGAACTACAGAGTTGGGTGACAGCCACACTACAAGAAACATGTTTCACTTAGTAATATTTTCAATATAAAAATAGTGATGAGTGAACTGAATGAAACATCATCTTGGCTATTTGAATTGATGTGGAAAGGACTGACCTGGAAGGGCCTGACTTTTGCAAGCAGCTCCTCATATTGTTTCCTCCAGTGTTCGGTCTCTGAACTGGTAGAGCTTAGAAGAAAGGGATGAGCAGTTAAAAAAGTGCGCAAACAAACCCCTTCAAATTGAACAAATACACACACAAAACATCCAGTCTGGCTCACCTTTTCTCTTGCACTTCAGTTATTTGTCTTTGAAGCTCCTGTCGCTGCTCCTCCATCTCCCACTGCAGTGTAACCTTTTCCTGAGTCAGTACCTCGACCTGCTCCTGCAGAGCCCGTCTGTCTTGTCGTTGTTCTTCCAACTCGTGCTGCACAGTCCGTGTCTTCTCCTCCATAAGGTCTAATTGGACCTGGAAACTCATACTCCCTCGTTCAACCTCATTCAGGTGAGACTGAACCTGATTTCTGTCATGCTCTGCCATGTTTAGCTGATTTTCCAGAGCAAGCCTGGACTGCTCTTTGAGTTCTATTTGAGACTGAAGACTCTTGCTTTCCTCGACTGCTCTTTCAAGCTCAGTCTGTAGTCTGAGCACTTCTGACCTGACCTGCTGGTGGTCTTTCCTTTCAACCTCCAATGCTTCTCTTTCCTCCTGAAGGGATGTCAGAATTTTGACTTTCTCTTCTCTTTCCTGTTGGAGCTGTTCCATTATTTCCTGCTTTTCCTGGTTGACCTCCTTTAGCAGTTTCTGGGCTTCTTCTTTCTCATTTTGGAGCTGAGTTACGCTTTGACCCCTCTGTTCTTCTAGTTGCCCGAGGACCTCTACTCTCCCCTTTGTCTGCAGCTGAAGCTCCTGCTGCAGCTGACTGATGAGGTCAGCATGGCTCGCCTCCATTGCCTTCATCTCCTCATCTTTTTGTGCAAGGCGAGTCTGCACCTCCAGCAACATTCTATCAAATCAAGGAAAAAGAGAATATAAAGAGGTGGAAATGGGACAGCTATTTCAACACAGACAGAGTGAATTTGAAGCATACCTTGAATTCTCCTCCCTGGCTTTTGCTTCAGCTAACTGTCTCTCCTGGTGCTCCTCTAACCCCTCGTTCAACCTGTCGATCTCCTCATCTTTCTTTTGAACCACTCTGTCCATCTCCTCCTTCATCTGCTGAGTCACTCTCTCCACTTCCGCTTCCAGTGTTTTCTGTCTTCTCTCTGCTCCCTTCAGAGCCTCTTTGGTGCTGGAAAAGACAAGCAGTCTGTGAATCTTGCATGCTGAAATAAAACTTGAAGAAATACTGACAGTCCAGCACTCACCTTTCCAGCTCTGTGACAATGTTTGCCATCTTGCTCAGCGAGTTTGTGTGCGCCTCCTGGAGATCTCTCATGGCTGCGAAATGCTCCTCTTTTAAAGCTGCCACATCATTGCCTTTACTAAAAATGACGAGCATACAGTTTTCATGTGTTAAAAGCAGGTTAACTTTCCAGCCCTGAACACAATTCACGGTGTCTTAGAACAATGCATGCATGATCATAAGATGACCACCTTTTATTTTCGTCTGGGACCTGAAAATTAACATTTTCTGAAATACTCCTGTCAGTATGTCACAACATACAATTCATGGTGAATTGCACAACATAATAGTACTTTTTTAAGCAGAAACAATTAGTGGATAAATCAAATAGTGCATCGAGAGAAAAATAATCTGCCACTATTTTGGTGAGAAATAACTAATTTCCATCATATTACGAGCAAAAATGCCAAATATATCTGGTTTCTAGCTTTTCAACAGCAACTACTTGTTGCTTTGTCTGTCCTGTATGATTGTAAACTGAATGTATTTGGGTTCTGGACTGCAGGTTGGACAAAACAAGACATTTGAAGGAGTCATCTTGGGCTCTGAGAAAAATGATGGGTGTTTTTCAACTACTTTGCAGCAAATTACAGACAGACTTGATGATAAATAGAGTATTTTTCAGCTGCACTTATAAGCACATGAAAAGTCTGCCGTTCTCAGGTAAAATTGCCACAAGATGTTTGTTGAGTGTCATGCCTACCACTCACCACTATTTTCCTTCTCTCCACTCTCAACCATCAAATAAAAGAAAGAAAAGTTTCCCTCCAGGTGCCCTGGTTCCCCCCCACATTCCAAAGATGGGGGGTGAGGTGACTTGCAAACTTTGAAATTGGTCATAAACAGAAATAGACAGTGACCCACTGCTGGTGTCAAACCTGGACTGGCAACCTGTCAATTATTTTTTCTCTACTTTTTGCTCAGTGGTTGCTGGGACATGCTCCCAGCTGCCTGTTACTCTAAATAGCAACACACAGGCAGAGCCAACAAATCAAAAAGGAAAAAAACAAAACAAAAACAAAAAAAACAGGTTGTCTTTAATGAAAGTATGACTTTCAAACTTCATCTTAATCCTCTGGGGCCTCGGCCACCTTTTTTATAATACTGGTGCCTCGAATGTCTGACTATTTAAAGAACTGCATAAATTCAGTCAACCGATGTCATGCTTTTCATCACCAGAGCTATTGAATATGTATGTTGCTATAATAGCACCTGATATTAGAAATAGTTCTAACATCATAAAGCCGGAAAAAAAACTAAAGCGGAATTTATAAAATTGTATTTGTTTTTCAACACACAGGCAAAAAAAAAAAAAATCTCTACTGAACAGAGGTAGTAGTTTTTTTTATCTTTTAAAGAGCTCTCGTTTTTGCAGTGAGATCTGGAGATCTCAAACTGACCATGTAGGTTTGGTGCCTTAACTCAACTGTTTCAGGGTGCATTATGTAGACTGGAGCGACCTGAGAGGGTGAACATTTTTCTTCTCGGTGTGTTTGGCCTTTGGGTGCTCACCTCTCCAGCAGAGCCCTCGTATCACTCAGCTGTCTCTCCAGCTCGTCTTTTTCCTCCTGTAGGCTCTGGAGGGCCTCCTGACTCCTCTCTGCCACCCCCTGCCTCGACTGCTCCTGTTCCTCTAGGAGAGCGAGCTCTCCCAGCACCTCCTCCATCTCCTCCTTTAGCTGTCTCAACTGCTCCTCAGAGTCCTCTCTCTCCTGCTCCACCAGCACCGATAGGGAGTCCACGAGTGCCTGTGTTTTCAAAGCAAAGAGTCAGTTATTGCTTGAGGTGATTCTGCACTCAATCTAAAAAGAATGTGAGACAAAACCGTCTGCGTAACTCTTTCTTTCTTCAGTTCCTCAGTCAGAGTAGCGTGTTCCTGCTCGAGCTGAATCTGTCTCTTTTTCTCATCTCTTTTAGCTTCCTTTAGCAAGGCCAGCTCAGTTTTCAACTCCTCCACTCTCCGCAGGCCCTGCTCCTGAGTCTTGCCTAAAAAAAAAATCACATCATCACACGATCGTCAGTTTATTTTTGGAATTCAAATCAACATCACAGCAGGATGTAGGTGAACGTACTTCTCTCTTCCTCAGAGAACAGATATCTCTGTTCAAGGTGTGCCACCCTCTCATCCAGCTCCTTCTCTGTCCTTCTGAGCACCTCCCTCAGTCGAGCAAGCTCTGCCTCCTGCTGTCGAACAGTAGCCTGAAAGTCTTGAACTTTTTGGTTGGCTGACTTAATTTGCTCCTCCGTGTCACTCGCTGTCTCTTGTGAGGACTTAAGCTCCAGCTCTTGGTTCTCCAACCTCTTCTCCACCTCCACTAAAGCATCCTTTGACGCTTGCAGCTCTTGCTGGAATATCTGTGCTTCTTCCTCTTTTAGTTTCAGCGTGTCTTTAGCGATTTCTAGTTCAATGGTACGCTGCTCCAGCTCAGTCTCAACTTGCCTGTGGAAAAACGGCAAATGAGTGTCGCGGTATACAGTTGAGATCTAACTTGCTTGAAGGAATCATTGTCTTACTTTATTTTCTCGATCTGAGAACCAGCCACAGTGCTCTCCTTTGACTTCTCTTGGAGCTTCAAGCGGAGATCCTAAAAACACATGAACAGGTCAAGTATGTCTTTGACAAAGGACAATTAAAAGACAGGGTAAAGATGTCCACTTTTGGAAAATGTGCTTTTCTGGGCTTAATTCATACCTGGATCTGGTCATTGGCTGTGTCCAGGTATCCCTGCACAACTCTGATCTCCTCCCTCAGCTCCCGTATCACAGCTGGAAAATAACACACAATTATGGGTGGTAGAATAAGGAGGCAAACCTGGAAACGTAAGTAGGAGCAGTTTCCTGTAAACTGTGATGTTTATTTGTACATCAGGGGCAATAATACAGACATACACGCATCTTAAAGTGCAAAAGACTGGCTAAGAAAACTGGCAAATGACCGAGAGATTATATTTGTGGTGTACTGACCGTGCAATCTGGCATTCTCATTCTCCAACTCTTCATTCTGAGTTTTTGTCACTTGATGAAGGTCCTCTGTAATCACAGGACAGACTGGGTTACCAAATTGTTGCTGTTCATCCACTTTTATTCCTCTATACACGTAAGAATGTGCTTAAATCTTACCCAAGTCTTTATTCCTGTCCTTTAGAGCAGTGACAGTAGCCCTGGCAGCTTGGAGGTCAGTTTCTAGCGCCTTCAGTTGACCTTCAGTGTTAATCTGCAGGACATTTAACTCCTGGACGCGCGCACGCGCGCGCACACACACACACACACACACACACACACACACACACACACAATACACATAAGCATCAGCAGCTATGACAGCTGAAGATGTGCCCATAAACTCTGACTTAATGTTCAGCTGCAATTAAACCAATGAAAGATTTCACTAAATAATAAAGGATGTACAAGATGTGTACAGTCATACCTTCTTCTTAACATCCAAAGCGTTCCTGGCCTCCAACAGCTCCATTGTGAGAGAATTGATTCTTTTTTTTGTCGTATCAGCAGAAACCTAAAACAACATGCACACAGTCAGTGATTATTTTGGTCATTATTGACATTCCTGATTATTTAACTGACTTTGGAAACATCATGCATTTTTTTAACTTGAACTTGTAATAAGCAGAGAAGCATCATGGGCTTCACTGGGTCTTTATATTTGGGTCTATCTGTGTGATACGTCTGAGTTTTCGCTACTCGTTTGATGTTGGACATGCTGTTAGGCAACCACCAGCACACTGTCAACCCTGGGCACGTTACGCACACACAGTGCTCCCAGTGGAACTTACAGTGCTATTATAGAGAACTGATATATGTGCTGCAACCTGCCATGATTAGGCTGTCTTATCGCTCAAATGTACGAGGTTTTGGGACTGCCACAGTGCGTTCAACAACCGTTCCTGCCTGCTCTCCCAACATAAATAAACTGTGTATGAGTGTGTGTGCACTTGCTGTGCGCACCCACACGCAATGTGCTGTCTTACTGTTTAACAACTGACTTGGTTTTACCTTTCTTGTTGACCAACTCTTTCTATCATCTTGGAGCTGACCTAAACCTGGCTGAGAGTGAGCAAAATTGTGACTGAAAATAGAGATACATCTCATCCAGGCGTAATCAAGACAGGATTTCTTAATGCAATAAGAGCCTAAATTTAAATGTCAAAAGCACACCTTGTTTTTTAGGAACTCGTTGACTTTCTTGAGCTCAGCACGCTGTCTTTCAAGGGTGGCAACATTGGCAGCAAGGCCAGTCTTCTCCCTGACTGCAGCCAGCAGCTTGGCCTCCACTTTCTTCAGGTCCTCTTCCAGAGCCAGCAAGCGGCGGTCCTGCTCCCCTCGCTGCTGAACCAGGCACCTTATCTGAAAGGAAACAAAGCCTAAGGTTAGGACATCAGCAGTGACAGGAACAATGACAGCGTCAAGGACAAAAGTCACTGATGACAGACAACTAACAATATCATTATAGTGGTAAATGTTCTTTTGATGAAGTATACCTCTTTCTCCAAGAGTTGCTGCTGCCTCTTCTCCATGGTCATGCCAATCTTCTCTTTCTTGACACCTGAACCTTCAATCTAGATTTTCACAAGACATAAAAACGGTGAGTTTTATATTAGGAGCAGTTGTGAGACAAGCAGATCTGGTGCTGAGGAGTGACGTTATAACATGCTGAGATGAAAGAAAACTTACAAGACCATCGACGGACATAGTCCTGCGGACAGGTGACATCAGAGCAGTTCTAGAGGGCGATGGTGGTGGTGGCAGAGCAGCTGGAGACAGACATCATGCAAATATGTGGTATGTTTAAGACAACTGTAACGTTAATTCTTTGGTTTCTTTACTTGTGGTATCGTGCTTCTCGAATTTACCCACCTGCTTTAACAAGTTTGAATCGATCAGATTTGTCGAAGGAAGCAGCTCCCTTCAGATCTCCAGGTTTAATCTCATAGGACCCCGGTGGAGGTGCACAACCTTGGGCAACAACGTTAGCACAATGTTAGCTACGTTATTGATGCTAATCCTTCATCAGTTTAAATATTAACATGGGCTAACCTACGTTAACGCGCTTTGTTTTAACCTGATTGTTGATATCCCAACGTGATACAGCGCTGATAAAGTGTAACTCGTGAACTAATTGATGTTTTCTTTGCAATCAACGTAACCATACGTTACGTTTGTCAGGTAGCAGAAGCTAACGTTTACTGGCTTAGCGTTGAATAACATGGTTGGTGCTGTGCTACTCGCTGTTAGCTTTTGAATGTTACTTACCAACGTTGTCGTTGAACCTTTTTAAAGGAGCTCTTGAAAAAGACATTTTTAATCCCCAGTACGTAACTACTTTTGAATTTCTGACCGTATAGAAACGGCTGCAAAGCAGCTGCCGCTGACAAACAACAACAGACGCTTCTCCGCTGAAATTTCAAAATTACGTCATGCGTAAATTTACGTACGACTGACCAATAGGCACCCAGTCTTGGATTACGTCACCCCACCCTGTTCATCCTTTTCTTTTTCGCCCGGACGCCTTTCTGAACATGTATGTAACTGATTTCTGTGTGTACATTATGTGGTAGTAATGATAAAATGTGAAGGCATTTAAAAATAATTGGGAAAAAAACATATTAATATTATTTAGATGTTTTTGTGAAAAATTCAGTATCTACCCTACATTATACTCTAAATGTTTAAAACTTTCTCTTCGCTGCCAGGCGTTTAACTGGTGGAAATACTAAATCCCCTCTATTTATCTATTTATTCATCTGACCTGAAAACTGCCAAATCTTTGATATTTTGTTGAAAAAATATCAAGGAAGCAGTTTAAAAGTCTGTTTACAACTCTCATAGAGGAGCATGAGGGGTAATGCCCACTGAAAACCAACATAATAGGCACTTTTTTTTCAGTTAAACATTTTTTATTTCATGGAAATACAACATAATTTCAAATCCTTTGCAGGACCATTGTTGTACATTTTATATTCTTTTCTCCATTTTTTGTACTTCAAAACATGGTCACTTGTACAACAATATCATAAACAAAGCCTCATGTCACAAATGGAGCCATTGATGACAATAAATTACACTTGCCATGCTAAGGTTTTGAGATGATACATTGGTACCTTCATTTTTACTAGATTAACCTTTAAATGAACAATACATCAGAGTTGAATAAATATGATAAAAAGACACTGGAGTTACAAAAGAAACTTTGTTCATTGAAAACGGAGCAGAAAAAGATCACAGGGCTGTTTGGAGAGGGTTACTTCTTCATCATAACTCATTTGTTCTCCTTCATATGAAAAAAAAATAGGGACAAATTTTGCATATTTTGATAACACTGCTAAATCTAAAGCAAAAATCCAACAATAGTAAATACTGACTATATTTAGGAAACTGCCCTTTAATTATAACTGACAGATTAGTTATGTTTTTTTCCGTTATGTGCAGAGTATTTCATAGGTCTGCTAGACCAACATCATTCATTCACACTCAAAACAGGTTAATCTAGTACAGCACTGTCTTTATACAACCTAGAGGTATTTTCTAATCTTGTTTCTTTTGTTGCTGTTTTTTTTTAACTCTTGAAAAAGCAAACATTTACCCCGATGAAGATGTGTCTTGTCCAAACTGTAAATAATGTCACTGTGTTCATGTACAGAATATAAAAATCTTTCCAACAGACAAAAGCGAGAAAGAAAAAAAAAAACAGTTGATGAGGTTTCCAGCCAGTAGTAGAGATGCAAGTATACCAAGGATGTGGAAATTAAAATACTCATAATTAAAAACAAGAACAATTACAACACTCAACACTTCACTTAGCTCAACAGTGAAATTTACAGTGGAACTGGTACCGAATAGAAATGTGTCAGGAGGAAGCAAGAAAACCAGGTGGGAGGGGTGAGATCAATCAAAGCAATTCAAAACCGTGATGTACCTTCATTCCTTTGAAAGCAAGCAGGTGAAGAAAGAGGAAGAAGCATTCGAACGCATCATGATAGACGCTACCAAAAACATGGGCAGACCGAATTATTATACAGATGAGTGAGGAGTTTGAAATGTATCACGATAAACAGGTTTGGGGCAGAATAGAGGACACGCATCATGGCAGCACAGGTGTACAGGTGCCTGTGCTAGTACTGTTAGTATCTGTCGTAGCACTTCGGAGCACCATGTTTCACTTAAAAGATCTTTACATAACTTAGAAAATTTGTTAATTGTTGCATTATTTCATACTTGACTTAAACCTTTTCCGGTTTACTTTTGTCTCAGCTCTTGATTGCAAATTCTGAAAGAAGGCGTTTATGAGTCCCAGTGGCTGTGACCTCAAACGAGACAGTGGCTTGAGATTACAGGACAGAGAAACTCGTTTGGCGTTTGTGTCAGATCCACGGATGTGCAGCGGAAGGACTAAGAGAAGGCATGCATGATTCTGAGTGAAAGCCACACAGAGAGGAAAATGAAGAAAAGAAAAGGTGTGAACATACACTTCCACCTCTGGCCTGGTCCACTTCGAGAGGTTAGACCTTCGAGAATTCAAAGACAGACACATTTTCGATAGAGAAACAGTTTGAGAAGATTTTGTCTTTGGATTCTTGAAGCCAGTGTGGAGCCAGCATGTAAGCTCGACCTCTACAAGACCAGGAAGAGGCAGAAATTAGTATCACAGCTATGTGTGTTTGAGTGTGTGTGTGTGTGTGTGTGTGTGTGCATGTGTGTGTGCACTATATGTGAAGGGTCTATTTCAACAGGTGGTAGCCAGAGATTGGTGTATAGGAGGCTGGAAACAGCGAACGTGCTCCACAGTGGAACTGTCTGTCTCCACCGCCTTCATGTACTTGTTGAGGATGGCGAAGATCTCATTGTTGAGGATCTGGTACTTTCTAATGCGGTCTGCCATCTTCTTCAAGGGCTGTACAGGAATAGAAAAGGAAAACATAAGAAAATATCAAAAGGCGTGTTTATGCATGCGAGGAACAGTAGTGGACAGAGTATACCCACCACATTTTTGATGATCTCATCCTTGCCGTCCTGTCTTTGGACTTTGAGCAGGTGGTAGCAGAAGTCAAAGAGGTCAAAGCGACGCTGCTGTCCCAGCAGCACAATGATGGCACAGCCGGCCCAGTTCAGCCCATCCCCAAAGCATTGCCTGGAAGGCAAAGCACAGATAGCACATGAGCACAAGTTTGAGCAAACAAAGCAGAGATATTTCAGTACACAGTGCTACTTTTATGCAAATATATTCCAGAAGATGAGTCACAAGATTATATAAGTACTTGTGCAACAATAACTCTTTTCTTCTGATCCGTGTGTGCCCTACAGTGTTTTATCAGCTGCTATGGTGATAAGACAGTCCCTGTCTGGGCTTGAACCTCGGTGTGGTTACACACATGCACCACAACTCCACTTTTTTATTTTATGTGTTTTTTTTCCACCTCTCCTGCTGCAGTAGAGCCATGTCATAAATGGCAGCCCGATATGAATGCGTCATCTACAGTAGAGGGAGCTGAAGCAGAAACTGCAACATCAAGATGTACTGAAAAAGTTTCCCTCAAGCTTTGTCAATTTGTGTCTTTCTCCACTTTTTTTTGCTGCCAAATTCTGGCATCTCAAGCATCAAGCATCCAAACAAACAAATAAGACAGCTACACAAAGTCCTGCAGGAATATAAGTCAGGGTAAAATATCTGCAAAAACTCTGCTCTAAAATCAAGTACATTTGTCTGGATACACAGAAATTCTGACATCGACAAAACAGTTTTGTGCTTGTCTGTGTTGCTCAAACAGCTTTACAATTCAGGAAATTCTAGTTTCAAGAAGTTTTTGGAAGCAATAAAAAAAAAATCTCAGGAACAAGTTATATTTTATTGAGATAATTAAGGACAGAAAAACTTGAAACAAGTGCTCTAACATAAACAAATGCCCTATTTTTATAGAGCATTTGGATTTGTGTTGGTTTTGCCGTATTGACAAACCAAAAAACAACTGTTGTATTTTAAGTGGAATTACATGATCTTGTTTGGCCGCATATGACTGAAAAATACAAAAGAAACTACTAAACAAACACACTCCTACGGTTCACACAAACCAGCCAGGTGCTACTCACTCTGCTGTGAACTCGTGCGTGCCCACAGGGATGCAGTACACAAACTGCATGGCACTCCACAGGCGGTGGAACTCCATACACTCGTCAACGTGCATCACACCATTGGTGGGCGGAGGCCCGCGCCACACCCCGTCATGCAGGAAACTGCGGATGCGTGTCAGGATGACCTCGAACATGGAAAGGCCGCAGCACAGACGCTCTTTGGTCAGCAGGTCGCCCTCACGAGCAATGGCAATTTGCTGGAAAAAAAGAACAGTCACAATCATTTGTTATTATTGTTAGAACTTAAACATTAAAGAAAAAAAAGTGTTTTCTATACAAAATGCAGGAGAAACAATTGTCCTCATCTGTCTGGTGCTGAACTCACCTGCGGGGTTCCCAACCTCTCGATTAGAGGCACAAGGTGGAGAGGGGCGTACTTTGCTTCCAGCCTTTTCATCCTCACCTCCAGACGCTCTCCCTCTATAGAACACACAAACACGAGGAGGAAGCTGTACATACTGTGCAAAAATGACACATCAATCAATGGGCGCCCGACTGGACGTAAGCAATTTGTGTTTTTTCCCCTCTGCCATTGACTCTGTTTGAATACCTTTGATGTAGACTCTGGGCAGAATATTCTGGAAGGGGGCGGCATGAAGCAGGTCACACACTTCCTCCTGGGACTAAGGTTCAAACACAACACAGGAAAGGGTCATTTCAAGTAAAAGAGCAACACCCACTTTGCTTTACAGACATCCTTACAGAGCATGCAGGTAGCCATGAGGTGAATTTATACTTCCTGCTAGATTCCTTGTTGTGCTAGCTTTCAAAGCATGTTTGAAATGCTTAAAGTTATAAGAAAGCTGCCATGAGCTCCACACTGCAGGGGCATGCTGATGGATTACGACACTCTCATCAGTTTATGCAGAGAAAGGAGATAAGATTATTGAATGAGTGTGTTTCTGAAAGAGGCTGTGTTTATCAAGCCATGATGACATGCCAATATCAACAGGATTAGAATTTGTCACACTCTTAAGTACATAAGAACATCCCATCTCATCTGGTTTAGCAGCGAGAGGTCAAGTTTGCAACCATCTTCATAAACTCTCATCCCTCTGGATAAAATGGTAGTGTGTTAGTGCTATTTAAGCTATGTGAGGTCATGCGAACAGATGTCATCTAATTTAGCAAGGTGGTTGTCATGATGATTGTTAGTCAGGACAACTAGCTATGAATCAAACTAAATGCAGAGAAGCACCATCTTGAAACCTCTTGAAACTAAGAGGGTGATGGATGAGAAAAGAGAGCCATGCAATGATGAAAAAAGCAAGACACATACACACATACACACACACACGCTTCCCAGCAGTCCAAAACCAACATACACACAAACACTCTATGCGCACACACAGGTCAGTGCAGTCAGACAGAAATGGCAGAGAGTGACAGCTGAGAAGTGTTAGGCAGACAGGCAACACGAGTGCCCAGAAGCAGAAGAGAGGATGAAGAAAGAAGTGCAGAGTTAAGCACAAGACTGTACCAACAACCAACCAGAAACATACTGTCACCTCTTCCATGGAAGACAAGGACAAGATTCTTCAATATAGCAGCCAAATGTGTGTTTTTTAAACTTGTTCAATTGCCTTTCTCTAAATACAATTCATTTCTTAAGATTTTTGTATGAAATTCAATTCATGTGAAATAAGAAGACACTTAAATTGCCTCAGGCCTTTTGCTTCCATGGCTGCTTGGAGGTGAAACTGTGTGTGCCAAACTAACATGGTGAGAAAGAAGAAACAGAAACACAGCAGCCCAAACCAACAAGAGATAAAAGAAGAAAAAGACATATTTGGTCTCTGCTTTATATTTTGATACCAACGACAAGACCTAAGTTCTTACCACCTGTGGTAGATGCCAGCGTGAAATGAAAAATAGAGTTGTATTTCAGAAAAAAAACCCATCACAGATCAAACACACTTTGGGTCACACAGGGGCCTGACAGTTTCTGTCTGTGACGTTCGATTTAGGATCAATTAGGATCAACATTATTAATCGGGCAGAAACTTTCAGGCACCCAGGGTATTGATCACCCACACAAAAACATTGCAATCAACAAAAGCTCCACATTAGTGACCCCTGGGCACTGAGCATACTCAGGGAGTACAAAGGGAATTAACAGGGGAAAAGGTTGGGGAAGTAGTGGAATAAGGGGAGAAGAAAGTTGAGATAAACACAAGATGCCAAAACAACAAAGAGAGAAGAGGGAGACAGGAACAGGGGAGCTATAATATAACAGTCTGAAGGGAAGTGGACACTTGTAAAGGAAATGTCCTACCAGAGCTTGCTCGATGAGCAGGCAGAAGAGGATGGCATTTCCCACCTCCCTTAAGCTCTGGAAGACATCTGTCTTCAGCTCAGCATATTCAATGATATCCTTGAGCTGATGGTGGAAGAACTCCAGGATACCTGGAATGGCAGAAATGGAAACGAAAAAAAAAAGCAGCCATGACACCTTGCTAAATCCACATTTTTTGGGAGGAAGAACGCACAAAAACTATCACTGAACCATCTTTTAATTCCTGTGGTCAGATGTACGGCGGAGCAGTGAGTGCCCTCTAATACCTCATTATGTCATTTGTAATCTACTGCTACTAGGATGTTGTCAGTGGGTCTGCCCAGCTGCTCTGACCCACATATAGTCCGCCTGTCAGGTCCTCACAGCAGAGATCGGGAGGATCATTTACTGTTGACAGTAAGATCACAGCCGGTAAGCCAGGTACAGAACTCAGGGTACAGAACATCAGTAATCTACAGATTACTAAACTCTCCTCATAGGGATATCCCATCTGACTGCCCTCTAATCTGTACACAGAGCTCCGGCCATAATGCACACAGCCAAGTACGTAGAGGAGTAAAGCATCCTGAAAGGCTTTAAAGGGAGCATTCCTGTCCTTTTCAGAGCTGATTTCAACAGTTTTTCTGTGTTGCATGTTAACAAATGGATCACTGCAGTGGTCTATATGTTATCAGCATTTTTTTCTGCTGGCTGTGTGCTGCAAATGTTTAACAGCTGCTCCAAGTTTTATCTTATTCCAGTAAGTCCATGAACTGACTGCACTCAAAGAGGCAGCATGTGCACAAAACACTGAAGTGCTTAGCCAGGAGGAGGACTAAGCTGGCATTAAAATGGGAACGTGGTACATGTGGAAGTGTCCTGCATGTAGACAAAAATAAAAAGAGACCCAACAGCCTGTGTATCTGACTCAAGCATTGTTCAGTTTCAGTGTATTTACAAGAGCACTTCTTTAGACATCTTTAGCTGTACATGTGATGTGAAACTGCCTGGGAGAACTGTAACAGACTTCATTGTGGTGTGATGGACAAAAGAAGAGGAAAGAAAAGAGTATTGTCAGAGTGGAGTGAAAAAGTTAAAAACAAAAATTCGTTGAGCAGCTATGAACTAAGGCATAGCAGAACTTGAGCTTTGTGGTAACATCAGCATGTTAATAAGCTAAAATAGGTTAATGCTAACATGCTGGCATTAAGAAGACACAGTATAATATGTGAATGTTCACCCTCTTTGTTTAGCATGTTAGCATGCTAACATTTGCTGAGTACCACAAAACACAAAATACAGCAAGGACTGATGGGAATGTCATTACTCTTGCACGCAGGACATAAAATATCGGACAAAGTGCAATTTTGACCTGAATATGGCGCTAGATGAAAAGTCAGAGGATTACAAATCATCCTGTTGGACGTGACTGTCTGGAGCAAATCTCACAGCAATCCATTCAACAGTCATTGAGGTATTTCTATCGGAAGCACACGTCGACCTCATGGTGACACTAGAGGTCGAAGTTGTTTCCCCTCGTTGTTGCGACCGACACATAAAAATAGCTTCAGCTGACCACGTTAAGTTAATGTGATCATACTGTATTGGTTACTGAGGACAGGATGGCACAACAGGTGCAACCACACAAATCCACTTCGCATTTCTCAGTAAGAGACAACAGTAAATTCACCACTACAGCTTAAATGGCAGGAAAATAGGTGTTGTAGATTTCAGTTCTACAGACATAACCACACATGCACTCTATTCACTGTAACAGTGGGGGCTATAAGCTCACCTGGGGAGCCATACTCATGGCGCGGTAGGCGGCAGATCTTGGGCATGACTTCTATCAGTGTTTTTACGTACTGCAGTATGGTGCCCTGTAGCTGGAAAGTGACAAGGAAAATAGATGGAACACAGCAGGCAAAGGGGAAGAGACAGGGCGCAGAGAGGGAACAAAAGGGTTCACTGTAAGAATGCAGCACACTGAGGGGGAAAGAAACATGTTTTTAGAATGGAAAAAGAGAAATACCAGGCTCTTGACAATCTTCAGCAGCTCCTCCATCACAACAGCAATGCCTTGGTAACCAAGGAGACGGCAGATGGTCTTGAAGTGAGGTGGGCCGACAAAGTTTCTGTAGGAGCTATATATGTGGGAGTAGGCAATGTTCAGAGGCTGGGAAGAGACAGAGAAACAGACAAACAATGTTAATGTGGGACAGTGGAAGAGTGGGAGGACAGGTTTCCTTCACACACTGCTACGAGGAGATTTTAGGGAAATCTTTCCCATACCTTGGATCCATACAGGTAGTAAGGCTGCACATTGGCTGGCTTGTCTCTTTGAGGCTCCTGGGTGAATGGAATAGCTGTGCGTACAAACCTGAAGAGAAAACAATGTTTAAAACAAAAGAGGAATAAACGAGGCACAGGCTGTTAATAAATGAATTCCTGCACCAACAAACTGACCGATTTGTGGAGCCGTTGTAGCAGTAATTGGGGAGGAAGTCGAAGTTGAGCTCCCAGAAGACATGGAGCGTGATCCGTCCATAGGGAGCGGAGACGTTGTGGTTGGCCTCGCGGAACATGGCGTCAAAGCTGTCCAGGGTCATGTGCTTGGACAGGAGGCGGTGGGTTAGTCTGTTGATCTCCAGCAGCCACTCCAACTCCTGCCACAGAGGGATGCAGAATTTGCACGACAAAGTTGATATGAAGATATGAAGGGAAAGGCTCAGTGTTATTAGTGTGTCCTGTTAAGTTTTGGTGTATATTACTGGTGTGTGATCTCACCACTATGGAGGTGAGGTCCTCGCTCTCAAAGCGGCTGATGGCATGATCCAGAGACTTGTACATGGCAGCCGAGATCCTCTGGGTGATCAGACGGTTCAGGTCAATGGAGCGACCAAGAAGCTGCAAAACACAGGAGGGATGGTCCCGAAATACAGTTTAACACACAAATAAAAGGTATTCCATGACGGCCAAAATAATGGCTGTCAGTCTGTGTCCAGAAATAATGACACCCTGGAGGACTGTTGTTGTTGAGTACCTGTACATGTCTCTGTTTGAGCAGCGTCTCATAGCGGTTTGATGGAGGGTACGGGATGATCACACCGTAGTTTTTACACTCTGCTCTGAAGCGCTTGTCTAGGAGGACACTGTGAAACACATGGCATGTGATTCAGGAGATAACTTCTGCAGTGACTGCGACAATATCTGCCAATTAGTTTAAAACATACAAAGACAGAGTCACTTCTTCCTACCTTCCAGCCATCGCTTTGTAGTAGGCAAATATCTGATCTGCTAACTTGTAGACAAACTGGTCAAAGCAGAGGTTTACCTAAGAACAAGAAAATCACTATGAAGGTGCTGCTTTTAAGAAGCAACAATGAGGTGAAGAGCACCACATTTGAGTTTTAACCTCACCTCAGCCTCGATTTCATCGTAAAGGAACTGTTTCTTGAACTTGGTGAGAGCGTAGTAGCCACTGTCATTATACAAGTCTAGAGGATACAGCACATATCTGCACGAGGGAGAAGGATAGTTATTATGATGTCTTAACATAGAGACACAATGTGAGTTTGTCTCAGGATGTATTACTCCATCATGGAGGGCTCCTTGGTCTCCAGGATGTGGTCGGTGAGGATCCAGGGCATGGACATCTCAATGGGGAACTGGATTCGACGACCCATGGTGAGCTCCAGGAAGAACTCTCTGAACCACAGCTGGGACAGGTCACAGCACTGCTGCAGGGCCTCTGGACAGTGGAAGGCAGGGACAGAAAATGACTATAGATCAACAGGCATTGCAGTTCATTTTGAAGACAGATCACTTTTACCTCATTTACACGTAATTTTGACTTACGCTTTACTCACCACTGAAATTGAGCAAGTGTGTGAAGAAGAAGGACTGCTTGTGGAAGTCTTCGATGGCCACCACTATGGGTCCATCGAGACTGCTGCGGAGAGTCTTCTTAGACCCACTCTTATCTGCTATCAACGATTCCAGCATGGTGCGCACCATGTACAGCTGCAGAGGGAAGACAGAAAAGCCATTACTCAGCAGGTTTTAGGAGGCAAAATGATTATTAATCATTTCCTGATTATACTTTGCATGCAGTGCATTCTGAGAGACACAATTCATCTGCCACCCAAGTGCATTATATGTTAGTCTCATTCAGTCTCGTGTTTTCATACGCTCCTTCCTATTGTGTCCTGGTGCCTGCATGGTCTGACCAAGGGAGCGTTGCCTAGTTACACTATCCACTGCAACTCACTCTGCTCTCACACCACATGTCAAATGAGGAATCTCATTTGGCAATAATGAGTAAAGTCTGAAGGTGTGAAGGTGGAACATTACACTTGCTGTAAAAAATAAAGTATTTTGAGGTAGTAAAATCCTAAATGGTTCGGAAGACTGCTGTAAATATGGGAAAGTTTTTTAGTTATTTTGTTTTGGTCAAAACCAACAACGTTTCAGCCTCTTAAGTGGATGAAGTCATTTGGGCATTTGCACTCCAGACCAGCAGGGGGCAACACCACGGCTATGGTGGTGGCCCTCAGTATTATGTAATGGAACACACCTTTGCACTTGGTCTGTGTGTTTGAATGTTGAGAGGCACAACAGTTCTTACAAAGCAAACACTGCTGCACGATAAAGAAAAATCCTAAACAGTGAGTCAATACTACAAGTCCAACCTCAGCCCATCTTCTGCACTTAAAACTTAAAGCAATTTGCTTCAGGTTATAAAGAACAAACTCAAGCCACAGTGTCAGATGCTTAAGTTTCAGGATGTTGTCACCATTTCGGTACAATAACCCTGTTCTGTGTCAGCTGTGTGGGTCTTACCTGTGTGCTGGAGGGTCCTACAGCCCTGCGCGGAACCTTGATGTCAAAACCACCTTTGGGGTCCTTCTCCCCCCTCAGACAGGGGTCATTTGGAGGTTCTCTCGCCCCCTCCCAGTCACAGACAGTTTTCCGAATGGCCTGAAGAACACTACAGCCACAGGAAACAGCATTACAGGAGTACTTTAGGTCAAAGAGTCAAAAACACAAGAGCCATAGGATTCAGTTTAATGTACTTCTGATCAGATCATCATCCTGTGTGTGTGTGTGTGTGTGTGTGTGTGTGTACCTAATGAGGACGTTCTTCTTCTTGCGTACAGCTTGGCGCAGAGGCTCCCTGAGGGTCATCTGGGCAAAGTCCTGCAGCGCTGCATAGATGGTATTCCTGATGGCCTGGTTAAACACAGACTCCATTCGACCCATCAGAACCTGCAGAGTTCATTACACAACACCACGATCATTAGTGCCATCTTGGTAGCAGGGGCTACTGACCATCAACTCGATGTTAAAGGGATAACTGGTAACACTTTAACATACAGTGTACATAAACTTGAGTAGTTACGCTGGAGCAACTCACATATCAATCGGGAGTGACCTGATAATTAATGAATTATTACAAGTGAGAAATTCCAGAGTAACTGTGTTTCGATGGCTATTTTGTTCAGGGCTTCTCCAAGTCCAGACCGTGTCCACCTACAGCCAGAACGACTAGTCATTCCGGACACAGCCCATATTGCCGGTTGCATCCAGCCACCAAAGCTTCCCACTACATTTATATGTTTACACTATATAGACATAAGTAACATTTTTTTTAAGAAAGTGAAAATATTAAACAGGCTAATTAGGCCTAAATAAATTGAATTATTCTGTTTTAAAGTCTGCCCCCCCACTGTGTCTTCTGAGAAAAATTGTGGCCCTTGGACAAACATAGTGGAGGACCCCGCCACCTTGTGTTATGACAGTTACAATACATTATGGAGTGTAATGTTTTCTATTTTGAATTTTCTATTGAAGAGGAAATTGAATATACATTGAATATACAGTGTAGCTGGAGATCATTCACAGTGATCCTGTCCCCAGGTGACTGTGGTTTACTGAGGATGACTTTCCCTATGGTTGACATCACTGTCAATGCAATGTCATTTTGTTATCCCCAATCGTTCCAGACCTCTGACCATGAATCAATTTCAGATGCGGACCTTCGAGTAATAAGTCTAAGAACCTCTGATGTAGTAGATAATGATTTACTGGAGAACAGACTGGGAGACAGTACATTAATGAATCATTAGGTAATGATTTAATAATGATTAGTTCACAAATATCTGTGAATCTGCTCACAGACCACTTGACATGAGTCCTTCCTGATTAACTCTGAACCAACTGAGCGGCTTAAACTCATAACACCTCATTCATTACTAATAACTTAATCATTAGCTACTCTTTTCATGCCTCCTCAACTCATACATCATGCTGACATCAGTCACTGTCTTACGTGCACACGCCTGGTTTTTATGCTTGCAGGTTTTGATACCAATGATTCTTTCACATAATATCTTGCAGTCTGTTCTCTAGTAACTCATCATTATTTACTACAGAGTCCTCTAATCAGTTATTCAGGAATCACTCATGAACGCTTCATTAATAATCAGGTCATGCCTGATTCATTCCTTAATAAATGCTCATATTCTTCTGTACTGGAAAGTGTTACCACATAATTCTGGGAAATGTAATTATTCACTTTCGTGCAGAGGGTTGGACGTCAGGCCAAACCGCACTCTCGTATCTGTGCATTAATGATGCCCTCCAGACATGTTCAAAGACGCATTGAAATACTCAGGTCAGAATAAAGATTTGTGTCAGATATGGTTTTCAAAAGAACAAAAAGTTTAATTACTTAACTTTAATTCTTATTTATGCATCCCTATATTACAACTCTTGCTCTCCCAAAAAATCTATGATCAGTAAAGCCAAGCCAACTCTTTCACCCTGTTTAGATCCCTGGTAGAGATCTTCTCATTCAACTCTCAGTAAGAAAGTAAATACATGTAAATCCCAAAATGCTGAACTGTCCTTTTCAGGTTAACAATGGATGGCACCAGTATTTATATATTTGGTGGACAGTTTCTCATGTTTGATACAATTTCCAGTTTAAAAATGTCAGCTGTTGAGCACATCAATAGAAGAGCTACAGGGTCAGCGGATGTTTTACCTGCAGCCCTTTGATCATGGCAATGACCTCCACCAGGGCAAATTTCTCCTCACTGGTGTAATTGTATCGCGTGGCCCGTTCATACTCCTCCGCTGTGCCTGGGCAGTCCTTGTTACAGAATTTATCCGTGGGATGGACCAGCTTCCACGAGTACTGAGAGAGACAAAGAGAGCTACAAATAGATCAAAGCTGCAAACGATCAATGGCAAAACCACAAACTCCTTCGTACCTAAACCCACACATATTGACTGCAGCACAAACCTCTTCCCAGCCCACACATAAGCATAGCCGAACCACCGCTTGTACTCACAACTTCCATGACGTGTGTGCTCCACTTGGACAGCAGCTGCAGACCCCTCAGAGCGAGGTCAAACAGCTCTCTGTATTCCTCGTCGGACTTCTGGCTGTCCAGGCCCGAGCCCGTCACCACTTCGCTGTTGCTGTAGCGCGCTAGCTCTGAGATGAAACGGATGTGGTCCTCCCTGATCTGCACCATCTGCTCACACAGGTTGTACTGTGGCGAGATGCTGCTCTGGGTGCACGTCCACCTGGGCACAAAATGGAGAAGATGGAGGGTTGGTGGTGGGTGGGAGCAGATGGTACGGTGATCAAGAATTGCTGGTTTTGCTCAGGGTGGAGAGCATCTCTGTGAACTAGGTTTATAGACAGGTCCTCTTACTTGGACTTGTTTTCTTCATAGTGAGCACTTGTCTCAATGTAGCGTGACAGCTCTATCTGCATGTCTCCAAACAGGGGCACCACTTGAAGCTGAAAAACACAGAACGGTTCGCACTCATGTCGTGAACACAAGGACAACTCCACTGAAAAGAGATGCTGAAGAAGCAACAGCCTTACTTTGAAGAACTTGTCAATCTTGCTCAGGTTGATCCTCTTTTTGGCATCTAGTTTGTAGATATTACTCACGTTCCCGTCCATCAGGTACAGACCGAAGCCCATCACCTGACACACACACAGAGGCCATTTGTTTTACATCAGCGGACATTTAGCCAGTTTAGTCTGACTGTTATAGGCCACCAGCAGGTGAAAAGTCAAAATGTGTGTACCTTAAGCAGCATGTGTTTCTCACTGGGTGTCAAATACATCTTGTTCTCATAGTAGTCTACACAGATGTTGACAATGTCTGCCAAAAGCTCCTCATAGCCAGGAATCACCTCCAACTGTTGGTGCAGGCACTACACAGAAACAGAGATGAAACAACAGGTCACCTTCAGAAAAATGGATTCATAGACAGACAGGGCCTGCAGACAGACATACTGCCATCAGAAATACATCGCATTGTTAAGAGAAATTTGAGTATTTTTCGTTTTGTTTCCAGTGGGCTTTCAATGCGCCTTTTAGTCAGTCAGCCAAAATCATGTTCAACGCTGAACAGGTCTGTCAGTGGACTGAGCTCACTAACGTTTCAATTGAGCTGCCAGGTTCACAGTCTCACAGACTTAAATGTGTACAGTCAGTTGAATGCTGCTTGTTCAGCAGGTCAGATGTTAATGCTTTGGTTAATAGCTAAATTGCTCTAAAAGACACTTTCATTCAGACTGCAATATCTGTCACGCCACCTTTGGAGAGTACAAATGTTAGTCATTCATCTGCTCAGCTTGTCTCGCCAGTCATTTCCTGGAGTATTAGGTTAGACGGTGGCTGTATTTCTCTTTTATTGCAGACTAAACATACGACTGTGGTACGACATGCTTCGTGTCATCACATAGTTACACATTTTTAAAGCGCATGCTGTGAAGGCAGAGTCTGCACACCAACCTGAGTGATCCTGTTGTGGTTGGCTAAAAACATTGAGAGGTTCTGGGACTCCTGAATGGACTGAGGGTCGGCCATCTTCCTCAAGAATTGAGCTGCCCTGGAGGCAGAGGAGGAGAGGAATGTTAACTTGGCTCCCGCTTAGATATTCAACAATGATTCCTTTCTTTAAGGTCCACAACCTTTTATAGGCAGAGTGATCATTCTTAACGCTACACTTCATGTTCTTCAGCTCGTCCAGCACTGCAAACATGTTAATAAATTTGCCCAGAGTGAGTAGGTAAGCCTCAGACACAAAGTCCTTCCTTCTCTCAGCGTGACACAGACGCTTCACTTCACTGCAGAAGCGTTCTATGGCTTTCCGCTGTGAAGACAAAGAAATTGGGATGTAAGAAACAGCTTACTGACACAAATACATTTTAAAAAACACAACTTTCAGTGTTCAGAACAACACCTAACATGCAAACTCTGACATGAAAATGTATGACGTTATAGGAGCCCAATTGTAGGGATTTGCCTTGCATGTCCAATAATATATAAGTGACAAAAGACGCTGTCTGGCTGATGTGTCTCACCTGGAAGTACATGAACTTCATCAGCTTGGTCACTTCAGGTTCCAACACTTCCACTGTTTTTTCATAGATCTCCACTCTGTTGGGCTGCTCATTGCATTTCACCTAGCAAACACCAGAGGGAGCCATCATACAGCTTGACTTTGCAGCAGCAGCATACAGTATAATATGTTCAGTTCATCTGGCTAAAGGTAAAGGTGATTCAAAAAGTGACTTTGTTAATTGTTATTTTCTCTGTTTTTCTACGCCAGTAAGGTTTCCTAGTCTTGTGTATGTACAATCAGCAATTATTCAACTGGAGAAAATTATGTTATTTGCAATAATGAAGTCAGGTCGGGCAAAACGCTGACAGCTTCCTATTTGGTGGCCGGTGTCAGGTTTGGCTCCATGAGGTTTGTTTGTGTTTACATGATGAGGAACTTGCAGAATGCTGAATCTGCCAGTGGATGAACACAGTTTGACAATTTGACAGTTCAACAGATGTTTGTATTGCACAGAGGAATTGCTGTTATGATTGGTCTAATACTGGATCTCTTTTTAGCTAAGTCTCAGTCTGCTGAGCAAGGTCAGATCACGAAGGATGTAAGTGTGTGTGTGTGTGTGTGTGTGTGTGTGTGTGTGTGTGTGTGTGTGTAAGTGTTACCTGGGGAATGGCTCTGGAGCAGCTTCTCCAAGTGTAAAGCATCACAGCATACTCATGTCCTTCCTCCAACATCTCATTCTGCACAGACAAAACACAACAAAGACATCATTCATTCTTAATGTGCAATTACAGTAAATATGCAGCTTACAAAAGCCTTGAGAGGATCCCTTAATTCCCTGTATCTCTTACTTGTCTAATATGTGTATGTTACAAATGAATATTTGTGTGAAAGCGCTTGACGACACAAAATATTATGGGATTATTATGAGATGTAATATATCTCAGAAGAGTCATATATTCCAGGATGAATGGGGCTTGATAAATATTTTAGCAGAGGAACATTTCTTCCATTCAGAAGTAGGTGAGACAGATTTCTCCATCGCTCTGGAGTGTCCTCAAATAGACCGGCTTCAACCTCAATGGGACTTCCTGATTAAATAAGGTTAAATAAAGCACTACTTCCCCTCTTTGCCAGTCAAATCACACTCTCCATTCATTCACCATCAGGGGAGAGAGGTTTACTGTTCACTGCCTGCCTGATTCACCAGTCTGTGAGGGAAGTGTGTGTCTATGTGAGTGTGCGCATGTGTGTGTGTCCTGTCACAGGCTGAGCCAAACCCTGACAAAAGAGCCAAATGATAATCAATTCAGAAAAAACAAGACTCGCTTTAAGGGCGTGAGGCTGCTTTGCACAGCCGGCTTTGTGTTGACTGAAAGGGGAACAGCAGCTATTTCAAGTCGACAACAAAAAATGCATTCAACCAATGAGATGTAAAAACCGATAATGATGGCATGTGTGTGTTTTAAAACTGGAGCACAGATCTCACCATGCTGGAGTGGACTGTGGCTTGCTCTATATAGCGGGCAATGCCGGTCACAAATGCATTCCTGTCTTCAAAGTTGGTGTCAAAATTAGCCTGCAGACAGAAGGAGAGAGGCGTGAAAGGGGTACATTGAAAAAAGTCTGAACTACTGGGGATGATCGTGGGTGGCGGCGACAGTGTGTGCGGGTGCGTACCTGGTACATGATAGAGGAGGGAGGGGGCTCGATGCATGGCTGCTGGTCCGGGAGGGGCAGCTCCTCCAGCAGGTCCACATTGGACAGGGCATCCTCCAGGGTCACGTGGGTCGTCATGGCAACAAGGCGTCACTCACACAACACCCCAGTCTGACAGAAATATCGACAGAGAAAGCGAGGATATGAGACAAATGAGCAGATGATGCAAAATGAGACATAATATACAACCGCGTTAATGCTTCTTGTCCCCCTGGGGGAGGGTTAGTCTGCGGTCGCCTTGGAGTACTTGGAGAGATTGTGTAATAGATTCGATAAAACAGAAAATGCATTGTGTTTCAATAAATATATCAGAAGACACAAAGAATGCATGAAAAATGATTAGCAAGCAAGCAGAGAAGTTGAAACAGACAGCTAACAGCAAAGGCTACTAAGAGTGATCATAATCTGTTGAACAGACGGCTTAAAGTATGAAATAAAAAGCTGAAATACTTAGTAGCTAAAAGTATTAGGAAGATGGTTAAAATAGTTAGCTAAATACATTAGAAAGTATTGAGAACACAGTTGAAATAATTAGGTTAACTGTCAACCAAAAGTATTGGAAAAATGGTTGAATAGGTTAGCTAAATAGCTAGCCAAAAGTAATGGATAAACAGTTGAAATAGGTAGCTAACGGTACAAACTGATGAAGTTAAAAAAAGTAGAGAAAAAATGAGCAAAATAGATGAATAAAAGTAATGAATCACTACTTATAATGTCCAGTTTCTCCAATCATTAGTAGTAAAAATGGATAAAGGCCCAATAGCTGAACAGCATGCAGTTAAAAGTCTGTTCGACAGGCCTGATAAAAGACACTTAGAGGATGCAGAATCCATCCATCCATCCATCTTCTATACCCTGACTATCCCTTTCGGGGTTGGGGGGGCTGGAGCCTGTCCCAGCTGTCGACGGGCGAGAGGCAGGGTACAACCGGTCGCCAGTCGATCGCAGGGCAACATATACGGACAAACAACCATTCACACTCACACCTAAGGACAATTTTAAGTCACCAATTCACCTAATGAGCATGTTTTTGGTCTGTGGGAGGAAGCCAGAGTGCCCGGAGAGAACCCATGCATGCAAGGCCACACACAGAAAGGCCCTGCCTGACCCGGGGATCGAACCGGCGACCTTCTTGCTGTGAGGCACGCGCACTACCTGCTGCTCCACCGTGCCGCCCGCATGCAGAATCAATAGATCAAATGAATGAGAGAGATGATATAACACAGTTTCATTGCTAAAGTCACATGATTTTTCTTTCCACTCACAAACAAATGCGCTCAGTATTCTCTTTGCATGTCTAGACGACTCCACTTCCTCTTCTGAAAGCCTGTTTGAGTGATGCTGTGCGTATATTTGTGTCTTCGCTCTGCACCTGTGTCCTCTTCCACTTCACTAAATGTCAACATACTAAAGTTCAGAGGAAGTAAAGGGCAGAGGCCCCTCGCTGTTTCCGCTCTACCTTTTCATTTGATTGAAGGCATATTTGAAGCGCATAATTCTTGAAAGGCCTAGACCTGGAAATCTCATCGATCTGAGAGGCGGAGAACCGTCTGGCTGTGAATGACAACTGATAAACACAAAATGTGCTATCTTGCACAGGAAGCGGACCCGTTGGCAATTGTGCTTTTCACAGAAGCTTTAACTGAGCCAGTATTTTATGTTTTCGTTCATTTGAAAAAAGTATACATTTAACTAATCGATTAAACAATCAATGACAATGTAGTATTGGGTGATAAGCAGTATATGAACACAGAATGTGCATACACCTCACGCATCAAGTGTAATCCACAGCGATCACACTGACTGTACTCCATCTGATTGGTCCTTGGAATAAATGGCTAGACCTCCATAACACAGGAGTCACTGCAGTGCCCTCGTCCTCATTACGAAACACCAGCCCGGCCAAAGCAGTGTGTATGCACCCACCCATATATCATGTGCCTCTTAGAAATGTGTGTTTTACGTCTGACCTGGCAGACAGGGCTGACGGGGCCGATAATCAGCTTAATATTCACAGCCAGAGAGAGCACAACTAGAGCTGAGAGGGCCAGAGGCCAAACGGCAAAGAGGAAAGAGGCTCCTCTCTCCTATGCTTGCCGTAGGTAGACAAAGAACTTACGGATAAAGGCAGGTTATGACTTCTCATGCAGTCAAACAGCATTTTATATGTCCTGGCAGTCGGCTGGAGACTGAGGAAACAAGTGAACCTACATCCAAACACAGTAATGCTTCTACACGAGTGGCAGTCAACAAATCGAAATGTCAAAGCAGGAGCATGTTGACAATATGTCTAAATGTAAAGCCGAGGTAAGACTTTAGGGAGGAATTCAGAGTGAAAAAATCCAAAGCAGCTGCATCTTATAATGATAAATGTACGAAATATCACCGTGTGCTTTCAAACTGAAGACTGTCACTGTAAAACGGATCAATCTTCGAGAAAAACGAACCGAAACAAAATCTTTTTGCGGCAAGCACAGATGACCTTCACTTCCAGAAGATACAGACGACGTACACTCATGCAGCCGCTGAGGCGCATTGATGTCGATCATGCAAACATCTGCTGCTCCTCATGACAGAGTGAGAAAGCAGGTGGGTGGAGTTTCCTGTCACATCAAAGTGTCAAAGTTAGCATGCAAGAAGGCTATACTGTGTGCATGAGTTAAACCGCCGGCCACATGGCCAAAATCAGACATTTGGCTGACTCATCAAACCTCTAATCACACTCGAGTGACACTTTGGTGTGTTCGCACACTTTACTTCTGCTCAATTGTGTAAGTAACAATGGGGATGTGACTATTTTTGATGTGCTGCAAGTATGAAGTCACAGACGCACAGTGATGAAGACTCGGGCCTCTGTGCTGCTGTAACCTTGTCTGTCGTTTCCTGTAGTCTCTCCGCTGCTGTCGACTTCATAACGTGGATTCACACATTCTCCGGTTCTTTCAGGTCCCGGTTGGTTATTTTTAAGTGTTCGGCTTATAGTGAAAGAAACATGAGGCTTGCTACAAGGGGTTCTGTCGGGTAGACAAGCATGCTCAGTGCTACTAAACTCCCATCTGTGCTTGGGAATACAGGCGCAGACTGAAGCCTGGGTTGGCTGAATAAACTTTCCCACCCTGTACCCGACTCTGCTCAACAGTTGGTGTGTCTATGTGTGTGTGTTTGCGTGTGTGTGTGCATCTTTTTCAAAGCAATGGGCCCCTTCATTCCCTTCTGGACACTTAGTAACCTATCTGTTAGCTACACATGACAACTCTTATACAAAAGTCCATGCAGCAGTCAGACTCTTTAACACAGAACATCATTGACATGCAAAGCAAAATGCCCCTCGGCCAGTGTGACATTATAAATAAGAGCCGCTATACATCAACAGCTGGTGTTAGATCTGCTCAAGACAACACTGAACCATGAGGAGCCAAAGGTTTTGAGGAAGCAATCAAAATATTAGGACAAATGGGAATGAGACAGAGAAGGGAAAGCACACGAATAGCTAAAAGCAGCATTAACAGACGGTGAATAGTTTGTAGGAGAAAATGCCCGGTATGTGCTGCTGGGCGTTTGTGTAATACATCTCGCCTGAGAGAAAGACAGAGTGAGAGAAAGTGTGTCAACTCCAGGGTCGCACCACTCGACGGGATCTCCCCCCAAGGCCAGCCTCGTAACATATATTCATCCTCACAATAAAGATGAAATCCGATCAGCGTGGAGGAAAAGGATTCATCGGGCGCGTACACACGATCATTTACAGCACGTTCACTGACAAACACGCACACACCAGTCGTGTGTATGTTCCAGCAGCATCTGTGCGGTCGACAGTGTGTCATCCTGTGCAGGACGGCCGGCTGAGCTATTTTACAGGCCGATTGTCACTTCAGAGACCGGTAACGCGAAGCTGCCGTCGTCCCATGATCCCCATGATGTCATGCTCTCCTTTTAGACCTGCAACAATGACCATCACATGAATATGCAACATGAGCCCGGCTCACATGACCGAGCCTGACAGGCAGGGGACACTAAACAAAAACCTAAACTAACACCAGCAGCCGATGGACGTGCAGGATATTCTTCTTTTAGGTTTTAAATTAAATAGATGTGAAACTTGTGGAGCTTTTATTTTCTGTGGCTGTTTGGTTATTTATGTCTGTGGGCATTTTGGTCTCTATCTCTTTCCTTTTTCTCTGGATTTACTGAACTGAAACAGTGCAACCAGCTGTTACTGACAGCTCATGATCAGGTTTACAGGCACGAGCTATATCAGTGATAGTAGTGTGATATGATATATAACTACAAGGCTACTATACAGACATCACACCAAAACAACCATAACTCCAGCCATACTGAGGGGATGAACTAATGGCTCCTGACTCCTTGGCTTGATTTCTGACTCAGTAATGATGGACTGATCAACTGAGCAACCAATAATCCAGACACTATGTCTTCTTGTGCTGTTCTTGAAGAGGGTTCCCTGCTCTGATGTTCTTCCTGAGGTTTTTTTTCCCCTCATTTTAGGATTTTCAGGGGATTTTTCCTCCATTTCCACATGATGGTGTAAGGAAAGAGGGCCACAGCTGCACAGATTGTAATGCACTTTGAGACTTTGCTTTGGCTACATGAATAAAATGGACTTGATTGGAAATATTGCTGGAATATTGGGAGTTTTCCACGTATGGATCAGTATGAGCAGCCAAGCACCCACAGCCTCATCATTACATCACTGCTTCTTGGTGAGGGGCTACCATACAGATTTACAACTCAGCAGCACATCCGTGTGTATGTATTGTAAATTACTGGATGGATGTATCATAATCTGATGGAGAGGTCGGCATAAGATCAGACAGCAGTCAGTGTGCAGACGGAAGCAGGTGGACGTGTGAGCATCATGACAGGCCTGTTGATACAGGCCGCTTTGATGGCTCTGAAAACGGCTCGGACGCCGTGGACCTCCGCTGCTCTCATCTGCATGCTGTGCCCTGTCGGTCGGATGGGTCAAGGCAGCGATATAGGAGAGGGGAAAAAATGATGAAAGCGAGTGAAAGCGGCGATGTGAAATGGAGCCATCAGAAGCATCAAAGCCCCTCTCCTTATCATAGCGGACATCTCTCGTCTCCGTGCGCCGCTAACACGCCTCTATCAGTTCAGAAAATCGTTCAGCTTTTCCGCGATCCATCTTTCATCGGCGTGCACTTGCTACACGGGCACCCTCTCCTCACCCCACCCATCTCACTGGGAGCGACGATGCCGATGGAAGCTAACGGGGATCCCATTCAAGTGTTGGGATAATCCGCGAAAACTGGGACGCTCGATCGGGCGATTTCTCAGCCTTTTGCTAAATATCTTATATGTGCACGGAGGGGTAAATAACGGGGAAGATGCACAGTGCGAGAAGGAAGAGAGAGAGAGAAAACAGCTCTCCAGTCTCCAGCCATCATCACTAACCCAGCGCACATCAGCAGCCCCGTTCATCCTCAGCTCTGCGGCTCCATCCGCCGCTACATTTGCCACATACCTGAAAATCGCATGTCCGTCCGGCGATATGCAAAGACGGGCGGACGGTGTCGCGATCTGCGACGGCGGTCCAATGTTTGCTGATCTTTTTTTTCCTCCCCCCCTCGTCTTCTGTGCCGATTGATGCTCTAGTTTCGCCCAGTGCCTACCCAGTGCTAATCCACCACCCCACACAAAGAGCAGAAAATGGCTGCAAGTGCATTTTCTTAAAGGGACAGTCACCCTGAAGCGGTGGGTGATGATGAGGGGCCCCCCGACATGTTAATCTGTTCATTTGAGTTTTTATCCGTGCATTTTCTAAAAACTTCATTGCAACCACTGAGAGAATACACCCTGTTTAATTATTGCATTAAAAAGTATGTTTGTGTGTGTGTGAATCGGTGATCAAGTGATCATTTGCAGAAATAGATCAGAGGGTTATTGTCCAACGAAGGGAGAAAAAAAGATCGAAATATTTCAGGGACGAAGCCGTTTTCATCTCAACAAAAATGACGATCTTATGATGATGCACCAGGAAATTAAATAAGGAATCAATAATTAATCACCACAGACCCCTGGTGGCAAGATGTTATTGAGGCCATAGTGGCCTACATGTCATTTTATTCTTTATTAATCCTGCAGTTTAAACTCTGATCAGGATTTGTTTGAAACAGTGTTTTTGATCATTTCAAATGTGTAAAATAAATGTACAATGCATTATACGTACATCGAAGGCCTAATAGGCTGCCCACATATTCAATTATCATCATTATGAAGCTGTTATCATCAAGTGGCTGGATGAATGTCAGTCTGACTGGATGTGCTTAACACTCAAGGCTGCATTGATGAAATGCTGGGTGCTCATTCAATACGTACACCTGTGCCTATAATTCAAATGCAATGCTTTTTTTTTCTCTTGTAACGGATATAAATTGTATTAATACTTATATGGTGTGACTGTGTATGGCAAAGACTCTCTGGGTCAGAGAGCAGTGTGTGACCTGTAGTTCCATCTGTGGCCACTACACCTGCACCTGAGTTAGTTAAAAGTGAACGCTGATTATTTCCAACCCAGTTTCCAAAAAACTGAGGATGCTAAAACATAAATAAAACAGAATGTTCTAACCTATATTAACAGTACAAGGACGTAATATTCAATGTTTGATGTTCATTCTGAATTTGAAGCAGCAACACATTTAAAAACAAGTTCGGTCAGGAGTAATAAAAGACTGGGAAACATTGTTTAGACCATTCCACAGGTAAACAGGCTCATTGGTAACAGGTGATAGTATCATGAATGGGTATGAAAGGGGCATCCTGGAAAGGCTCAGTCATTCACAAGCAGGGATGGAGCGAGGTTCACCACTTTGTGAACACATGATTGTATAAAGGAGATTACTGCATGGACTCAGAAACACTTTGTAAAACTGTTGTCAGTAAACAGTTTATTTGCAAATGACTGAATTCTGTTTTGCATCTCAACCTTTTTGAAATCATACCTATTGTGTTGCGATACTCCAAACATTGGTCCCAGTAATGATAGTTTTTGACATTTTCAGTTATCTGTAACCATATCCAAACTGCATTTCTTCTTTTTCTCTCTTTTTTATTTTTAGTAACCTTGATGAAAATACTGTATGTGACCAAAAGTCAGCAAAAAGGTGACCATTTGAAGCACACAGAACAGCAAGGAATCAGATCGTGTTGCAGCAGCGTTTTCTATTTTCAGAACGTTTCTGTCATGAAAACTTGTCCTGAAACTGAGCTGAACTCAAGCTGAGAAAGAACAACAAACAGCCACTTCTCAAGCTCACTGGGACTAATTGTCAAAAGGCAGAGTTTAGGTCAATTATTACAGCCTACACCTTGTGGCAACTTCAGATTTTTTTTTTTTTTTAATTTCTAAAAATCAAATGTGTCACTTTAACATTAAACAAAATTACCATTATTGCAGTGGTGAAAATATATAGGAAAAAAAAACACATTTCACGTGGATTCATTAAATTCACAGTGGGTTAAATGTCTAATGTACAGAATATGTGAAACTTCAACATGAACCTGCAGTGAGCAGCAGTGGCAGCGTGAGTGGACAGTGTGAGTCTGTACACAGAGGAAGCAGAAAAAGTGCAACTTCGAGGGATTCGAAACTTGTGTTTTGGTCATCTTAATCATTAACAACTTCACCGACATTTGAAAAACATTTGGTAGGGATCAATAAATAAAATAAATATAGTCATTTTTATAGTCATCGGCATCGGCTCTTATCCTGATTCACAGATCTGAGATGGAGGCCAGCTCATGCAGGAGGAGAGCAAAGGAGGGACGATCTTCTGGTTTCTGAGAACAGGGAAAAAAAGCATTATTACAATGAGCTTTTGCCTTTGTCTTTATACTTTATGTCAGCAGTGCTTCTCCTTGGACTTTGTGAAACTCCCGTGCCCACCTCCTTCCAGCACCACTCCATGAGCAGGTGGACAGCGTCTGGGGCCAAGCGGGGCTTCAGGAGCCTCAGGCCTGAGTTGAGGGACTCCACCACTTCAGCGTTTGAGCGGTTCTCATAAGGGAGACGGCCCTCGTTATACACCTCCCACATGAGCACACCTGAGCAGAGGTGAACAGAAGACATACACCTATAAAGAGACATCTTACTACCTATATAATCATACAGAGCTGTCACATCTAGCTATGCCTCACTTACAATTTAGTATCAAAGTATTTAAATATCCACACTTTTTACATAACACCACTGTCCTGTTATCATTCAGCTGACATGATCCTTGCTATTCCAGTAAATTGCTGCGTGATCCAAACAAACCTGGTGGAAATCAGTTGATAGAAATTGTAATTAATGATACTTTTTGTGACCATCTGTTGGATACAAGCAAGCCACAACGACTGAACACAGAATGTTGTCCATGCCAAGTTAATATGTTGCTGCCTGTTTAAACTCCTGTTTTGGCAATGGTCCTAACAGCATTAACTTCTTGGAGATTGCCGCAAATCCACTAGCTGGCATTACACCATGAAAATAGTTATGGACTTTGGCAGATGTACACGCATGACCATGTGTAATTAAATAAATCAGTCATGTATTCAACTTTTTTCTTTAGAAGTTACAAAAAAGTGTCTTGAAATTGCTTCTGTAACTGCGTTTCCAGACTCTTTTGTTTTGTGTGTTTGATATAAAATGTGTCCTGTGACCCTGAGTGTTTATGGACAAATCAGCGTGGTCTTGTTTAGCTTCCAGTTTAGCTCACTGTAGCACAGAACACCAGATGTTTGCTCAATGTGCTTTCCCGTGAAAGCACATCTACACATGGAACCACAAAATTGTATGTATGAAGCCAAAGGAAGGATGTTGTGTGACGACAAAGACAGCAGTCAGACGCACAAACAAAACACGTGAACAGACACATGAACATACCGAACGACCACACATCGGACTTGCTGCTGAACTTGCAGTATTTGATGACCTCCGGGGCCGACCACTTGACAGGGAACTTGGAGCACTGTGAGCTTGTGTACTGATCATCAAACACAAATCTACAGTGCAGAGAGCAGACACACACTGTTAAACAGCAGTTCAACTATCAAAAAACCATAGCAAGTATTGTAAAAGTCTGGTGGAGAGGGCAAATATTGAGCGCAGGCTGCGAAAAGCATTACCTGGTCATACCAAAGTCAGATACCTTGACCTCATTGTTCTTTGAAACAAGACAGTTCCTGGCAGCCTGCAGAAGACAGAGGAACAGAGGAAAGGTTAACTATTCTAACGGAGACAAGAGACAAAAGCGCATGATCCAAAGTTTACCAGATCTCTGTGGATGAAGTTGGAGCTCTCCAGGTAAGCCATCCCCTCACTGACATCCAGACACATCCCCAACATCACATCCTGAGACAGACGCCCTTTTTTGGCTCGCAGGTAGTCAGACAGACAGCCGTTCTCCATGAACTCAGACACCAGGCACATGGGAGAACGCTGGGTGCACACACCGTAGAGCTGGACCAGCTTACAATGAGACAATCTCCTGTTAAACACACACACACACACACACACACACACATGTAAGCTGAGTGGTTTTCGGATCACTTTGTTGAATATGAGGCGGCTTTATGAACAGCACTGACATCATGATTCTGGCCTCTTCTTTGAATTCCTCGTCCGACATGCACTCCTCTCTTATCATCTTCACTGCCACCTGCCTGTCCCTCCATCTGCCTTCCAGCACCAGGCCAAACTGGCCGCTGCCTATCTCCTGACCCAAGGTCAGCTCCTCAGGGTCCACCTCCCACTGATCTGCAGAGCAGAAACATGAATTAACTACAGAGGCAGGTCATATAAGAGAAAACAGCAAATGTGCAAATTTAGATGATAACATCATATAATTCTTAAGAAACATGGCTTCAGCAATGAGATCACAAAGTTAGTTTTAAAGATTTATGAAAGTGCTATGAAAGTGTCCCGTTTGTTGCACAACACCAGTCAAAACACACCCTGTGCATTGCTCAGTGACCACCACTAGAGGTCAGCAAAAACAAGATTTGACTGTTCAGAACTCAATGCACCCTCTAACCTTTTGAGGCACCAGCAATGTCCTGGGAGCAGCCTCCACCTTGAGAGACAGGATGTCTCAAACGCGTTATCAGGCCTGCCACACAGAAAACACACATATGTATAAATATTTATTCATTTATGAAGCATCTCATCATCCCTTTCGTACAGAGTGTGTGAAACACGAGCAGCTTTATCTGCTGAACTTCCTTTTAGCGTCTGAGCTTATTCATGTTTCATGTTACGCAGACAGGTGCCACACACTTACCGGCAGCATTGTGTTGGTGGTAATGGATGAGCTCAGGAATGGTGCTGAACAGGTACTTCTCAGCCAAGTAAAATGTGGCCTCTTCTGCCTCAGTCTGTCTGATTTGATAATGTTTCACTCTTGGATTCTTTTCCCCGTTTGACCTAAAATGAAGAAAGAGATTTGGACCTTTTAGGCAACAAATCATGCAAGTTTCTAAAGATAAGATGACACAAAAATACTACATTTCAAGTCAGATCCATTGGAATTACACACCAAATGTATCAACCTATTGTTGGTCAATCTGTCAGCATCAAGTGATTTAACGTTTCAGTCAAATACCATCAAATATCAGATGTATGTGACGTTATTTGTAGCAGGGAGAAGTGAAAATTACCCTGGTGCTTTGGTGAAGACTGACACCGTGTAGACTCCTGCTTGTCTCGAGTCACGTACCATGAATGCACCTTCTTTCCCCTAAAAGCCGACATTCAAACATAAAATCATCCATATGAAATAACACATCTGTAACACATATGTTGGACTTGTTTAGTGATTGTTTAACCTGCAGCTAGTAGCAGCACCGGCCCAGCACTCATTTTAAGTAATACATGGTGGATAGCTGTTGTACCTCCCACTTGCAAAACCTAGCAAAGCATCTCATAGCAGGAAATTCAACTTTGGAGGAAACACTGTGGTTGTGAAACATTTTTCATGTCCCATGTCATGTCAGATTCTCGTTGTGCAGGTGCATTTGCATTAATTTTGCAAATGCGAGAATGCTGTGGCTGGTTCAGTCACAGCAAAAGCACGCTGCGTCACACAGGAGCAACATCCTGCTAATTACCATCAGAATATTTATTTGGTGCATTTCTGTCTGTCTAGACACAGCTGGGTGTGCAAACAAATGAAAATTGAATAATCTGAATAGTTCTTACCTCTTTCATTAACAGATCCTCTGCTTCCCCTCTGGTTATGTTTTTGTTGTACCATCTGTAAGAAGACAAATGACCCACAAATGAGTGAATTCTATAGATGGCAGAATGGATTTGCGGATATCTACTTGTTCACAATTAGAAGCACAGAGGGGAGAAATGAAATGAAGCTCACTCAAATCTCTCAAAGTTGGTGCCAGATTTTTCAGCCACGTAAGTGCTGGGTACAAAGCCTGTGTCCCTGATGAGGAGTGATGAAAAAATATCCATTAATCAGAGACCCTTATCATTCCTACTATTAAAAAAAATTGCTGTTATTTCCAGTGAAAGCTGCCATTAAGCCTGGGATGGTAACTTTATGTGCTTTACCCCCTGTCATTCTTTACGGCCCACCAGTCAGAGTGGGAGCTGTTGATCAGGACGTACTCCTGGTCTTTCTGAAGAGGCAAGTCATCGTCTCCGTGTGGCGTGTAGTCTTGCAAAGCGATGACCATTATCTGTCCTGTGTCATCTGGTCTCATCTGTCAGAGAGTAAACACACTTTATCTAAAAAACACGATTAGAAATATTCCTGAGCTGTGTGTACTCCAAATCAGCAAACTCTTCTGTTTTAGCAACATATATTGCAAGGGGAGCAAATACTGTGTGACATTTTTAAAATGAAAACACAGAATGTTTTACAGGAGCTCATCTTCATACAAAGTATCTGATAAAAAAATAGATTATCAATATAGATTTCCTATATGTGGCAGGCAAAACACAAAACAGATGTAAACACATCATAAAAAGGACTTCATCACAATGCTATATGGGATGAATAATAAGCATATTATGTTAAGCAAAAAGAATCAAAATATCAGCTATGGAGAAGGCCTAGCAGTCACAAGACATGAGCCATGCCAGATAGCACACTGAGCAGCACAAGACACAAAATCATCTGCATCCAAACAACAGGTGCACTGTTTAAAAGAAAAGGTGTAGTAATCATTAAAGAGGTCAGTGGGAGCAGTTTTGAAAAGGTCTAAATTTGAAACCGTCTTGGTATGAATGACAACATGCAGCCAAACAGGCTTCAGAATAAATTTTGTCTATTCCATTTGTTGCTTGAATAGTACTGACAACTACACCAATAATATGTCATCAGCACGTTACGTATGCAAGAAAGTGGTACCTCTGGATCTGGGACTTGAGGAAGCGGCTTTTTAGATGCTGTGGAGAAATTCCAAAAATGACATTGGAGATTGTTTTTGGCACATCCATGTTGTTACACAACACTGCTAACTTTAGATCAAGATCAAAAAATCACGTGTTGGAAAAATCTTAACTCTACTTTATTCACATGATGATGGTTATATGTATATGTATAAAAGAAAGAGAAGAAATAATACAAACCAGAACCCACTGCGTCGTATACATGACAACCTGCCGCCAGTTTCTCTGTCTGCTGGCAACATCTCCATTTTCCATCCATCCAGAAGTTTGGGTGGTATTTTGCTACCAAATTGTTATGCTTTGTCTCTATGAATAAAAGAAATATAGTTTGAAATACCTAGCTTGTGATCTTACAATCAAGGCTTCATAATAACCTGCTGCACAGCCATCACTGTCTGGAGGATGAGGTTGTTAAACTGCTCACCCTCTTTGAGAGCTCTGACCCATCTCTGACGACAATCATTGTCTGGAGCAAAAATGTAGAGGTAATGGTTGTCATGAAAAACCTGTAATTGAACACACATTATACTTACTGTACTGTTATAACATTGTATTTAATTATTGTGTATTTTTAAGCTTCTATTCTTTGAGAAATTGTGAAGCTCACCTGAAAAGGGTACTTATAGCTGCATGGTATGGGGACGTCACTACACACAACCTCCACACACTTGATTCTGTACAGCTCAATGCAACCTTTCATCATGGGCTTTTTCTGAAACAGCATGATCTTTATGTATATTTACCCAGATATGATTTAAAATTACACTAAAAGAACAAACCCAGCCCACAGGTTGTATAATTCCATCTCAAATTTAAAGCCACTGTCTTCATTAATAAAGCATATGCTTACCCCTGGACGGCGTTCTGAATATTTCAGGTCTTGAGTGTCCAGTACAAAAAACCTCTCTTTGTAGTTGCATGGTGATGTTCTTTTCTTTTGTTGAGATTTTTTAATCATAGTTCCCTTCAAAATCACTCTAGGGAACATGGTAACAGCGACATGAAGAACACTATGAGAAACGTTGGTGGCTGTTAGCTTACAGAGAGAGACTGAACACCTCGCAGTGACAGAAAAAAAACAAAAAAAACAGTGGATGACAACTTCAAAGAAGTCGTGGAGCTTCCGGCATAAAGTTGTTGCGCTTGATAAACCACATCCTTACGGCAAAATGTGGGTTGTGCTTGCAAACAATCACCCATGCTCTCTCTCCCTCTCTCTCTCTCTCTCTCTCTGTCACACACACAAAAAACACAGTGTACATTACACGCACTCACTTGTACTTTCACTGACTATGTTGCAATAAGTCAGTGTTTGAGTGTGCAGTAGGAGGAGGGTGATTCTTTAATCTCAGCACTTTTGAACATTTTCCACCAAAATACGCAACTTGAACGTAATAATGCATCCTGGTAAATTTTGGAAAATATACATACATACATACATACACACATACATACACACACATATATATGTGTGTGTGTGTGTGTGTGTGTGTGTATATATATATAATCTCAGGCAAAGAGATTTGCTTGAGCTATGTTTGAAAATCAATGCTGATCGTAGTTTCAAGCAACAATAGAGTTGTGAACCATGAGGGGGAAAAGAGACTTTTAATGAAAGAGTAAAGTGGAGTAGTAGTTTGAGGGTGAAAACTGAAACAATTCATCCTCACGAAACATGAAATGCTTTAGCACCACCATCAGGAAATCTTTTCCTACAATGTTGTCTGCCATCTGGTCTCGATCAATTATCAATTTTCACTGGGGGGGCACTTTTTGTCAAAAGGAAAAGGTAGAAAATGAAGACAATGTAAAAAAAAAAAAAAGAAAGAAAGAAATGCACAAAAAACAAACAATATTTAAAAATTAGGGTTGAGGTTGACAAAACATGTTTATATTTAGTAGGAGTAAAGCCATTTATATTTAACACAGCAGTATGTTTATTTCTGATATTTGTGTTAAGATTTTGAACTGTGTAAAGATTTTATCTCACATATACTCTGTGAGTTATGTCAGGGAGTGCTGTGGATTGAGGTAAATGAATTGTGTCCAATTTGAGCATTTACAAAAAGAGACTGTGGTCTGGTGTGTGTGTGTGTGTGTGTGTGTGTGTGTGGTCTTAACAGGAGCAACAACAATATAATACACAAAGATAACTACCAGGTGGAAAACCCCAGAAATGTCTATGATGTCTGCAGTAACAAATGTGAAGAATAGAAACTTATCAAACTCTAACTACAAAAGATAATATTTCTAATTCTATTAGATAATTACTTGCTCAGGTGTAAAGCTACGACGTGGTTGAAACTTAATCGATAAACAATGAAAATGTGTTGATCTAAAATTTTACATTTTGTTTTGGAGAGTGATGTGCTTTATACAGTAATGTCTAATAGTGTCTGAAAAATTCCCCTGTGCTGCATGTATATTTTAGTGAAGTTTTTTAAGCACTTCTGACTGACTTTAAAAATTGTAAAAGTAAAATATAATGCTCAAGATAAATAGAAAATGGCCTTCATATACCTGCACACTGTTATGCAAGATGTTAGATTTCTTGCAGAATGTCCTTTCTTAACAGCTAATGCATTTTCATATTTTTATTGCCTGATGTCAATTTATACAGCTAATTTTCTAAATTACTGTTCTATAACTGAGCTCTTATTGTTGTTGTTATGATGATCATTAGAGATTTTTGTTGATAACGAGGTGGCTTTAGCAAGAAAATGCATAAAAATAAAATACATAAGAAGTTAACATCGATATAAGTTAAATGCTACATGCATTAATATCACGACAAAACCTTACCTTTTTACGTTGCACTTCTACCACCATTGTTTTAAGAATCAAGCCATCTTTTATCAAATACCATAAAAACAACCTTGATATCGTGAATCAACCAGCGGTCATACTTACTAAAATATTACGACCAATCAGCATTTAGTTTGTTCATTTGTACGGTCCAATCCGCACAACCTAAAATTTCACGAGGACAGTTCAGCCAATGGATTTGGGAGAGAACGGTATGTCATGTCTGTCTATGGAATGACCTAAGTTAGTCATGAGCTAGCATTAATTACCCGGTTTGATAGCATACATCTGCAACATTTCATACAGAGTCTACATTCAGCAACCGAGGAGTCATTTAAGAGGTGTGTAGAAGTATAATGGCCGTCTTTTCATTCCCGTATTTTGTTAGTTAGCCAGTTTTTGATACCGACGTAACTAGTTAGCAGATGTTAGCAGCTATACTGCTAGCCCAACGCTAGCCACGTAGCTAATTTAGTTTGCTACGGTTGTCTAAAACGTCGGCTTCTGGTTGTAGGTTGAAGAGCTACACTTTCCAGAGCTCGAATATAGGTTGTAGTTAGCAAATGAAAATGTCTGCTTATTAATTCTGGCAGGCCACCGCCAAAAAAATAAGCGTCGCTCGCTTGTTAACGTTGACGTTAGCCATTGACAACTAGCAAGCTAACTTTGTTCTTGCCCACTTCAAGATGTTGCCTCTGCTGCGTATTGAAGCAGTCAAATGTTGCCTCGATTGTTCACAAAAGCACAGATACTGAACAAATAAGTACGAAACTATTTCTACTAAACACAAACTATTGCATTTAAAAGCAGTTTTCAGATAACCTAACCGGTACATTGGTGTAATAACGTAATCCTACTGTGCCACTTCATGATTTCCCTCCACTGCATTTAACGTTGAGTGTCAAATATTGTGCTTTTTACTCCATTATTCTTTTATGAGAGCTGCGCTTACATGATAGTTTGCACATTGATATGTGTATATTCCATAAGAGAAGCTCATTGATCATATCATAAAGGTAACGACTGGACATTGGCCACAACAATAAAAGCAAAGCTTACTTAAACATTGCTGCATGAGCACATTTCTGCCTTCTCATTACTAGGAAATAGAACTCTTGTACTCTTGATACTTGGGTTTTGCTGTTCTTACTTGTCTTGCAGCACATGACTGTTACACAACGTGTGTGCACTTGTGTTTGGGACATTTGTTTGTTTTTAGATATGTAACGTTTTAAATATCTGCAATAAAGCACTCTTCTGTGGTAGTGTTGTGATCTAGTGTAAATGGTTTTTACAGTTCTTTTACTGCTGTTTTCAATCACATGCTATTTTATTACTATGTGTGCTACTGTTAGAATTCTATAGAGGACACCTTATTAAACTCACAACCTGTTCAAAATGTAACTTATTTCTTATTTTAAAAAAGGAAGATTTTAATTTGCATTGCAGACTGACTTACTAACATTTTTGACCTGGTTTCAGGTCAGCATCATGGGTGAACCACAGCAGGTTAGTGCCCTGCCTCCCCCACCTATGCAGTACATCAAAGAGTACACAGATGAAAACATCCGCAAGGGTCTGGCTCCTAAGCCACCTCCACCGATCAGAGACAGCTACATGATGTTTGGCAACCAGTTCCAGTGTGATGACCTCATCATCCGACCTCTGGAGAGCCAAGGCATTGAGAGGCTTCATCCTGTGCAGTTTGACCACAAACGGGAGCTTAAGAAGCTCAACATGTCCATTCTTGTGAACTTTCTTGACCTGCTGGACATCCTCATCAAGAGCCCTGGCAGTATAAAGCGAGAAGAGAAGCTGGAGGATTTAAAGCTTCTGTTTGTTCATTTGCACCACCTGATAAATGAATACAGGCCACATCAAGCCAGGGAGACACTGAGGGTTATGATGGAGGTGCAGAAGAGACAGAGGCTGGAGACAGCAGAGAGGTTCCAGAAACATCTGGAGAGGGTGGTGGAGATGATCCAGGGGTGCCTCGCCTCCTTACCAGATGACTTGCCACAGATGGAGTGTTCAGATAGTGCTGGTGATGGGACAAGGAGTGTTTCAGTGGTAGCTGGTGTTGCTTGTTCCTCTGGGCAGGCCCCCAGGTTGAAAACTGAACCAATGGATGTAGAGGAAGCAGGTGCCAGCTGTATGGCAGCAAGTCACCAGGACAAGAGTGGCCCTACTTCAAAGAGGGACAAAATATGGGACAAAGACGCTGCCATGTGCAGTATTATTGATGAAATTGCATAATTTTTCAGTTGAGTAGTTCTGTTCCTTGTTTCTAAACCTACAATATGTTTTTTTGTATGCTGTACTTGGATAAAGTATGAAGATGTCTGCTGTTATCACTTAGCCTGAAATTCTGTCTCGAGTCAAATAGTGCTTTTATTTAAAGGCTATCATGTGGATATTATTAATAGTTCCTGTGGGTATATTCGAAGAATGTAAATACTGCACAGACCAACTGGGGTGCCAGCTTTCAGTTTTTGTTATAAAACCAATAAAGAACTTTGCAGTTGCAGTAGGAGCGCAGTGTTGTCACAATAACACAGTAGTTTTCATTAAACCGATCGTTGCTTGCAGGGAAAGTGCATCAAATCACAGAGAATTTCATTGATTTGAATCCATTATATGTGTTGACATTTGTTACGTTCAAAAAGCAGTCTGTCACTGTGACATGCATCCTGACTAATCTAGTGGTGGTAATGATTGTGGTTAGGGAAAGGCCAGTATGTAAAGACCACAGTTACATAGTCACTGCCTCCCTCCCTCAGGCCCTTTCCACTTTTCGTGACAGCACTTAACAATATAACTAGTGTTTTGTTGCTTTTTTTGTGTAACAGTTTCTTTTAGCACCAGCACTTGTTAAATTAAGTCAGCTACCGCCATATATCTCTGCAGAAGGATCCAAATATCCTTTTTGTAACACAAAGCCAGATCCTTTGGCGTAAATATCTACAGTGAAATACAGCAGTTTTACTTCTGTGACAAGAGGTAGTTTCACCTGTGTATGTGGGTGTTAATCCAGTTTAAACATATAGAACAAATGTAACAAGTGTTTGCAAGCAAAACCTGTTCCAAAGTCTTTTACATAATAGGTGCAAGCAAATTTGTCACTTGGCGTCTTTATGTACACCACATGTTATACAAAGGTATGTCTAGCAGCAGGGCATGATAATGTGAATCCCAGTGCAGCAGGCTCCAGCCTTATTTAATTGACCCAGAATTGCTACTGTGACACAGGTTCCACTTGTGTAACAGATGCACACAGATTTTGTTGCAGTGGCTCATCTGCTCCGTAGCTTTGTCCGTCAAACAACAGATAAGACGAGCAACAACAACAACAACAACTGAAGTCTCCTTGTGCACTTTCCACACCTACAGAAACTTGTTTGCTCTTTGCAGCATTATGAAACGCACATTTTACACGTGGCTTAGCTTTTAGGGAATGTAGGTAAAAACTGAGGATGAACATAAGTGCGTTTATGTCATGATCCTGCCACCCCGCCCCCTCGCTATTATTATCCTCTGCTGGGATTCCCTACACTGTGGCAAGGTGATTTCCATTCCCTGCACTCTTGAATTATTCTAACTGAAGCGACTACATGCGCGAGACCATCAGTTCATTCCACTCAGGTGTTTTAATTAAGCCGAATTTTTAAAAGACCCAAGAACTTTTGTCGCAGGAATTATGTTATGAAACTCGGCATCCTTGGGTTTCACAACAGGGCGGAAAGCCATCCTTTCATCCAATCGGATTGCGCGCTGCTGCGTCACGTGGTCTTTATTTATGTAATGTAGTGGTGTTACACAGTAACCCAGCTTTGTGACTGTGGAGACGTCGTTACAGGGGTTAAAAACGGACACGGACTACTTAACAGAAAGAATATTAATGTGTGAATATCCTGGTGCGGTTCATGCGGCGGTCTGTGGAGTTTGGAGCGGCGAGGAAAGTGTCGCATTGAAGTGGAAGCGGAGTTTTGTTTCATTATTCAGCGTAAAGGGGAGACGTAATGTGTCCCAAAGCGAAGATTAAGTTAGGGCTGAAAATTGATAATGTCAATGGGTGAATTTCATGACAAAAGGAACATTTGTGAGGTGAGCGTTCGAGAGCTACATTAGCCTAGCTAGACAGAAACCGGCACGAGCAGATGTGATCAAAGACGGGGCACGTTTAATGTATCGCGAGCTGTCAGGGTGTTATTTAATTTTTCCATGAAACACTATTTTAAAGAAAAGCCCCTCCGTCCGCGTTGCTTTGACGATAAAAAGCATCAATTATTCCTGTGGGACGTTATTGTGGTGACATAAGCCCTCCACCATGGATCTGCTGGAGTGTCCGCTCTGCCTCTTCCTGATGTGCGAGCCGGTGACCATGTCGTGCGGTCACACGTTCTGTCGGAGATGCGTGGGGGGTTACCTCCCGTCCAAATGCCCGTCATGCAAAGAGAAGTTCAAGCAAAGAGAAGTGAGGAGCATGAAGAACAACGTTTTACTCATCAGTGTCGTTGAAAAGTGCTGCCCCGACGAGACGAAGATGAAGTGCCATATACTGGAGAAGCTCAAAGCCAACGAGTTCACGGAAGCTTTACGCATCGCCAATGAGGGGCTAAACTTAGGTAAGGGGCGCGTCACAGTTGCAGACACAACACAGAAGTTTGTTTGGTGTGTTGCTCAAAGGATGTCCGCTGATCTGATGGTATCTGTATTTAAAAAAAACAAAACAAAACATAGGATCGCACTTCTTAGGAGACAGTTTTGGAGTCACTTTTACGCACTGCTCACAGTATTTGGCAGGTGCCCAGCGATGGTGCCTGATGGTGCATCCCATTCTGCAGCAGTGAGATACAGGAGGTATTACGACAGAAAGGAGAGGAAACTTGGTGTGTCAAGCAAACATGGTAGCATACATTATACCCACTGTCTAAGGCCGTTAATGACCTGGATGTATAATTGGGTCAGTAAACGCTCTCCAGATGCTCCTTCTTCCTTCCTGGGTGTTGTTGTCGTCCCCGTGTCAGCATATTGAAACATTTTGGCAAAACACAAAGGAAGCAGTGATAGCAGCTATAACAGCTGGACACAGGCTGAGGGGATTTCTGTTATTAGAGCAAGCCTGCTTTATGTTTCTGCTGTCTAATCACAGATGAAAAAGCAGGGAACGGTTAAGAGGATGTGCTGTAATATTTTCTCGGCTAATGCCTTGGGTTCCTAGAAACACCTTTGCAAACAGATCTACTGCCTTATCTGTACTGTTACTGATCCTCTGCACTTACCTTTCCATGTGCAATTGACCTTATTTTCTGCAGCGAAGAAGTTAAAGGGAGAACTTCTGCCCTAGATGAGTTTATCTAGTCAGTTGGCGTCCTTGGGATCGTAGGAGGGTTTCATGCTGAAGTGAATCAGTGTACCGTTGAATTATCTACATGTTTGCCATCTCTGCCAGTCCAATTAAATAGTGCTGCGTCCCTCGCTTCAGCCCCCCTCCCCCCCTTCTTGTGTAATGATTTCCTGGCAGATTTGTGTATGTCACTTTGTCTTTTTTTCATCGGAGGTTTGTGGTTGTGCCTCCACAGCTTTATTTATTATTTCATAATGTGGACATTGTCATGTACTCAGTCTGTAATTAAGGCCTTTAGACAGTCAATAAACATGACTTAAGCAACAGCTTTAGGTAATAGCAACTCTTTGAGCCTTGAGTACACACATGCACATATGGTGGACTGGAGCGTTACTTTTCTTTGACATATAAGCGTAGTTAAACATCAAGGATGAATTGATTAGATTTTGGTGGTCAAAGGTCAGTGTGACTACCCACAACACATTTTTTGCCATAACTTATCAATTTATATGTTAATTATGATTTTTTTTTTCACACAAATGCCTCATAGGATCAGAAGGTCAGATACTGAATTGGTGACACTAATCTTGTGTGTCCACCTTGAAACTGTGCTGATTTTCTAGATTCAGTGTTGAAGACATTGTAGTCCATCATAAGCTCATTGGTTTTGCCGATAATGAGTGGTTGCCATTGCACCGTGTGACGAAGCTCTCTATCAGTCCTCTCTGCTCCTCTGTAAAAATAGTCTCTAAGTGAAGACAGCATGTTTCTCACAGCAAATTATTCACTGAAATCAATATAGTGATATCTTTCATTGCTCCAAAAAACTGAAAATACTGAAAATGCAGCTTGACTTGTTGTTGGAGGCGTAATTCAAGTTTTGTTTTTGCATCCTTAGTTCCAGGTGATCAGAGTTTGAAGCTGTACAGAGCCGAAGCTAACTGGGGACTGATGTGTTTCTCTGATGCTCTGACCGACCTCGACTACCTCTGCTGCCTTCGTCCTAACTGGACTGAGGTGAGAGACACGTACAGTGTTGATAGAGTTGGCAAAACACATTATGGATCCCTTTCATTGTGATTCTTTTTTCTGCACAGCATGAACAAATCTGTCGAAGTCATCCATCAACAATGCCAAATTTAGAGCTTCCATTTACGCGGCAGTTCACCTCTGTGCAGTCTCTGCTGAATGTAACCCAACATGCACTTCATTGGTTGGTTTTGTAACACGCATGCAATGGTATACACGTAAGCGCAAAGTAATTGTGCTGTTTTTGATTTATCCTTTTATATTTCGCTACAATTGAGTGCAAAGTTGAATTTTCTCTGCTTTTATTGATGTTATGTCATTCACGAAGTTATGTAAACAGCTACTTATGTCATAATGTCATTTAATCACTTTATGCTGGTGGGTGGCTCACTGCTATGGCAGAAATGCCCATTGTATGTAATCTTTTATTTAAGAGATGTGTTATATCACTGACCAAGTTCACTACTGGAGCATTCAGCTGCCAGCGATATATAATGCAAAGGACAATCAGTGCAGAAGCAGAGAAATGTCTTACTTCAGATAGACTTACTGATGACACTGAGTTGAATTTTTACGCTCTCTGCAGTGAGATGCTTAAGACGTGTCATTCACTTACACAGGCAGTGATGTGCTGATTTCACTGTTCTGTTGCAGGGCTTCTTCCGCAAAGGGAATGTGCTGCTGGAAATGGGTCAGCAGACAGAAGCCCTCATGCAGTTCCACCGTTGCCTAAATCTACAAGCTGACTTTGTTCCTGCAAAGAGCCAGATCAAGAAGGTTTGTTTATCTTACTGACTACTCATCACAGGGCTGTTTAACTGAAACTGAACTAGAAGATGTGGGATGTAATATAGAGAACCCCAGGGGATGCATTTATATAAAATTATACAATTGTCAGGATGTTTTATTTTGTCTTTCTGCAAAAGTAGCAGCACAGCGAGCTGCAGACTGAAGTAACAAGTTTTAGCAAGACGTCTTGCAGAGTTAAAGCTGCAGTCTAAGCAGATTGGCCTGCAGCATTCTAAACAGGCATGCACACCAGCTCATCAGGCACACATCTTTAGGGTGGTCAATTAACCGAGTTACATAAATGAAGATTTGAGCTGATTAAAATATCTGAATGGTATCATGAATGTGTGATTTGTCATTATAGGCCGCGTTCATGTAATCATGTATAATCGTCTGCTCTGATTAAAGACTGTTTCCAGTATGTGTTGGTACAATGATAGAGTTTCCATTAGTTTTTCATTTTCATTTGCTCTAAATGTTTTGGATTATTCATGAATTATTTTTTCCAGTTTAGCTTTAGTTCGTGTGGGCTTTTGGCAGTGTGAATTTCATCTTCCTGCCTACTTATTTTATTATTCAGTGATTGTTGTTATTATTGTAATCATAGCAGTAGTGGTACTAGTAGTGGTGGTAGGAAAAGTAGTAGTTCTTTAAATTAGTTACAAAGTTCTGCAATTCAAACAGTCCTGGTGAAAACAAACACATTTATTTTTATCATGACATGGATTCAAATTGCAGATCCTGGAGGCAGAGGGCATTGCAGTGCCAGATGAGGTGTCCTGCATTTTGCAAGTGGTGTCCGAGTACCTGAGAGAGCCCTGTCCCATTACCAGCCTCAGCAGCTCCCAGGGGCCAAATCCCCCCGAGGGCCTCAAACATCTGCATGGGGGTGAGGGAGAGGGAAAAGGGAGGAGAGAGGCACACCAGGTAAGCTGTGCACATTGGGCGAGGAGAATCTTAACTGTTCTTGCGTGCGCTTTAATGCTTGGATTGTGGGTGTTTGAAGATGAATACACTGTCAATCCTAACTGAGAAAGCTGTCCTTATGGCTCTAAGGTGAAGCATGACTCGGGCACTGAGTGCTGCCTCAGCCTCTGCCAAGCTGTCTCCTTCCTGCCCGTTGCCGAAGAGGACGAGGAGATGATGATGAGGAAGGACGATGTGCATGGCAGGGGTACGCGCGTCTTCATCATCATTGTCCTCATTATGAATCATGTTTGTCACAGTCACTGCAAACAGCTTCACCATAACACCCACCAGATGGTTTGAAATTGCATAATAATTGCATCTTCTTCTTCTTTTTTTCATCATAAAGCTTGAGAGTGACGGTGCTTTGTCTCCTTTCTCTCCCTCTCTTAGGTGAAAGTAGTCACTGCAGAGAGAAAACTCTGGCTGTTCTCACTGTGTCAGACTTTGAGTGTCCTCTCTGCATTAGGTCAGTGTGCTGGAGTACTCCATCTAATCAATAATGCATTGCTGCCTCTAGCTTGTCTGCTGTAGAGTCATATAACAGGCCGATTCTGCTCTCACTTTTCTCTCTCTCAGGTTAATGTCGAGCACACATGTAGCATGTAAACAAACACGCACCAGATTTACAGCTACTGCACAGATAGCATGGCTACCCCTGCTCATCAAGGCTGTTTTAACGAAAGCCTGTGTCTCTTCTCTGTCCTCTGAAGGCTGTTTTTTGAGCCAGTCACCACCCCCTGTGGTCACACCTTCTGTAAGAACTGTATAGAGAGGAGTTTGGACCACAACCTCCGCTGTCCACTCTGCAAACAACCACTACAAGAGGTAACCAGTGACAGATCTGTTTAAATCCTCAGGGGGAAAAAAAGGTTGCTAGGTCTTGTTTTCAGCACAGGAGGCGCTCCACTTTAAAAGTTTAATGCTCTGTTATGGCCACTGCATTGTGGTAATAACACCACATTAAACTCAGGCAGCGCGACATGCGCCACTCTGCTCATAACTGCTTTATCGCACCTCTGTCACCTCCTAACAAATTCATGTAAAGTTATGAGACAAGAGAACTTCCTGGTTCCTCAGTGCTGTATTTTCCTGGTGATAAGTGATCCCACCTGTGATGAATGACACTGTTTTATCAGCTGTGTGTATGCAACAATAAAATACTAAATGAATAAATCCTTACTTTATGTCAACAAATGCACTGTGGGACTGTTCCAAACTACACTCTGTTGCACCAGAGTTGAGTACAAATTTCAATGGCCGTGTGTCTTTGTTTCAATTCAGTCAATTGTTCTGCTGTAACATGTTTGAAATATTTATGGTGTTGTGTATAGTTTCTTACGAGCATCATGTTGCTTTTATAACTGATTACTCTCACTTTCTCTTCCAGTACTTTAAAAACAGGAAGTACAACCCCACAGTTCTACTTCAGGACATCATGAGCCGACTTTTCCCCTCACAGTTGACTGAGAGGAAACAGGTCCACGATGCTGAGATGGCTGAACTGTCCAAGTAGGGACCTGTCTCACACAGTGCACACTTGGGTTTCACTCTAGAAACTTGAATCAGGCCTTACCCTCACACCCTTATTACTTTTTATCTTCTTTATCTCCTTTTGTCTCAATTCATAGTCTTACGAAGGACATCCCCATATTCGTTTGCACGGTGGCCTACCCTGGAGTGCCCTGCCCTCTGCACATCTTCGAGCCTCGATATCGGCTGATGATGCGTCGCTGCATGGAGACTGGCACCAAGAAGTTTGGCATGTGCAGTTATGAGCATGGGAAGGGGTATGTGAATTACTAGTTGTTTTTCAATTATCCAGAGCTACCTGTTGATTTGAAAATAGTACATTTGGGTTGATAAAAATGTGCTATCTCGAGTGGTCTGAAAATATGGTCAGTTTTGAACCAGGTGAGCTAAGGCTATTTTACACAGGCGTTTACATTATTTTGACCAGACTGTCTGGGCATGGGGAGACCATATTTGACATTTGAAGCTCACAGTAGGCTAGATGGAGCCCGATGAGACTGATGGTGATGCAACACAAGCAGGCAGCAGAGGGGGCAAAGTTTAAATCAGTCATATGTGACCCTGAGTGGGTGTGAAATAGCAGCATGGTCACCAATCTGGTGTGAGATCTGCTGTGCATTTTCATCCCCCCAGCAGAAGAATATTAAAATATGAAAATTACATGCAAAATAATGTTATATTGATTTTTTTTTTCTGCAGCTCATTTTGTTGATAATCCAAGTTTATAAACCTTTTGTCTAAAGCTGCCTCATTTCCAACATTGCAGCTGACCCCTCTTTAAAATATTTCATTAAAACTTAAACACCGAAACATAAATGGCAATGACAAGACACTTGGCTCCCCTGCCAGGCTCTCTATGTTTGGTGTGGCAGAGTTTGATTTTCAAGCAAAGGTATCTCTGTCTAGGTTTTGAAACTGTATTTAAAAGTTTGAAATTCTTTTTTTATCCGATTTTTGCTTGTAATTAGACTCAAAATCTGTGTGCTTGTATTCTTTCAGACTGAGGATGATGGAAGTATAAAAAGCTAGAATACATTTTTGGCTTAAAAAGAACTAGATTTTTGTCATCCTTCTTTTCACTACAATGAATAGACAACCTTCCTTGCAATTTTACTGTTGACTAAAGCCTCTAAAATCCCATTAAGACATGAATTAAGGGGTGTAAATTTAAAACTCTCATGGTTTTGCCTCATGTGCCTCAGTTTTGCAGACTATGGCTGCATGCTGGAGATCCTCACTCTGGAGCTGCTGCCTGATGGACGCTCATACGTGGACACAGTTGGCGGCAGCAGATTTAGGGTGCTGAAGAGAGGGCAGAGGGATGGCTACCACACAGCTGACATAGAGTATCTGGAGGACCTGAAGGTCAGGGGCGCAGAGGTCACAAACTATAACAACACTTCAAGAAGATCCACACTGCAAACGTTATGACAGCTTGATCACCTGACTGCCTCTCTCGTTCCCTTTATACACTGCTGCTTGCGTCCTCTCTCTCCCAGGTTGAGGGTAGTGAGCTGGAGCTTTTGCAGCATCTCCATGACAGCGTGTACCAGCAGGCTCAGGACTGGTACCAGCGCCTTGGCAGCCGCATCCGCGAGCAGATCAACAGGCAGTACGGCACCATGCCAGATAAGGAGGAAAACATTCAGGTTGGAGGCTTTGCAGAAATGTTTTTGAGTTCTTAAACTTTATCGCAACACGTCTCTCATTCATGTTGTTCACCAGTGAAGTGATCATATTCCTTCCTGCACATAGTAAAAATGGGGGCCATTTCATTGGTTTAGTATTTTTTCCATTTATTTAAGCCTTTGGAAGTGTTTCCTAATGTAAAGGTTAATATATTCAAGAGTTTCACACATTTTCACATATTTCACACACAAATTAGCATGTTTTAGTCCACTTCCTACACATCATATATACTAAATATTCCTTCAAACCAAAGCTGAGCATTGTTTTTTTTTTTTTTTTTCATTTTGATGCAAGTCTCCACAGATTAAAAAATGAACTTGCTGGGATTTCAAACTAGCTTTTAAGAAGTCATTTTTCACATAGAAGATAATGTCTGCTTTTGTTTTTAAACTCAGTCATTGTTTTATGCTAATGCAGGGGACTCCATTACCGCACAAACAAGGTTGTATATTTCTATTCTAATCCTTTGTTACCGTCCTCCAGGCCTCATCCAATGGTCCAGCCTGGTGCTGGTGGCTGCTCTCTGTCCTCCAGCTGGACCCGGCCTATCAAACCACCGTCCTGTCCCTGAGCTCACTCAAAGACCGCTTGGGACACCTCCGCCTCGTCCTTGAGTATTTCTCTCAGAGCTAGATGCCACAGCACAGTGGAATTGTGACCACAACCAGTTGAGAGTAAAATAATGTTGCGCACACATACGAATGGAGTGAAATGAAAGAATGCCCTCGCACCACAGAAGCTGGTTTTTGGATTCTGAAACATGGAGGGACTGTCTTAAAAATCACAGCTCAGGGCCAAATCATCTGGCCAATAGCAGAAAGACAGTGGTTTTGTTATGAAACAGTGCATTTGCACAGAGTTGGTTTTGTTTCGTTTGAGTTTGCATAGGTTATCTTTCTTACACTATTTTCCTCCCTGGGAATTCAAGGTTTCACAGTAGTTCCAGTACACACGTTGTACAACACTAAGAACTACAGAGTTGACCAAAGATGCTTCTGATTTAGGTCCATCAGAAGTGGTGAATAATTATTTGTGGATGAACAAAATAATTTAATGTTCCTAATAATATTGCTGCAAATAGGCACTAGGTGTCACTGTTTCCTCTCCAATTATTAGAAATCTGAAGACCATGCAACAGAATCAGCCAAGTTAGTACAGTATACTGTACTGTCATCAATTGCAATATGGGACTCTGCATCAGTATAGCTAATAGGTTTGCAGTGACAATAAACATTAATAGCACACACAATTCGTATGGAATTTTTTTTAGGACTATGCACATCAGAGGATTAAGCTTCGTGTGTCACAGGTAATCACTTGAGTTGTTTGGATATAGCTGAATGGCACTACTTGCAATGCTTACATTTCAGTTGCATCTATTGGCCTTAGCAGCCATTAACTATGGCTCATTTTATACTATGAAAAAATCTTTAAAGATACCTATTTAGTATTAGTAAATATTGCAATAATACTTTATAGTGTCACACGGAATGGCAGCAGCTGGAGGATCTTTTTTTTTATTGAATGAAGCTGCTGATGTTTCTGCTGTCTCTGGATGCTATTTGTTGTCATCTAACAGAAAACAGTGAAATTATGACAAGGAGGAGATGCTGTCAGTGAATGGGAGGCAGAGGCGTGCCAGCTATGTATTACAGTATGAACCTGTGTGATTCTATTTGTTGATGGTCAAGTGTGGATGCAGCACTGTATGTGTGTAAGCCAGCTGTAAATAGTCATTTTTGTCATTTGCCATCTTAATTAGCTGATTTTATTTTTATTACATAGGTGTGGTGTGGTCATGTCTACTCCCTCGAGGTGCAGTGAGGCATCAGTCCCAGGCGACAGTGTTTAACATCTCTTGAGTGGGGATAAGCTGTACAGTCATTTAGCTTCGGTCTGACCAGGGCTAAGTGTCCCCTGCGGTGCCTCTGTGTAGGCCGTATCACCTGCGTCTGGCCCCAATGTGTCTCCCTGTCTGTCTGGCCCCTCTACCACCAGTCTTGGTGCCTTTGAGTGCCTGGGCCAGCTCACCAGGAGACCTGCAAGTCTTAGAGTCTCTCTACACCACACAGAGGATGGACTGTGTGATTTTTGCTATTGATTTGTATTGATACAGTGCTACATTCCATGGAATGTTGAAGCTGCAATGTTGCGATAGTTAATTTACTAATGAATACGGGCTTGACTGGGTGAAACGAGAGCTTATGTTTTGTTTTTCTACTTTGATAAATGTGCCATAGATATTTCTGTGTTCTGTGTTTTATGGGAATAGTAAGCTAAAGCAGCTGTGTTTATGTTTGTTCGCATCACCGACTCTGAAATGAGTCTTCAGCCCTCATGCCTTTTGAACGGTGAACTACCATCTCTTTACGGCCAACATATCACTTTAAACAGAGATGCTCATAGATATGCTTTGTACGATACAGAACTGTAGCCCTGCACGTGTGATATTGTAGATACAGCTTAGAATAAAAGGGGTAATCATGAGACTTGATACGCACAAAAAATGTCCCACTAAAGGATGAATCGATGGATGGACAGATGGACTGATGGACACTGGGGCAGCATTGGTTACCTGATCAACAGGCACTGAACTCTGACCTGGGATGCAACGCTTTACTTGAGGGCAAAAAACACAGATTTTATCCATTTCTGAAAATGGGCTATTCGACCTCAGTTACTATTGTGAAGTCTTTTGAAGCCATCTGGGACTGAGTTTGGACTCAAAGGCTTGAATGTGCCAGTTATCACAACATGTCTCCAAAGCTAGTAGTGTTAAATTCACTGAAAGACGACATGCATCATAAGGGTCAGTTTCTGTTACCACACACGACTAAAGCTCACTCAGAACAAAAAGGGACTAAGATTCTTAGAGAATTTCTGAACGACCTGCCTCATAAGACTTTTTGGTACATACGGCCGCAGAAAGGTGAATTCCACTCCCGTCTCCTGCTTCCTCTTTTTTCACAGTGAAATCATTTCTTGTTTTCTGATGCCAAGAAAATTTAAAACAGAACTTGATGTCTTCACCAGTGTGTGATTTGCTTCATGATTGAATACTAAATATATTTGAAGAACAAACGCTAAACACGCCATCATATTTTTGATCCAACCACGGGTTTAATTTGCCTATAATCTTTTAATAGGTTCACCTTCAGTGCTGCTTATGCACCACCGCGCAGCCATGATTTTTCATCTAATTTAGCCTGCAGCTCTTGCCCCTGCATACCCTGGCAGATGTCCATTAGCCATAGCTGCAATACAATTAGCCTGTCAGAAAATGTTCTCTAACACAGTTAAAAGAATTTGCACTGATTCCACATTGTCTCTTACACAGAACACGGAGCATAACAAGTGACCCGTTCTTGGCAGCGATTGCCTGTGAGAGCGAGTCTTAACACTTGTGTAGTTGAGAAAGGCTGTGAAAGGCAGCGTGGTGCCGTGTTCTTGCGATGTGCTGCAGCTTGCAGGAAATGTTGGCTGATGTGGTTTGATGGTCAGCGGTCTGCGGGCTGTATGTGCTACACATGTGCATTATCCTCTACACTGTGTGCTCAAAAGCCTCCATGTGAGTAGCAAGTTACATTTAGACCCACTGAAATGAAAAGCAATTTCTGTCCAAATGATTTGTATTCATTCCTCCACCTACAAGCCAAGAGCAGTAAATTATCTTGATCTGATTATTGTTTATTTGCTTGCCCCCTGAATGACTTTTTAAATGTTATTATAAATAAAGGTTTTGAAAGCGAATTCTGCTTCATCTTCATTTAATGTGGCTGTTTTGTGTCTTGAATGATTTGAATGTTATGCCACCAATTTTTTGGTCATTAAGGTGACATTACAAGCCAAATGGAAGTGGCGGGATCTGTTGCAATTCACAGCATGACAGAAATTGGTCAGGAGGAGGGCTGATGGGAGTGAAACGTGCCACACATGCTGATAGCAAGAGACTTTGGCATGGAAACAGTTATAATTACTAAAAGAACTATGACATGCTGCAGCTGCAGCAGAGTGAAAGAAGCCATGGGTTTGCTCTGGCTGGAAATTAAAATTAGATAGAATAGGCATTCCCTGTGAATGTCCAATCAGATGATATACTTAGATTAGAAGTTTGGCTTTACACCCCCAGAGGAAATGGCATGGGTTGAGATGTCGCCTATTTTTTAATTGACATGTTTGTAATGTTCTGACGTGAAATGTTATCTTTCTGGTGTATAATTGTTGAGATTTAAAGACATTTTATACAGTCCAGACCGATGCAAGTGACTGAAAAGTGTCATTCTCAGTGCAGCACAATCACAGGATGTGCACAAATCTTTCCATAGAGGAAAAGAGTACATTTCCAACACCTGCTGTGAAGAATCACTCCACCAGGGGGCAGTCTGTACCTTTGCAAGGACAGGAGAGTGCCACACAGATGGAATCATACTTCAACAAATAAGGAAAGATCTCAGACGAGCATGGCTTTTCCGTTTCATAAAGGCTACAAATGAGCATGCCAGTGTCACAAATGGGGTCAAAAGTGAGCTCCTGGCTGCCACGGAGAACCAATCACGTGAAACAAGCTGGGAGGAAGTAGCTATTTCCCATGCAGCTGAAAAGACCGTAAATTAGCAAAAATAAAAGAGGATGCGAGTGTAGGTGTGCATGCCACGAGCAGCACTCCTCTGTGCGCAAGAAGAATGAACAGCGTAACAGAAGTGAGGCACGTTTCCTGCCAACGTCCTCTGCATAGGAAGCAGGCAGATGAAAAGAGGTTTCACTGGCTTCAGCGGGGTTCTCTAATGCAGCTCAGCGTCTACATCAAAGCCCATTACATTTGAAGAATGCCACAGCTTTTCTGTACTAAATTGATCCATCGGCTTGCGCTGACTCCCTGCTTGTGTATGACTGAGTAAGGATGACAGGCGTTTTGTAGGAGTTATCGCAAAGGGGGAACCGGCTGTGGCTGTGTCTCTGTGTGTGTGTGAGTGCGTGTATGTTTGTGTGTGCTCTTGTATTTCTGCTGCTAAGAGGACCAAGTTCCCTCACAGGGATAGAAAGATGAAGAAAATCCTCTCCAGAGAGGATATTTTGGCTAGTTTAGACTTTTGGGTTTGGGATTAAAGTTGGAATTCATGTTAGGTTGGGGTCAAGGTGAGAGGTGCAACAGAGAGAATCAGAATTAATGTGAATGCTTCAGTCCTGAAAAGTACATTAACGCAAATGAGTTTGTGCATGTGTGTGAATCTCTAACAATTATTCTCCATAATTACGGTCGGACTCATTGGGGTCTCGGCTTAAATAGACTATCCTGCTCTCTGTGCAATATAGAACAGCAAGAGGGCCACAGAGAGCATCAGAGGATGAATCCTGCTCTGTTGTCATAGGAACAAAACACAGCCTGGCGAAGCTCAATGTCAAGAGTCGGATTATCAATTAGGAAACTGAGAAACTTTTGTCTTTGAAGTGAAAGGCATTTTGTTTACCTTGCAGCATGAAAGAGAAGACGCAGGGAGCTAATTCCTGCAGATATAAGTGTGGTGGGTTGAGGCAGAGTGAAGGGGAGAGGAAGATAGAGGCAAAGAGCTCAAATGTGTATGTTTGTGTGTGTGTGTGTGTGTGTGTGTGTGTGTGTGTGTGTGTGTTTTCTGCAGTGCTCAATGCCCCTCTTCTTTAGAGGATTGGAGTTTTTCAGGGTGTGCGTGTGTCAATATGTGTGTGCTCCCGTGGGTTTGAAGCTGATAAACCTCGCTTGCTTCTGTCTTTGTATAATCCCCCTGAGTGTCAACACGATGATAAACCCATGAGTACGCTCTTGTGTGACAGTGCCTCTGAGAGTCATGTTGGCCACCTGCCTCTGTTAGCACCATATGGACACATCATAAATACTCTGAAACAGGCCTAAACAAGAAAAAAAGAACAACAAAATGATAAAGAGACCCAGCCCAGGAAGGAGCCTTGTGTTGCAGGTTTAGATGACAACAGGTTTTCTTTTCTTCTTCCTTGACTTGAATGATTCAAGCCTTAAACTTATGATTTGTGAGGCGAACAAAAGAATTTGACCTTCCATGCTGCATGACTGACAGTTAAACATGTCAAAAAGATGGATGAGATACCCTCTGCCCCACAATGAATTCTCTGAGGCGACACTGGAGCATACACACACACAAAACACAAATGTCCTTTAATATTATAGTGATTTCTTACAGAAAAAAAACACAAAAACCAAATGAAGCAGAATCACCTGCTGGGAGATGAAGGACAGGAGAAGCAGGAAGCAGGGAGGGGGCACTGCAGGAGACATGATGCCTGCTATTGGTTCACTGATTCGTAGAGTTAGCGCCTGCTGAGACACACACCTGGCTGTGGGACTGCTTTCGTATGGTCCTCACTGTTCTGTAATGTGGCCTGTGTGCATGGTGTGTGTATGTGAAGGACAGAGAGACGGAGAGCCAATAATGTTAGGTCATTCACAGAGCCAGCCTTAAAAAGCAAGCTGGGCGTGTGTGGCGTGTGCACGCTTGATTCTCCATCTGTATGTTGTAGCTGTGCAAGCAACACATGTTTGATGGTGTGTCTTCATGTGCGTCCAGGGCTGGCAGCACGCTCCACGCTCAATGTGATTCGCTGTGTGACCGAAAATGAGCGCCACGTTTGGCTTCACCTGCAGCAGTGTGTGCATGCCAGACAGAATTTTACATAATTTGGTTCATCGCTCCAGAGCAAAGTTTTACAACTGGCTTGTCAACAGTGTCATCCGATTGATTCAACTTCTCAATTTTTATTGATTCGTGATTTATATCTTTCCATTGCATCCTGAAGCTGTAACTCCTCAATCTGCCATGCACATCATTTCAAACTCATGCCCTGCAGCCAAACACGGTTCAAACCCACAGAAGTTTACTTTAGATTCTAGTGAAGAAGCAAAAGATTCCAGAGATACTAAACATGTCCAGCTGAATTTAAATGAAAATCATGCACATCTAAAATATTTCCTCTTGATGGACTGGTGTAGCTATAAAAACATCTTTGAATATTTCACTCAATATAAACATCATATAAGTTCAATGAAGTCTTGGAACAAGCTGCCACAGAAAATATATGTGATGCCGCTGGATGATGAGATTATTTTTATATTAAAATTCGCAACTTGGTGCCTTTGTTCAGTCTTACTGAACATCAATGTTGTTTCCTGATGTGGCAGTTTGCTGAAGGAGGAAGAGCTTTTAACTTCCTGTGACAGCAGAGAACAAGTCAGACCGTGCTCTCAAAGTTCAGCTTATAGTAGAGAAGGAAAAAGACAGATATTTTGTTTAAATGAAAGGATGACAGGAAGTTTGGAGACATATGGGAGAGATAACTTTTGAATAACGACTGTCTGAATAATGAAAAACTGTGTGAAAGATCATATCTACAAGTTCCAAGACAACGGTGAGGATAATGATCGCGATAAAGATGATGAAAGAAGGAAATAGGTAGTTGAAGAAAGGGGAGCCGGTGCAGATGAAGTGCAGAGAAGGGAGTCAGGGAGGAAAACGAGATAAGAGGATGGAGTGATTCAGGGGCCAGTTCAATTTGACAAATGTGCACATTTCAGTAAATACAGTGATATCAGTCTATTTCATCTCATCACCAAGTGGTCATGATTTTCCCAGCGGCAAGTCATCATAGCATGCTCACAGGAGAGCGTGCCTCACCTCGGGTGAGTTTGGGATTTAAGTTTGTCGCGAAGCAAAGGTGTGTCTGGAAGATAAGGCCAAGACTGAATAGAAACAGCAGAAGCCAAAGCTGTGGATGGGATCATATTTACCGTTCAGCCTGCGGGTCTTACCATTACAGTAAGTCCTGTAACAAAGGAACAGGGTAAGGCAACAGGGAGGAGTGAAAAGTCAGATGTGATGTGAAAGAAAGAAAGAAAGAAAGAAAGAAAGAAAGAAAGAAAGAAAGAATCAAAGACATGAAATACTGTATGGACACCATCAGCACCGTGACTCACTGCTTTGATTTGAAGCATCCCAGCATCACTGAGCACAGGGACTCTCAGATGTTGATGTTTGGTTGTCATGGAGGCGATGATATGCTCACTGGGCATTTCTTAATTAGATCACTGTTGGATGCAGACATCCTGTATGCTCAGGGACAATATTCAAAGTTGGGCGTGAAAATATATGAACGTCTGTCTCTGATTCTATGAGGGTGCGTTTCAGGGCATGTGAGTGTGTGTGCAGCCTGAGCCTCCATGAGGCTGCTGTACAAACACCTGATGTCCATTGAAACAAACAGTCCTCCCCTCTCATAAACAGGCACTCAGGGCTCACAATGAGACTCATTTATCAAAATTCTGACTGTAAAAGGCTGAAAATGCTCCAGTGTGACACCAAAGCTACTTTATTTAATTCATGAGTTCATATTAAGTTTTTAAGACTTGAGATTCCACATAAAAATAAAAAAAAAATGTGGTCATCCAGGATAGATGAGACACAATCCATCCTAATGCTGAGCGACAGTGGCCTGGATCACCATGACGCACGGTCACATCTGTCCCAGTTTGAGCTGTTCGGTCCCACTCAAAACACAGCCGGCACCCAGGGAGAGGGCTCGATATGCTTCATTAGACCAGCACATCCCGGCAGGTGACCGCAGTTGCACTCAGTGTGAATATTCATTTGAGGAAGTTTATCTTTTTTTTTCTTTTTTAAATATTAAGAGTTTTATCATGTGGTAGAGGGAACTTTAGGGTGCTATTTAAGGAAGAGCTTTAATAATACATGCTTTCCAACATCTGAGGAATATCTGTCTTTTATAGTCCCCACAAAGAGAAGTGGAACTGCAGCAAAGCTACTTCTCACTGGGATGAGACAGAAAGAGGAAGCACTCTGTCTGCCTTTCTTTGTCTGTCTTTCAGTGAGCGTCTGTGTGGTTGTAAGCATGGTGTGTGCGTATTTGCACATTTGTGTCTGAATATTCATATGCCACTGTGTGTTTGCTATCTGATTTGCATGAGGGAACACTTATAGAGACATATGACAGCACTTGTAAGGGCTTAAAAGCACAAAACAAAGATGCGAAATGGCTCTAAAGTGAATGAAAAAAAGTCAAGAGGAGACATTCAAGCACGATGTGGTCATGTATATCATTAGTGTATGGGAGTGGGAGTATGCACTCTGGCACACACACTCACACACCGAAGCATGTGCTGGAGCTTTGTGAGTTCGGTGCGCGTCTCCCGTGAGGGATTTGCAGAAGATAGCAGTGAACACAGCGCAGGATTTCTGTCGTCACTGAACACATGGGGAGAGGAGTCTGCCTAGACAGCAGCATTGACAGATTGCATGAATAATTTAGGAACAAAGTGAGAGGCCTCATAGACCTCTGAATCACTACCAATGACAGCTGCCTGCTCTGACTTTGGCTCCTCTCTCATCTTTTTTAATGCATATTATTTCCATAAATTCCTCTCCTTACATCTTCAAGTTGTGTCCGGACGCAGAGAACATAGTGCTGAATCTCTGCCATGCAAGCCAGGGCTGCAGCTCCACTGAAGGACCAGGTGAAATGACTTAGAAAATAACAGAAGCAACAGCACTGCTGAAGGTTTCACTCGTAGTCTTACTTGAGGCAATTAAAGTCAAAGTGGCTCACCTCTTTGGTTAAATTTATTTATTGGGCAGACATGTAGAGGAGCTCGACTGGAGATAAATATCTTTCCAAAGCTACTGTGGATGATAAATGGGACATTACGAAATGATTTCTAAGAGATTCACACTTAGATCATCGGCTTGCTGTAAAGGGTAGCAGACAGTCGTTATTGATTAGCAGTTTTCTGTCAGATATAATTGGGGGATGGTGATTAGTGGACTTGTTGATTTCAGTTGGAGGAGAGGGCTGGAGGAGAGAAGGAGCAAAATGGAAGTGAAAGCTGGTGGAAAATGCTTAAAAACTGGTTGGTGCATTGCAGAGGTCCAGCAGCAGCCCAAAACAAGCTACACATCAGCGGTTTGTTGAATCTTTTAAAACAGCAGCCGTCTCCACTCCAGATGTGTTACTAATTTACCATCTTGGCGCTCCCCATCACTGTCACCAATGGCGAGAAAAAAAGCTTGGTACTGTCGTTAAGCAGAATCATTATTCACATTTGCATAATCATCACAACCCGGGAACAATGGCTTTGTTTGTCATGTCATGTTTTATTATTATTTTTGTTTTTGGCCGGCAGAAGAACTTCACAGTGTGATGCGACTGAGCAGAACTTTCTCTAACCTTATTCTTCTGTCTTTATTACAATGCTGCTCATAGCTACACCAGTAATGCAAATGTGTCCATTTAATGGAACTTAACAATTCTGGACTTTGGTCTGACAGGCTGAATGTCCAGAGAGATATCATTAGCTGAGCTATTTTCTGATTGATTATAAGGGCTGCAGACCAAATATTTATTGGAAAAAAGTTATGAGAGTAAATTTCGATCTGTTAGAGATCCATAGTGCCAGTAAGTTTGCATTATTGCCCAGTCCTCGTACAAACACACACATACCTTAAACTCAGATGTTGAAGTTGTTAGGCGGGCGACAAACTGGCCCACTCCACTGCACCATGTTTGAATTTAAACCAAGCTGCAGGGGTTGATATATTCAGTTGAGCTCATGATTAAAGAGGGTTTAAAACCCTGTCTGGAATGTGTATTTATGTGTGTGTGTCAATGTGTATGTGTGTGTCTGTGCGTGTGTGTGTCACAGCAAAAGAGGGTGCAATATGGTAGTCTAAAGGGATTGCAGGCTGCAGCATCAATGCCTGCCAGCGTTCAGCTTGATGTTAACTTTGGACAACTTGCCCCGAGAGCAGTGACTTCAGAAGTGCATTCTAAGTCACTTCTCCAAGGCAACCAAAAACAATCAAGGTACATACAGCCTAAATCCCACTCGGCACTCTCTAATCCCTGTAGCCTTTATTAAAGAGTGACCTTTTCAACGTGGATTTAAAAAAATCACCAAATCCAATGATTTTTAAATGGCCTTTTTGCACTAGAAGTGATTAGAACCAGCATTCCTGTTCCCTGTGTCACGTACAGAGGGACCAGCAGACAAACCTACTGTAATCTGTATTTGCACTCCCTCCCCCATCCTCTTTCAAAGAGGAAGTTGAAGGTTTATTAGAGTTGGTGGCCTGTGATTGTGTTTTAATGAGAGAAAGACTGCGGAGGGGAGATAAGGCACCCAGTTCAGGCTGAGAGGTCCTTGGTGGGATTAGAATAATCATCAAAAAAAACGCCATGTCTTTAAAAAAGACACAATGGAACAGAGCCACTCCTGTCATCTTCCACTCCTCCGTCCATTCATCCCTCCATCTCTCCATCCCTCCACCCCGACACCAGTTGGCCAATTGACATTCCAGTGTGATGGTCGGCTGCTTGCAGTGGAATGTGACATTTCCTCTCATCACTCTCTGTACAGAGCCAAATGTGCGGTTTTACAGATTAGAGAGGGACAGTGAGAAAACGTGAAGATGGGGGTAGTGTGGAGAGAAGATGAGATGGATGACGGGGCACAGACGGAGAGGGAGGGCGATGGAGAGCGATAAAAAAAGCATTCACGTACCAAATTAATGCAAACCCATGATAATGAGGCATTCAGATACAAGCGGCATCATTAGCCATCATGATTTCAGTATTCCTGTCCTCCTGTGTTTCCTATTTAATGTCAGCAATCAACTGCTGGCTTTGAGTTGCATTATGGAAATCAGCAGTGTGAGCGGGGTAAATATCATTGTACTTTTCATTTAGCTTTCCTATAAAAGTCACATGTTAATGCGACATTAAGACTCGTGATATAATGCTTTTTAGCAATGCATATGCATACTCAAGGACTGTGATGAAGCATTGTTTAGATACTTGGCTGCACACTATATAACTTTTTTGCAGGTAAACAGAAGTGAACATAGTGACACTCATGGCAACAAACTTGAATGAAGTAGCTTTAGCAGAAACAAGCTGGAAAGGCAACACTGACACTTTCTCACCATATAACATCCAGCGCATCCAGCTGGTGTGGAGCAATGTCAGCATCCATGTGAAGTTGTGTTTCTGGCCACTCAATGAACAGAAGTCCAACATTCACTGTCCTTTCAACTCTGTTTTCCTCTCCAACAACTCCTGCATGCAGCTCTTTAAGGGCTAAATGCTCCACAATGTTCGCCAGCTATAGCTACTGACTTTGTCTTTCTGCCATTTGATGGTGGAGAGGTAGTGTAGTTAGTTTGTCAGAACTTTTTCCAGTTGAAACTAAATTGATGAGAGCAATCAGAGAACACTGCAGGCAGTAAAACACAAACAGTGAGCTGCTCTGCAGAAAAAAGTAATAATTCCCTATGGGTTTGATCGACTTCTTTCCCATCCATGTCATCATTGACTCACTGTTGACAAAATATTGATTATAGCAGCTTTAATGCAAGTACATCTTGCGCCTAATTCTATCACAAACATTTCAAATTAGCCCAATATCTGAGAAGAGAATGAAATAAGAATGAAGTCAATTCATTGGCTGTATTGCTGCAGATTGTAGCATGCCTAAAAATGTGATCTGTACTAAGAATTTCACATCATTCCTTCCATTTTTTAATCATCTCTGTGAACGAGCGTGGGCTGAGTCGTCCTCAATAGAGGCCGACTGAATGTACATATTGCAACTTCTCACAATTCTCATATGTGAATGAAGAGCCTGCAGGGCCCATACATTTTAAATGATGATTTATTTCTTAGATTGAAATAAGGGTGGAGGCAAAGAGAGGAAAATAACAATAATGTCTTTGGCTGGACTGGAGGGGAATTTGTATCTGTGGACACCCTACTGGCCACTGACACTGACAAATAATCCCCAAAATAAGATGGACCTGTGCTGGAGATCTTCCAAGAACTCACTTGACCGCTGTAATTCAAGAGTTTGAGTGGGATGACGTGTGTGAATATTATTATGTGGTTACCTTGTGAGGGAGTGATAGTTCAAGAGGTGTCTGAGAGCTTCTACTGGTATGCAGCGACAGCTCCATCATTGTGCAAGTGTCCTTTTCCCAGTCTGATCCCACTTTGCATCCACAAAGAGAATTATTAGGACTTGACATTAATATAGCTGCATGTTAGCTTAGCTTCAGTCATTAAGATCTGAATTTCAAGGCTTCAGTTATCAGCAGGTTGTGATTTCACAGAGGAAAGGTGCGTGAATCAAACAGTGTGTGTTTGGTAGCTCAGAACAGAACACAAAGATACCATGGAGGCTGCAGGACTTTCGCTCCAATTATCAAACAGAGGGAACTTGGTTGTGATAAGGTGGCAAAACCCTGTAGGTGACCGCACATGTGAGCTCTGTTCAACTGGATCTCTCCCTTATTTACTGCTCTTTAAATGCTATTTAAATCACACCAGCTTATCTGAAAGGCTTTACCATCACTGATGTGTGTGTATACACTGTGTCACTGTGTGTGACAGAGATAGAGAGAGAGAGAGAGAGAGAGAGAGAGAGAGGGAGGGAGGGATAGAAAGAGAGAAGGGGGGAGTTGGTTTGCGGCCTCTCTCTACAGGGAGAGGGGATTATGTTTCTCTGCTGTCATGTTTTCTGACATTCAGAATGTTATTAAACTTCAATAGGCTGAGCTCAGGGTTCACTGATTACTCTTACTGGGGCTGAATCCATTATGCAGGGTTTACTTCTCACCATGTGTTTACTGAAATCACACCTGCACACTTCAAACACTGATGCATGTACACCTGCACATGTACTCATATATGCATAAAATGCATATATGCATGCTCTTTTCAGGTGCTCAGACACAGAGCATGAATTCAGACCTGAGTGCGCCATTACTGCAGTAATGCATTTTAGGTAATGTGACTGTCTTGGCAAATTTGATTTGTGTGCCTACTAAATGCATTGGGCCTGCAGGAAGGAGAAGGATGGAATTTAAAGTTTGGAATATTTCTGTAGTGATGTGAGTGTCTTTCAAGTGAACTCTGACACCGGGAATGAGAACAGAAAAACTGTCTGCTGAAACTGAAGAGACTGCCCACTCACAGCTCCCAGCTAATACACCACCATGCACTGACTGGTGGGATGAAAAATGTCTCCTATTGTCAAAAAACAGCTCCTTTTCAACGAATGGAAATGACAATTGAAGCACTGCTTTGCAGTTAAGAGGTATGAGAAGGGAATTTTGACCTATTGAGTGAAACATTGCATTGAAATGGAGGGTATTTCCTGCTCCTTGGATTTTAACCCTCCACCACAGTGATTGGCTGGGAGTCTACCTGGGTTGTGCAGGGAGGCTCCCTAACTTTGATCACTGTGGAAAGTAGCCCTGCTCCATAATCCCCTCATCTGTCATTCTGTCTGAGGTGATGTGGGCTGCCATACATCTCCCCCTCACTCTCTCCTCTGTTCTTTCTGTCTCTAGCGCCTGTTTACTACCGCCATCCATCTTCCCCTCAAGGCAGTCGTCTGCCTCCGTCCACCAGGATGGACAGATGGGAAACAGAGGAAGAGAAGAAGGGTTCAGGGCGCCAGCTTTCCCTTAACTTCAGGAGGTCTGGCAGCAGAGCAACTTTTCTGTTCCCACAACAATGAGGAAGCACATATCTCAAACAGGGACAGTTAATCTTGAGAGCATCGGACTAACAGGCTCTGTCTCATGATTGACTGTCCTGTTTGGTCGATCCCTGGGTGACCCTCAACACCACAGAGATGTGGAAGCTTCAATAAAGCTCCAGCGTGATAATAACTCATCATACCCTCATACGTTTTCATTTACAGAGCAATATAACTGCATTACCAGTTATAAATCAACAGTTAATGGGATAAGTGAAGCTTCAAATTGTGAGCCGTGATGTGTGTACTGACCACTGAAGTGCTGCAGCCGTATTTAAGATGTCCTGCCTCAGGCCAGAGTATCTGCGTCTGTCTGCCTATATTGTACTTTCTTTGTTTTATTGGCTCTCTAGCACAGCAGAATGAATTTTAGACAAAACAATGTCAACTGTTCTGACTTTTACCTTTAGTTTGAGACCGTTTACATGCACATCAGATGAACAATGTGAGAATTGTTGGCCTCTCAAGTTAAGCAAATTGTGCCCACCAGGTCTGAAAACACAAGTGCAAATGTCTGCAACAAATTTGAAAGGACAGACTGAGTTGAAATATCCGACCAGTTGTTGGGAATATCTGTGAGTGAATGCTGACCACAAAAAATCATCTACAGAAGGTAAAACCAAGAGCTGACAGCTGCAGAGTTCCTCCACCCAAGTCAGACTCACAGGAGATCTGCAGCCCTTGCAGCTGATTGATCTGGGACTGTGAACTTAGTTCAAAATTCAAAATCGTTAACTATGAATGTGAACCAGTGATTTTGCTATAGACATATTCAAAATGCTGTTTTGACATGTTGTCAAAGAGAAACACATGCTCAGTTAGACTGAAGTCAGGGGAGTGACTTGGCCAGTCAATGACATTTTTTGGCCAGTGGTCACAGAATTAAGATGCTTAATTTCCTTTCTTTCCAAATATTTTTGACCATGCCATATGTGTGTGTGTGTGCATGTGTGTGTGTGGTTAAAAAGATATGCATCTGTCTATATCAGTATATGTGTTTGGAAATCAAGCAAGCACTAAGACTGTCCTGAGGCACTTTCTGTGTATTGTCAGTGTGTTGTGGACTCTGCAAATCTCATCCTGTGGTGAGTGCCAGTCACTCCTACCGAGAGAGCTGGCCTGAGGGTTGGATGGATGAGTGACAAGAGGTGCTACATACTATTGAACAGGGCTTCTGTCTTGCAACATCTCTGTGGGCGGAGAGTGTGTGCTGAGGCTTATGTGCACCCATGTCTGTGTCTGTGTATGGCTTCGTTCATATGTGAGCGGAAGAAAACTCCCACGTAGAAATGTGTGCAGCCACTGCCTGCAGCTGCTTGTGGGTGTATGCAACATGGAGGAACAAGGGGCGGGCGTAAGACAGGACAGAAAGAGAGACAGGTGAATTACAAGTGACTTCTAAGATAAAAATAATGAGAAAGAGTCAACATCCATGAGGATATGTCTGACTCTGGCCTACAGGCTGAGGCGGTTTACTCAAGGTGTTCCAAAGAGGAGCAAGCATTACCTCCCTGATGGCTGCGAGACTTTACTCCATCCCTCCAATACGAGCTGGCAGCAGCATCTTCACCGCTATTGATTTCCTTTCCTCCTCTATTTGGAAAAACATGGCTCACATGCCAGGAGGAGACACTGCAACAAAGTTAGACTACCTCTCTTCATAACAGCATTATTGAAATGCAAAGGAAAACAAGAAGAGAGTTTGAGATCAGACCTAATTTAGGGAACAAAATGCCCACAGCGAAAATCAATAGCAAACACCACCATGACACACACAAACAGTACTTTCAACTCAAGTAAAACCAACTAAAGTTATGACCAGAATATTCTCACAAGCACTAGAACCTGGGCTCAAACACACATTACTACCATGTACAGGACTGCAGATAGCAAAACAACATCAAATCATCCTTTTGCAGCTTAATCACACCCCAGGTATCCACTGTACCCCCTGCATCCTAAAACCCAACATTTACAAATGTTTTGCTGATTTGTTTTCTCATAAATATCACTAAATCATGAATCAGTATCATGAGTATGTCACCTCTACAGTGCAGATTTCGAGCTACTGCTGTAATTGACCACTCACGAAACCCACCCCCCACACAGCAATTGGTGCAATTCAAGCTTAGCACAGGTACCTCGGCTGTATGAGTGATGGTCCATCAACTAAGAGTTTGGAGGTTGGTGTCTTTTTTCAGGCTTGACAAAACCAAAAATACAAAAACAGCGGTGTAAGAATATTAACATCTGGCTTGCTTGTCCAAGTATGTAAGCAGCCAAACGGTTATATTAGAATGAAAAAGACTCTTTTTCCTTATCAAACTTATAATACAGAACTATTGGTACATTGCAATACAAGAAAAGTGCTGTTTCTTCTTTTCTGTGTCTTCTACATGAGTGATCAACAGGTGAGGATGTTGACTTTTTTCCTGGAAACTTTTAGCTTTAGCCTCACTCTTTTAAAATCATTTCATGTTTGTATGTAGCCATGAAGTTCATATTTATGTAGGGATCTGCAGTTTCCCCTCCTTTTTCCCATTGTGTCTTTGTGTTTCCCTCCCTCTCTGTCTCCTGTCTCTTATCTGTCGTGTGTGTGTCTGTGTGTCTGCAGGCTGTGGCTGACAGGTTGGGCTCAGCCTGTCTCACAGCTGCTCTCAATCAGACAATTATCTAGCTAGCTAGAAATATAAAGCCTGCCTTTTTCTACACCTGTCTGAAATTAAGAACCAATTGTCTTGAGAATTACTAAGAATTTTGAGGATTAAATATCATTGTAAACTGTACTATGTGGACAGCTTGACATGTGTTGAAGCAACAATAATGAGCTTAGAAAACATTTTTTTTTTTATAAGACATGGCCTGTCTAACAGATCCAGGCTAAAATGTCTACTCCACCTGTGTTTGTCTCGATGTCTTTGGACCTGTTGCTAATCAGCTGTCCCTGTTGGAGAATCTGTCAACATGTTTCATGTCAGTATGTGTGTGTCACTCATGTAGGTGTGATGCTGCTGCTCATCAACAGTTTTTGAATGAGAGGCAGAGAGCATGTGAGAAATCTGCACCTGAACATCATTAACCAGCATTCACTCTCAATGACTCTCCAGGCTGGAGCCAGATCCTCCCCTGTTCATTGCTTTCTTTCCATCTCTTTGTTTTCATGCTTTCTATTCTCTCATCAAAATGTCTTCATCTCTCTTGCATCATATTTCTGCACCCTCAATAGCTCACCTGCAGGTGTTGCAGAGAATCTTCATTATTTCGCTGTTGAGGATTTTTTTTTTTAATGTAGTCTTGAAGACATTACACTTTCAAAGGACATCGTAATTTTGGGATGTGATTTACTGGTCCTGAAAGATCCAGGACAGGTGACGCATCCAGATTTAATTTTAGATAAAGACTGATTACTTGAGCTCTTAAAACCCGGGGACATGATTTCATTCTCCCAAGATAAAATTCATCAGGTGCGAGCTCAAAGCGCCGGTGTGTGGCGACTCCTGAAGTCCAGCAGGCTGTCCTGGTCTCAGTGCAGCACTGTGTGTCTGATGTTGCATAAATGAGAGATGCTGGAAATCCCATTTAAGTGGATGAGAAATCTCTTCAAACACCTTGTTTTAAAGTCATAAACAAGAATCTTGAGAATTGGGTGAGAAGTGGCAAACACAAACAGAAAAATGCTGTTGGAACACCTAGCTTGGAAAAGAGAAGGAGAGAGGGTGACAGAGAAGGAGAGAAGAAAGATGTTAATTATACAGCAGGCCTTTGGCTGTCAGAGTGAGAAAGAGTGGAGCCTCTTCGGTAGTTGATGTCACTAATCATGGGGTGTGACACAGCATGACACCCTGCTATCTCTATGCAACACACAGGCGTGCACACACAAATGTACACAATGAGCACTACAGCACACAATAACACATTCTATATTTGCATCCTCATAATAATAATAATAATTCTTCCGGGCTGAACAATAAAATGAGAAACGACTGTTGCATGAAATGTTTCCTCCAGTTAATGGAGGTTATTTCTTTGTTTCACCCCTTATGCACACAGATGAAATTCCCAAAGCTGAATATATGTAATACAGACAAGAAAATAAATAACCAACTAAACAAACAAGTAAATGAATCATCAAGCAGAGTACGTGCGCACAGGTAGGATTTGTCTACTGCCACCAGCAGCTTCATTGACACGTCACAGTCAGTTTGTGTTTGGAGTAATAAAAGTCGAGGGAATCGATATAGAAAAAAAAGAATTTTCACAACAAACAGGCTGATGATTGGATCAACTTTGCAGAGGTGCAGTTTTGATGAAACTCAAAATGGATGTCGATACAGCTGGATGAAACCGACAAGGATATATTCCTTGGGCTTGTCTTCATCAATGTTCTAAAATGTGCACAAAAGCACACCAGGGACTTCTGATTCTGAAGTACAATCCTGAGCACAAAACACACAACGCTACGGCTCATTTCAAGCTTCTGCGTCAATGGAGTGGAGCTAGTTGAGGCAACTCGAAGGGGCCTGCTGCTCTCACACGGCACACTCTTTTCACCCTTTGGATCTGTGCAGTGTACTGAAGCAGTCAGTGCTCTCACTCTTTTGCTACGTGCCTGCTGTGCAACACCACCTTACCTGAACACTACAGGTATGCTAATACTTGCTACTACTGCTGCTGCAGTGGTGGGGGCTTGTTATCATCATCACTCCCCACTCCCTGCTGTGCCGAGCTTGCTGTTCCCTGTGGGGAGTGATGAGGAAGAGTGCTCGCCAAACAGCATCGCTGTATATTCTACATCTACATAATGATCGACTGCAAATGAGTTGCTTGAATGAATTAAATAAATGCATTGAGAATATTGTGTTGGACAGAAATATAAAGGCATGACAGACATTCAAGTCAAAGACGGTGAAGATGGGTTAAACATTACAGGGGAAGAAGCAAGAAGTCCTCCTGCAGCAGGCGAGCTGGTGGACACAGGAGAATTTCACTGTTTGCTGGTGGTGAAGACTAAAAAAGAGCTTAAAGAAGAATGAATATTAGACTTAAATTCATCAGGTGTCAAGAAAAAGAAAGAAAAAGATTTGAAGTTAGTGGACATTAAATAGTTTTTTGTCTTAAAATGTGAATTTCTATGAGGTCTATGGTTAATGTCAAAAACATCATCTGAAATAATACATCTGTTTTTCCTTAGGTCATCTCAACTGTGCAGGTCCATTTACATGCAGATGATGTGTATATGCAGGTGCAGGGAGTGCATATGAAAGTGATCCTTCATTAGCTGCAGTCTGTACTCCCTAATCTATATGACCCTGATGAGGACCACTGAATCGACACACGTTGCTTCTTTTTAATTGCCTTGCAGCTCATGTTGCAGAGGCTTTTTCTTCCTCTTTTATTCCACGGAAGACAGACTGCCTGAGATTATTTTTTGGATCACTGCACTCTTTTGTGACCCAGGCAGCACTTCATTCCTCTCTGCTTGTAATATCTAAAGTTATGTCCCATTCGCCCAAGGCACCGAGTGAGATATATGACTCCCATGGAAATAAAACTGAGCAAATATACGTAGTTTATTCCTTTATTCGGTTACAAAAGCATGATGACTTCCTTCCAGGACACTTTGGTTAGAAAAAAAAGTTTATTTCTCAAAAGTCTGATTCCTAATCATCGTATTTTTACATTTTTTTGAACTTTGAACCCTTTCATTGTTTTAATTTGAAAACTCAGCGACACCCTTTCCATACTTAAAAAAACAACAATAATGATGCCTCTGGTGAACAAACTCTGGTGATTAGATTCCAGTCGTAAAATACTGTGAAAAAAGGAAGCGACAAAGAAATATTCAAATGGTGTTAAATTCCAAGCACTTAAAAAACACCAACAGGAAATCCTTTTTGAAACTCCAACAAAATTCAATGAAGTTAACTCAAAACAGGCTTTAAACAACATTAGCGTCTACGGATTATTCAACATCAGTGTATGTGTGTGTGAGAGAGTGTTTGTACACTCTTCAACACTTTACCGGCACCCCAACTCTCATTTATGATACAAACATCGAGTGTCTTTTTTTTTTTTTTTTTACAAATCTGTTATGGCATATAAAACATCTTTGCGAAGGTAAAGCCTCCACTGAAGAGTGCTGTGCTGTGTCCTAATTAATACAACATCAGCAAAAGAAGACGCATAAATGAGGGAAGAAAGGAAAAGTACTCACGCGGCAGGTAACTAATTCAGGTACACTGAGAGGCATGATTGGGAGAACAAACTTTCACTGGGGAAGAGGAAAAAAGCCTTTTATATACATAATAGGTGGAGATATGTATGATTTCAGTAAACTCTGACTGCCCATTGTTCTCGCTCGTATGACGATGTAGAGAGAGAGAGGTCATACATTAGATTTGGTTCTGTACGTTTTAAAGCAGAAACTCAGAGGAGAAGAAAAATAATCCACAACCAGGTGTGGAAGCAGCGCTGCCTTTGTACAGACGCTCGGCCTCCGCTGTGAAGTGAGAGGTCAGCGAGAGTGTGCGGTACATAATCTAAAGCCGACCTCTGGCATCTGACAGCAGTGAGAATCCCGTTTTAAGCAATAACCTTCCAGTCACCTCAAAGTGAAATCACACCTTCGGACACTGTAGGGCTCAACCGTGTGCTGATGCTCGGTGCATTTCAGGACTGTAATTTGCTGCTTAGACTCAACCTGAGGGTTTCCTATATGTTTTTGAATTATGTCTGATTATCCAGGTAGCTGAAATAGTTGCACTCTGCAGGGGAATAGTTGTGTAGGCGGTGAGAGGTAAAGTGATAGATAGGTACAGAATGTACCGTTCCATTGCTTCTGGCTGTGTTACATTGTGAAGAACTGTTCTTATTTTCTTTCTTGCTTTGACAATTTTCACATAAAAGACTGCTGTGCTTAAAAGCTGATTATTGATTGATTATTGAATACTGAGTATTCCTTATTGTCAACAAATCCCATGAAAAGATCAAAGCCAACAATCAGCCGATCTAATAAAACAGGTGTCATCTGTGTAGTCAAAGCCTGATATACTGTCACTTCTTTTTAAGCTTCTTTTAACTCAGACTAGAAGCTAATAGGCTGATATTTTCCTTCATGACCATGAACATGGGCATGGTAGCTCATTTTGAATAAATCCCACAATTTGCCAGGCACAGTCACAAGCAAACCAAATGTGTATTCATCCACTGCTGAAAATAGTTCCCAAGAAATATAGTATTTCCTCCTGTTTGAGTAACATTTTATAAAAACTACAGTGCCCAGCGGTTTTGGTAAAATACTGTGTGTATTGTAAAAATGAAACTATTATTCATGAACTGCTTTAAATATGTAAGTGTTCAGTAGGATTAAAGGGGAGGGGGCAGAGAGTCACAAACAGAAAGAATCAAAGCCCCTCAAAAGATTACATCTAGAGTTCGTCACTCAAAAACTCATTTACAGATCAGATTTGATTGACGGTGCACAGCATCTGCAAACAACCCGACATCTGTGATCGCAGTTTGAGTCAAATGTGCTTGGTGGAAATTATCATCTTTTTCCAACCGAGTCTCGCCCACAACAGAGAATTGAGAAGAGTACAGACAAGATCCAAAAATACTGAAATATTTCATGTGAAATAAGGAAAACTGTTTGAACTTTGGCAGAAACCTGTGTGTACATGTAACACCTCGCTGCTCATTCTAAGAAGTGAACTGAGAAAAAAGGTTTTCGGGGCCTTTGAGAGGTGACACATTGATTTCGTGTTGACTTGTTGACAGTAAGAATACGAATCATGATGCCAGTCTTATTCATCTTCTGTCCTTTAAATTGTCCTTTGATCCTAAGTCACAGCATGAGAAACACCACTATTGACAAAACCGGCCAAGAAATGCAAAGTACATCACCCACGGTCGTTTTGTGTTAACTGTACTGCAGTGTGGTCAGGTGGAATCTTACTTTAAGGCCTTTACTGCAAAACCCTTTGTCATCTCTGCCCTCTACTGTCCAGGGCCTGCCACTCTGATTTCTGTTTACATGACATGATCTGAAAGGGAGAGCTCTGCAGCCCAGCAGTGCTGTGGCCTCTGTAACCTCGACCTCCAATAAACACAGATAATAGTGACTGTGAATCTGTCAGTCACGCCAACTGTTCCAATCCCACCTCCTTCCTGAGCTATCTAGCAACAGCGAGAGGAGGCCAACTTTTATAGGCCATGCACGATCTGCAGGGGATATACCGACTCTCAATAAATTGAGAGCAAATAGCTGCACTGCCCATTTCATTAAAACTGATTACAGCTGAAAATACATCACAGGAGTCAATGAATTATGCAGCTCTAACAATAGTCTGAGGGAAATTTTCTCCACATTATAACTGATTTGTCAGTCTTAGTTCTTTAACATGTGCTGCGAATAGACTCCTTCGTATATAAATGGATATGCTATGAATGTCACAACAGTAGAATACAGTGTAAGGTCACTCAGTACTGTACATAATGTGTGTGTATGTGTGTGTTTTCTGTTCTATAACCTTTCCCACGCAGGTCAAAGTGAGCATCTCTGAATCTGCCCTCTGTCTGTTTTTGTGATCGGTAAATACTAAAACTCTCCATATCTGCTGGCCAAGCAAATGACCCAGTAGTAACAAGTGTATGCGTGTGTGCGCGTGCATTTGTGAGAATGGTCATATGGCACAAAGACAAGGCATGATGTGTTAAATGAGGTGTAGCAGCAATGCATGTTTGCCTGGTCGACCGCTGTTGTAAACAGCGTTCACTGTCAGTCGAGCATAAATCAAATCAAACTCCTTTTGATGAAGCTCTTTGCGCTATTACAACAATGTAAACCATATACTGTATCATAAAAACTGGCTATGCTACACAGAGCACTCTGTCCTTCCAAAATGACGTGTAAATGTGGGAGTGAAAGAGAGCGGGAACATCCCAAAACAATATTGAATCATCGTAGCAGTTACAAGTGTCCGTCCTCCTCTGCCACATCTGTGCAAAGACTCCTTCCGTCAGCCATCAGAAAGCATCTAGGTAGTACAAGGTCAGCAGTGGAGGTGAAGATATTGCACACGCAGACTAACGTCAACAGCTCCATCGAAATGGCACAGCGCAGGCGTCACACTGAGGAATAAAGTTCTTTTTTTTTTCTCCACATAAATGAACACTGTAAAAAATTCAAAAACACGCCCCGCTGACAGCTTCTTTATTGCAGCACATTTCCCTTCGTTTTTTCTCTTTTTCGAACATCCATTTATTAAAAAAAAGTTGCGAGTCTCTGTCCGTAGTTTGTAAGGAGCGTTTCGAGAGTGCATTTTGGCAGTAAGTTTAGTCTTGTTCAAGTTGGGCGTGTTGACAGCCAGGAGAATAGATGGGTCAAACCGGACAGCCATGATCTTTGAGGTCATTAGAGTCTTGTGCTCCTCTTCTGCCCCACCCTGCCTATTCCTCGCCGCCAGCACAGTCACGTGATGATCACATGCCGGAGGCACCCAGTCCCATGCTGGCGGTGTGGCTCATGCAGGGCAGCGTCTGAACGGTCTTGGGGAAGTCGTGGGTGAGGATTCGACCGTTCTCTCCGCCACTCCCATTGCCACTCATCCTGGTCAAGGTGGAGCAGCGCATGGCGTCGTTGATGGATTGCTGTCAGGAGGAAAAAACACAGACTGCAGTTAGTCTACAGAGCAGATTTCAGTCTGACACACAGGCATGTATTCTATCCTCATTAGAAGAGAGAAAGCTTATGCAACAGTTAGAACTAGCAGCACACACAATTATGTATTTTTAAAGGTCTTTAAGCTATAGAAGAATAAAGGTAAGTCTGCAGAATGTTATGCAACTTCTCTGGTCTTTATTACATGAATATATGCACATAAGCAGCCGTCTCTGTCACTATGTGAATGTGGTGCTGGCACGCCAAGAAATCCAGGAGCAGGATTAGCTGTTAGGAGTCCTAGAGTGCTGGTTTTTATCTGGGCCTGAGTGATATTCGCGGGTGGTAAACCATGGTGCTGGCCAGCGTGCATCAGTGTCCTAATTTGTAGCAGGAGGAGCAGAGCGAAGTGTGGGCAGTAAGACGAGAGCTGAGGCTTCACTCATTGGTTTAATAGCTCCATTCTCCAGTCTAGCGCAATAAAAGCCACTGGGCTCGAAAGCCGACCTAATGATGTGTGATGCGTGTGTGTGTGTGTGTGTGTGCGTGTGTGTTTGTGCCTCTTTGGTGACTGTCTGCATCCCCAATTCTATAGCTGATTAAATTGGGCAAAGCAAGCGCGCTCTGGAGCAACCGGTGAATGCTGCATGGGGATTGGAGATTTACACCGGCCTCTAATTGGAGCGCCGTTGTTGTTTCTTTCAAGCCAAACAGCATAAAGGCACCGCTGAACTAATAGGCTCCTTGCCAATCTCATCAGCATACTGATCAGGTGCCTCTTCGTGGGCTGATTAAAACATAAGAGATTCATGTAGAAGATCACTCCTTGTCTTGACCCTGCCTTACTTTTTTCCGCTGTTTAAATGAAGAGTATACCAGCGAGAGGCTTTGATGTTGGAAGAAAAAAATCGAAGGTTGTTTGTTGTAAATTGATCAACGAAGCAGATGAGTAACAACTGAGAATCCTCGCATCTCCCAGTGAAGTATTAGAAGCAACAAGCCCTTTAAGATTTCTCCACATACAACAACTTGAGTTAGACTGTAGCAGTGATGGAAGACATGTGAGCCGCACCAAGCCTGCCTCATGGTATACATATAAAGGATGTTCACCACAATGGGCCCTGCGTTTGCGAGACAGTCAGCAAACAGAGAGGAAGGAGCAGGGGAGAGATTTGCTCAGAGCGACAGAAGTAGATAGATGTACCACTGTGATTCAAATTGCCTTAAAACCTGCGCTGCAAAGTGAAATTTCTTCATCTGTGTGCGAACAGATTATTGCAATGAGTGCATTAATGGGACTGAAGTGGAAGACTGAAAAGAACATTTTTGTAAACTGAAATAACAAAGCTACTGAGTTATTCATCATTAAAAGTATCTGATATTAGGTAGATATTTATGTCAATATGTAGTCAATATATTAGAGTGCAAAAAGGTAACTTAAAAGACAAACAAATGGGAAATACAATATGCTAACAACCCTGCAACACTAACTCAGGGAAAATTGCTATTTCTTGTGCTGCCGAATCCGCTACTGTGCTAAAAATGTAAACATTAGAACATGAAGAAACAGGCATAAGGACAATTTTAAAATCAAGTGATTCAACAACACTGCAGGAGATAAGTGACGTAAAGACTGAGCAGCAGAGGTAGAGAGAGGTACAGGAGAGCGTTTGCACTGCGGTGGAAGCCGTGAGAGGCCCTACTGTGATCACGGTTAGATGGGCGGGGGGGTGAGGAGGCGGATGTCATCAGCAGCATCATCATCATCATCATCATCATCATCATCATCATGGCTTGATCACAGCGTTTCCTACCCCGTGGCTGTGCTCTGCCCTTATATCTTAACAGTGTTGTTGGCGTACAGGCCGTAGCTCTGCAGCTCTGTGTAGGGGGCGCTAGCACCACTGTCTAAGGCTGAGCAGTGAAAGGCCTGAGCGGCTGAGGCAGCAGCAGCTCGCGCGGTGGACACCTTCATTCGGCGCGACTCAGTCCTGGACTTGTAGCAGAACTCCACCAGTGCCACCAACATGGCCAGGCCCAGGCCGCCAATCAGGATGTAGAAGACTCCTGCCACATTGCTCAGACTCAGAGCGCTTGTCTTGTCCTGGAGGGAGGGGGGTGGAGGGGGAGGAAGGAAGTGGGGCAGAGCCAAGGAGTGAGGAGCAATAGTGGCAACAAAACAAAACTCTAGAGCTTTACATCTATATGACCAAACACTAAAGACAGACACACTGATTCACACACACACACATATATAAAGACAAATATCAGTTTACAAACGGGAAGTGCAAGGACTCAAATACATTACAACAAAATCACACACACACACACACACACACACACAAACTCACACACACTTAAGAGTGTGCGCGCGCACACGCACACACACACACACACACACACACACACACACACACACTCAGACACACATATAAAGTGTACAGATGAATCTGACTATTTAGGCACACAAAGAGACAACGTACAGTCACGTCATGTACATGAATAATACCAGACGAGAAGACCATACACACACATACAACTCCACACGAACACCAAACATTAACAACAAAAACATATTTTAGAGGCCTGCCTCACAAAGAAGGATTTCATAAGTTAGCTGGATAACTTTTGATAATCTTTTATCCAGGCTTATGACTGAGAACATCCCTATAGGTCCCTACACAAAGAAGGGACAATATACTGCATTCATGTTAAAATGACAGAGTTAATCTGGTACAACCCTGATTGCAAAGAACTGTAACACTGTGTAAAACACACATAAAAGGGAATGGGATAATTTGTTAACCCTATTTGACATTTACTCATATGAAAACAGTCCAAAGACCATATGTTTAATGCTTTATCTCATCGACCTCACTGATTTTTGTGAATATCTGCTTATTCTGAATTTGATGGAGTAACACGTTTCAAACAAGTTGGGACAGGAGCAACAAAAGACTCCAAAAACACCTGTTTAGAACATTCCACAGGTAAACAGGCTCAATGGTATCAAGTGATGGTGTCATGGTTGGGTGTTAAAGGGGCATCCTGGAAAGGTTCAGTTGTTCACAAGCAAGGATAGAGCGAGGTTCATTACTTTGTGATCACATGACTGTATAAAGGTTACTACACTGGCACAGGAACAATTCATAAAACTTAGTTTGTAAATGATTGCATTCTGTCTTTATATGCATTTTACACAGCGTCCCAACTTTTTTGGAATTGGGGTTATACAATGACTCAAGTAGGACTCAGAGGCAGCATAAAGGTACATTTGGTCAGGGTTAGAGAACTGTGTTCCCTGTCCCAGGGTTGAGTAAATAAATGACGTCACAGCCTGATACCCGCTGCAGGGCTGATGATAGGTCAAAACAACTGCCTCCACAGGATTCACGCAACTTTTGACACATTTTACGATATGTATGGAAAACAATTATGTCATAAATGATTCGTAGTACAACTGGTCTTCCTATCTGGCTATAAACCACAACATTTCACAAAACAGAGTACAGTGGGTGGTTGGAAAGACCATTAATAACATCTACTGTTGCATATTAATTGCACTGAATTCTCTCAGCGCCTGGTTAAATGTAGACTGTTGGACTCGTATTCCATCACTACGGGAACAGAGAACACGAGGCCACTCCATGATGACACTGTCATCTAAATAAGATGTATTCTGACTGCGCCCTAATGATGAGCGGTGATCAGACGTTTTAATTTAAAAAAGGAAGAAATGTCTGCATGCTGAAAATTAGCTCCCAGTGATTTATTCAAGCTGCATTTCGGTCACAGGCCTTTATCAAGCCTTTTTTAATTTAACAAATCATACTCCTGCAGTGCTCCTCTCTACATCAACAGAAGCCACATTAATGAAACATTTGAATGTTCATTTTTTTCTTATATTTATTCATCCTGTAATGTTCTCAGTATAATGGAGAAAGACAAACCTGGGCTGCTTTGCATATGAAAATGTCAGCCATATTATCGAGGACAATTCTATAACACTAATTGTGTGTATGCTGCTATTTTGTAACTCTTTACCATATTTGTTTATAGCTTTTTATATATTATAGTTGTGTGTCTTTACCTTCACTTCTGCTTACTTTGTGTTGGTGTCAAGTCAGATTTCCCAGCAGGGATTAACAGTTTAATCTTTCTCATATTAAATCTTAAACTCTAATGTAAATGGCTGTTTGTTTGACACCCCAACTCTTGCATGTGCACACGCTCATAGCTGTGTTGAGGTTTGTTGGTGAGATCTGTTATCCAGCATCACCACTAATAAATTAAATGAGTAAATCCAGATACTAATTCAAGGAGAGTGTGACTATATTCGAATTTGCTTTGTGAGACAGGCCTCAGACGCTGAAAACCGACACTGATCTAGAACTTGTGACTTATTTATGTAATTCTAAACATTTACACAATGCCTACATTAACCTTTTAAATACTCATACACATCGTTGTTATCTCAAAATTACATTTTGTGAGGGAAGAGGTACAGGTAAAGTGCATTAACACCCCACAACACATGCATTCATGCAGCAACAGCACAAAGTCACAAAGTCTTTAGTTTAACATTGCCCCATATTGTGGGTCATTATTCTCTATCACAGTGGCACCTACTTACAATTATGGCTAAACGGCTCTCATGGAACAATGTGTTTGAACGAGCATGTTATTTCATGTAAATCTATGTGGGGAATACCTAGGAGAGATAAATGCCACATGGAAAGCTATGGTTGTTATGATGGTATACACTTTATTAGGCGTCTATTTGCATTTGAGCTTACAGTTAACTCAGTATTTAAGCCCCAATGGGATTCAGGCTTTTGTTTGTTTTCATCACTTAAATAAATATGTTTAACCTAAACGGCAAATTTGCATTTGAATACTTTTAGTCTGTATTTAATCTAGATGTACCTATCACTAAGTAGCATTACATAATGTAAATAAGGTGTTTATACCAGGGCACGTGTGCCGGGGGAGACTGATAGTTTGCAGGTTTCTGCTCCAAACATGGACGGCATCAGGTGATTTCAAAGACCAGCTCTGGCTGAATTTATGTGTATCCCCTGCAGCTGTATTCACAAAATTTCCCAAAGTCGATACTAGTGGCCAATTTTTTTCAAAAATGTTTCAGAATAAATGTGTGTATGTGTCAAAACTTTCTCCATAAAAATACAATTAAAGTCACCCAAAGAGAAAAGCTACTTAATGAAGTGTCTTCGCTCTTCACACAGCTAATAACTGTTCAGAGTAATTAGCTGGAGTTGTTTTAGGTAGCTAGGGAGTTTTTAAAACAGATTAGAGAATTGCTGCAAATATAAAGTATTATATACTCAGGTTGTAAGTGTTGCTCCATACATTAAAAAAATATCTTATTTGCTTCTGGCTGAGCATGGACTGCATCCCTGTATGGTAAATATGAAGCTAAAGCCAGCGCCCAGTTAGCTTATGGTAGACTGGACAAAAAGAGGTAAACAGCTAACAGTTAAGTAAGGGACCTGCAGCTCGTCCATTCATTTCTGATAATGGACACCTCGTCAGGCATTATCCCTTAAATAACTAGCTTGTTTGATAAGTTATTAGGCTTATTAGGCTTTCTTTTTTTTTTTTTTTTTTTTTACTTTTGTTTTGTTTCTGTACCCATTAAATACATGAGATACGTGTTAAGTAGTGAGCTTCAGAGGTGTTGGTCAGAGCTGTACTAGCAGCCTACCTGTTTTTAGTCTTTATGCTAAGCTACGCTGATCAGCCACTTGCACTAGCTATATAGTTAGCATACAGATAGTAATAGTATAGTATAGTGGTATTAATCTTCTCATCTAGAAAGCAAATTTTCGGTCAAATTATGCCTTTATTAAGTTCCTATGAAGAGATTTCAAATTTCACAGTAAACCACACTTAACTATAGATTTATGTGACTATACTGCAAAGATGTTCTTGACTGACCTATGAATGTATTCCACTCAATCTCTCCTTAAACAGAATCCAATACTACAACGTATGATTTTTCAGTTTAGTTGAGAGCTCTCAGAAAAAAGCTGTTCGACTGGTGTTTGCATCTATACATGCACACTCGACAGTGAGAGAGTAGAGCCAGGATTATTGTAAGGGCCAGAATGCAAAGGTTACGACTCTTCAAAGGGTTCAGCAAAGTCCGACGGTCTAATGTCATCGTCTGTCTTCCTCATCTCCGTCTGTGTCCCTTTTTCCTACTCTTTCTCTCTTGGGAAGCTGTGGTATTCTAACAAATTGCTTTCAGATTCATATTCAATCTCGAGTACAAATTCAAGGTTATCATCACACTTGATCTGTGTGTATGCGTCTGTGTGTGTTTGAGGGTTTGGACAATCTGTTTTAAGAGGATTTATATCACCTAGATGGTAACTGCAGTCACTATATGTATGGCAAACCATTGTAGCAATCCTAAGTAATCCACCACACAATATTTATGTACACGCTGGTAATGAACATTAAATCTCTGACAACACAAGCTCATTATTGGGAACAAATAGACACCAGAGTACCACCAGAGTACTGGCCCAAATATAAGACAATGTGTCTTCTGGAAATTGTCTCGCTTTTTTTTATTTTCATTTTATCTTTACAGCAGCAGATTGAATTACTATGACCTGTGCTTGTTGCTACATTAAGCTACAGTGGCTTCTTTTATTGTTGCTGGGCAAGCTATTTTCTCACTACCCCTCAGTATGTATCTGCTAGCACAGGTCAAGTCTCCAGTAAACCCAGTTTAAAGCCAGACTATGTAACTTTTGAAAGAAACAAAAAACACTTTAGTCGAAATGCCAACCAATAGTTGTATTTGTAAGAAATATTTTTTTATTTTATTTTTTTCCAATTCAATGCACTGAGTGATTCCTGCTACAGCCTAACTTGGTCTGGTATGACCAGCAGCTTTTGGTGGCTAATGTTAGCTTCCATTAGCAAAGCCCAGATAGATATTACTGTATGACTTTCCTCTATTTGTACTACTGTTACACTATGCTCTTGCATTTACTGTCTTATAATTGATTTGACTTGCCTTGTAACCACAGTGGCAGCTGTTCAACGAACAAAAGTTACATAGGCTCACTTTAACCTGCAGAAGTTTTCTGTTGCCTCATATTAATGTTACGGCAGAAACAGATCGGTGGAGTCATCTTTGAACATGCCTAGAAAAACAATAAAAAATTCCAAAGAAATTTAACAATTTAAAAAAATATTCTTGCTAATTATAGCTGAAGCCTGAGTGATTTAATCAAACTATTTGCTTTAGTAGACTGATACATTGACTTTTAACTAATCTTCAGTGAATGAATCAATTTACCCCTGGCTGGAGTTTATTGTATTTTTCATAAATAACTGAATTTTTTTGGATGATCTTGCCTTTTAATAATTTACTGCATGCAACAATACATTTAGTTTAGTTTCTCTTTAAAAGTGTGGGGTTGTCTTATGTTTGGGCCAATACAGCAGCACTGCTAGAGCCACATGGGGAGTATTGCTCATTGAAATAGAGGCTGAGGGCTGGACTTGGGGCTGGTCTAGGATCAGGGCAGGGTTGTGCTGGGAGGTGCTGTGAGGTGACAAGTTTGGTTTGGAGACTAACCTTTCTTCCGGAGTCCTTGCTGCCACACTCCCCTTTATCGTACCACCATTTGTTTTTCAGTTTGTCTAAGACGGCTTGCTCATTGAGTTTCAACACCGCTAGGTTTACTGGGATTCTTCCAACCATAAGGAAATAACATAAATAACATATTATACCATGTTATTTTATGTTATTCATTCAGAGACACAGAGCAACAAATACATACACACATTAAAGCTTGGGCTTGCTTACAGGTCAAAAATAAAATGAAATAAAAAAAAAATCACACACACTACACACACGCACACAAATATATAGCATAAACATTGTTAGACACATCAGAGTCAAAGTGATATGCATTAATACTCCATCTAGCTCGGTTGGCTTGCTCCCTAAGGCAGTAGATGTGTATTACTATATCACTTTGGGTAACCGGCACACTGCTTACCCTCACTTATGCAACACAGATGTCTCGACTGTATCTTTTGTCAAAAGTAAATGGGCAAAGTCAACAAATAAAACTGAACAAATTCCAAAGGCACAAAGTGGATGCATGTGACCTTAAAAAACCTCTGAGCACCAGGGGCCCAGCTGGTTTAATCACCGCGCATTAATCAATTTTAAATCATCTTTACTTTTGTAAGCAGGGGAGATGATACAAATTTACCCCTCTGCAGTCTTCAAATTCACCTACCGCTCATCAAATATGCACCCCTCTTTGGCACTTTTCCTTTGCCCTTCGCCATACCACAGAGAGATTAAGCATTGCTCGAGTGGTAGTGCAGTGTTGGCCTGCCGGTTACCCCCCTCCCCACACACCCCACCCACTCCCAGTGGTAGTGGGTTACCCGCAGGGTTTATCAAACTGGCTCTGACCTTGGAGTCCCCGCCCCCGCTGCCGCACTCTCCCTTGTCGTACCACCACTTGTTTTTCAATTTGTCCAAGAGGCCCTGCTCGTTCAGTTTTAACACTGCCAGGTTTACTGGGTTTCTTGAAAATAATATAAAACGATAACCATTAGGAGAGACTCTATGGGACAGATATAAAGAGATTGGTCGCATGGTGGTGGTGATGACAACATTGACTTACGATTAGAAACTCCCACATATAACTATTGATATGAAGCGGGAGTGCTGGCTTTAGATGCACATGTTAGTTGTATAACTGTAATGGGCTGAAATGCTGAGCGCCCATACAGTAGCAGAGTCAGGTTTTACCAAGCAGGGGCCTCAGAAGCAGACAGAGCAGACACTATAAATGGAGATGCCTTGGATGCGGAAGTCTGTCTATAGATGGTCATTTCCTTTCAGTGGCACCAGCAGACAGATTTTTGTGGTACCAAACATATCAGTATTCAACCCATAACGGCATCCTGGTGAATAGACGTCTGTGTTGATTAATTTCCAACTCCCAGCAGAGACAAATGCAGACAGAGGTGTCCAATGTTTTAACTTCAGTCTCACTTCAGGTTTATTTCTTAGACAGGCTGAAAGGAAACCATGTGAGCAATGAATCTATATGAGCCACCTCATCCAAAGCATCTACCCAAGGGTCGCTCCTTCTCTCTCTGGTGAGTGTGTGTGTGTATTTCCTATAGCTGACTGGTCATGGACAAAGACTCTCTCATCCACAAATCACAGAAAGGCAGAAACTGCAATCAGAATTTGCATAAAAGAAGTCAAGATTACAGCCTTTGCCAGATTGTCTTTTCCCTCAAATCAGTGTCAGTTCTTCTGTGCTGCAACAATTTAGTTTGCCATTATTCTGTCTTTCTCACCAGCAGAAGAGGAGAGTCTTTCTCCACAACCTTAAGTGAACAACACAGCTGTAGGGAACACAGGTATCCTCAGCGCTGGTAAAACCTCTGAATTCTTTCTTAGCCCAGTGGATTCAGGCAGAAAGAAAGAAGACAAAGTGTGTAGACATGGATGATCCGGAGACCTGCAGGTCATTGGTTAGTTTGGTCAGTTGGTTGGAGTCGAGCAGATGTCAGGGAGGATACTGTACTGTACTGTATGTGAGGTGGGATGGGGTAAATAGTCAGGCATGGGAGTGGCTGGACATCGTACATGTAACAAATGAAGCAGGAAGAACAGAATATATTCAGAGCATCACAGCACAAAGTGTAGTTTGTAAAAAGGCAGTTGGTACATCCTGTAAAATTAAAAGTTAGTCATTTTTGTATTATTTTTCAAAGTGCTTTCAATTAGGCCTGCACTGCAATATATGTTAGAAAAAAAAAAAAAATAAATAAATAAATATNAAGAAAGAAGACAAAGTGTGTAGACATGGATGATCCGGAGACCTGCAGGTCATTGGTTAGTTTGGTCAGTTGGTTGGAGTCGAGCAGATGTCAGGGAGGATACTGTACTGTACTGTATGTGAGGTGGGATGGGGTAAATAGTCAGGCATGGGAGTGGCTGGACATCGTACATGTAACAAATGAAGCAGGAAGAACAGAATATATTCAGAGCATCACAGCACAAAGTGTAGTTTGTAAAAAGGCAGTTGGTACATCCTGTAAAATTAAAAGTTAGTCATTTTTGTATTATTTTTCAAAGTGCTTTCAATTAGGCCTGCACTGCAATATATGTTAGAAAGAAAAAATAAATAAATAAATAAATAAATAAATAAATAAATAAATAAATTTATATATTTATATATATTTATACACACACACACTGAATTTGCTTATATCCTCTAAGGATGTACACATTTGTTGGATTGGTATCGACCCTGATACTGAGCAGATCTGTTGCGCTAAAATATTTTCTATTCTGCTCTGTTCATTTGCTGCAAAGAGCTCATTTTCAGGTTCATACTTGTCGACTACAAAATGTTTACATGCTTTAATGTTCAAAAAACATATTATTTTTCTCGTAGTATCCATTACTGCAGCACTCAACTCTCTGGTCAGCACTCACAGGGCTGATCAGGCACTGTGTTTCTGCCTCAGCGCTGCAGGTGTTTTTGCAACCAATGGCTATGTTAGGGTCATGGCTGAGGTCAGTGATTGTATAGTTGTGACATCGCAACCTTGAGGAAGTCCTGACGGGTCAAGTGCGTTCCTAAATGGATTGAACGCTTTGATACTTTCATTGTCTGCATCTCTACACATCACCAGTAATCTTATAGTAAGAAATGTGCCTGGTACATGTATTAGAAAAGATGAATAATGTTAACCATGTTCATAGTCATAGTTTAGCTTGCCAGCAAGCTGATGTGCTAATTGGCAATAAATACAAAGTACAACTAGGGCTGATGGGAGAGTCATTAATTTTTCAGGTATCTGATCATAAACCAAAGTATGGGACAAAAGGGAATTTTGACCCAATGACAGCACCGTAGGAAAAATCAGAGGACGACCAAAGTCATCATAAATCATGTGTAACATGAATGTCTGTACAAAATTTAGTGCCAATCCATGTAGCATGAAGGTGTTGAGATATTTCATAAGATAAGTGACCGTTTGACCTGCTGGTGGCACAAGAGGGAAGATCAGGGAATGATCACTGTAATAACATAATCTCATAAAACTGTAATATAATTCAGTATAAAAAGGGATGTCGGTGTATGAACGTTGACAGAATAGTGAAGAGGTTGTGTTTTACAGTTACAGCCTCATGTTAACTTCTATAAGAATGACTCCAATGATTTCCATGCAGCAAAGAAATATTTAAAATCTCAAAAAAAGAGAGCAGATCTGTGCTTGGTATCAGCTGATACTCTGAGTTTAGGTAATAATTTTCAAATATATAGAGAAAAGGTTGAGTCAGTGCAAAACTAATATTCAGTACTCTGTGCAAATGGATGCATTAACTTGCACTGCAGGTATGACTGAATTCAGCTCTCTGAATTAATTGTGCATTCACTCATGCCTGATTCCAGGCGAGTAGCACAATTAGTCAACTTCTGCTTCAGCAATAAAATTATTTGAATCATTCAAAAATCCATCCTTTAATACATGTCCTGTCATGAATGTTCATTAGTGAAACTCAGCATCAGACATGTGTGAATGGCAGTCTGAGAATAACATACATCACTCTGCTAATAACACAAAGAGAGAGGGACAATGGGGCCATCCTCAGCAGTTCATCACTGCATCCCGCTGCTACGTTGTACGTTTGGACGAATCTGACTTTATGACTTGGGAGCAGATTCATTTCACTACTTGTCTTGTCAATAATACAGCACTTATGAAATGCAATTTGAAAGAATTTAAATGGAGCCTCTGAGAAAGACATAGGCAGCATTTCTAGTGTGCTCTGACCTTTGGCTGTAAACCAAGGTGGAAGCCTGAATGAGTCCTCAGCGAGTTTGAATAAAATCTCCCCATATGGCTCCTTCAGTTCAAATGAATGAGGCCTATTAGAGATAGATTAAAAGCTTCAGATGCCACCAGCTCCTGTGCTCTCTCTCTCTGTAGTTGCAAGAGTAATATGAACAGGAAGTTGTTTAAGGTGTTAATGTAATGTGAAAAGACAGCTGCTGCTCTTGGACGTCAATGGCAGAAAAGTACATCCAGTATGAATAATCATTTATTACGTCAATTATCACATTTAATGTGGCACAGATCATTTCAACTCTGCTGACTTCACATTCGAGGTGTGAGCCCTGGCGTAAGTGGAAAAGTAGCCATTTGGGTTTGGTCCTTTAAGTTGGAATCCTGCTTCAAGGACCCTGTTGGTTTGTGGGAGGCACATTTACATTTTGTTTGCACGTTTCTGTGCGTTTGAGCAGATGCTTCAATTTGAAAGCAGAGCGCATGACACCGGCCACCACAAATGCTCGTGACGCAGGTTCAGAATGTAATTCAACAACAACAGAAACATGTGTTGCTTAAGAACGATGAAAAAAATATTCATAGAGCTACTTTACACTTCTGCTAGTGCTCACAAGTCAGCTATGAATAGGCTAGCTGCATACATACATATGCAGACACAAAGGGGGCCTTGACTGGTGAAAATGAGCATGATGAAGTCATCAATGTCTTTGTGACATTGTGCAAACTATGAACAAAAAAGGAAAAAGTTTAATGAAGTACCGATAAAGTAATGCCATGCCTTCTATCTCTGATGGGAATGCATTCAAACTATGCACAATACAACATAAAGGACATGTTTTATTTCGATTAGAGATGTATAAATGAATCAAAATCATGAAATTTCACAAACATTAGAAACTGATCAATTCAAGCTCATGTACGTGCTCATACATGAGTGAATGGTGCAAGAACTGAACTCAATGGACAAATCAACAGGTGAAAGATGATGCACATGCACGAGCTCCAATAACAGCACATGGAGGCTTTTATCCAGCCACGCTGCAGTGGCAGGGGTTTACCTGAGAGGGGAGCCCTTTGGTGTGGCGATGCCATAACCTTTAGAGTCCAGGTTTCCTCCCACCTTCATAGTGTCGCACGGTTTTCTCTGCTCTATGTATTCGTTCATTGTGGACTCCAGCAGGTAGGCATACTTGCCCTTGGACTTCCTGACTCTCATTACGCCCTCGTCTGTGGTCTTAACAAACACTGATGGGTCAGCCGCCTTCATGTAGGACCACATCTTCTCAAACACAGCGATCTTAGACCTCTGACAGCCAGTATTGATAAACAGAGAGAGAAAGAGACACTGTCAGTGTGAATACTATCTATCTATCTATCTATCTATCTATCTATCTATCTATCTATCTATCTATCTATCTATCTATCTATCTATCTATCTATCTATCTATCTATCTATGTGCAAAAGTATCAGGCCTTTATCAGGAAGTCATGGCTAGTTAAAGGCTAAAGTGAAGAGATCCATTTTCCATTTTTATCTTTCTTTTAAAAATATTCAGTGAGCTGCTTCCCTGATATATATAGGTAGTGCATTCAATGGTGTTGGGGCGTAATTGACAAAGGCTGCATGGCAGATTTTCTTTCAGCTGTTGCTGGAAACCTCCAATAAACCAACAGCAGATGATGGTGAGTGCAGCACCATCTATGTTTGGGTTTCTTTCGCATGGGTTTTGTGTTATTACTGATACTGATACTGTACCCCAACACTTCAGAATCCTGCTGCTTCACATTAAAAGCACCCAACTCAAACACAGGGATTTTATTGTGAAGCAGTTGCAGGAAATGCAATGTATTTGTTACAGAGGTTAGCATGTGTGGTGATCGGACAAAGTTTTGAAGCAAAGGTTTCTCACCCGGAAGAATTCTTTGGTGGAGCCGGCATCCAGTGTTCCATAGGCGATCTCTGTCTGCTTGGCCAGATCCTCAGCACTCTCTATAGGAGACACCATCCTCTCCACTGTCAGGAAGGCAGCCAAGTTGGCAGTGTAGGAAGAGATGATGATGAGGGTGAAGAACCACCAGACACCTCCAACGATGCGGCCAGACAGAGAGCTAAAAAACAAGGGAGAACATTTGGTTGGTCAAAAGACACAGCGTGTTTTGATGTCCATGTATGTTTTCATTCCATGATGGTTGATTCCATGTTTTATTTTTACAAACAATGTTAACATAGTGACTTGGAAAATAAATAGTATCATTCTTTTTCCTCCCGGCCAATTTTGCCCACAATCAACAAGAGCAATCTAAAAACCTTGTGATGATGTTCACACCATCTAAATGACCTACATTGCATCACACTCCCTCTGCAGTCACACACTTCGTTCCACCATGCTTGGAGAGCTTAGTCCAATGTGCCAAGGAAAGATAACCAGTTCCACAAAGGCCCACTCAGATTTCTGCCTGCCAAATTAATCTCACTTTAAGAAAGTTGCCAATATGTTTCAAGGAACCACGCACATTAATTGTTGGGGATTAATAGGCAGAGGAGAACACTTAGCCACTGCTCTAATTGCACTTTCCAAAAAAAACAAAAAACAAAAAACAAAAGCTGGATGATTTGTGAACAAAATCCCTGGAGTCAAATCCCTGTCTTTCCTCTCCCTCTCTCTCTCTCTCTCTGCGCCTCTCTTCACCTCAAGAGAAGCCAGCTTGAACAGCAACAGCAGAAATCATGTTGCGTTACATATCGGGTCCCCGACAAGCGCGGAGGCACGGAGCGGCGGGGCTTACGCAATGAAAATGACACAAATCTGAAACAAAAAAGGCTTTCATGATTCACCTTTGTGCCGTCAAGCCAAATGGAGCGTGAACATGAAGGCAAGATTAAGTATGAAAAAAAAAAAAAAAGGCAGAAGCTAAAACATAATCATTTAAGATGCTTTTCAGATGACGGCTGGATGATGAAAGAGCAGCCGGGGAGCGAGTGGAGAGCAAACACAGAATGGATGCCGAGCCTTTGAAAATCAGTTTGGAGAATGCAGAGCTGTCTGCAGGGTGTGTGTGTGTGTGTGTGTGTGTGTGTGTGTGTATGCATTTTGACTTGTTCACTGATCACTGTTCAAAAGGGGCGTGGGTAAGGTTAAGCTTTTTCTGTGCAGCCAGAAAAGCAACATGCTCCTCTAAATACCTCGGCGCATATTTAGTACTGCAGCACATAATTCACAAGCATGTGGTTGATTCTCCTGCGTCAAAACTCTTCCATTTTAGTTCTGTAAGATTCCACATAGCACATTCCCAAAATCTCTGTCCCCAATCATACAGGCAAAGATCACATATCTATGCAAAGCCACCAGTCATGAGACACTGCCATCACCTCCTAGCACCCAAACAAATTATGGCCAAGAGCTCTTCAAACTGTGAACAAGAACAGTGTGTTTAGAAATCTAAAGAGATAAACTGCAGATGTACATGAAGTAACATCAGATTAATTCTATGTAAAAAGAGTGAGTCAAATCAATCTGAGCGCCAAATAGATAAAGAGAAGAGAGAAAATGCAAGGTCAAGGGTTGAACCAAATGGGTGCATGTCAGCCAATGAGGAATTGAAATGTCAAAGGTTGGATCAGGTATGGATGTTTTATTAAGCCTACTCAATAGTCTAATAATATTGTCAAACTAGTTAGTATTAGTATTTGTCTACAATTCTACATCTAATAACCAAAAGAACAACTAACTGCAACTAACAATTATCTGACAGTTATGTTCTCAGTAATAGCTTCTCTTACATGCCTTCAGATTTGTTTTGCCCGAACAAAAGTCTAAATCCCCCAATTCCACACTTCACTATCATACATGACAAAGACTGCCTCTGACTGCTTCTCATCTTTTCAGAGGCAGATCAAATCTGATTTTCACCTGCGGGAGGTTTCAGAACGGAAACGTTGTAAATGAAATGAGTACAAGTGATCGACAGTGAGCCGGATCTGATTCTTTCACAGTTATCATCACCTTTCTGAGTGCAAGAAGCTGGAATTGTTAGCTTTGTCATAACTATAATACTAAACATTGCTGTTTAAATTGTGTCGAAATAACTTCTCAATCCTCTTGTTTAGCGTAAAAAGAGGAACAATGTGACAAAGAACTACCTAAAGATTGGGTGATGACAGACAAAGTAGACTGAAACAACAGGGCAAGTGAAAGAAGGTGAAAGACAGAGTGAGAGGGAGAAATGGCAGAGATGTAAAGTAAACTGGATAGTACCACCAGAGGCTGACAAACTCCTTAGCTTTGACTGCTGCTGGCCTCCAGAGATGGCAGTAAACAGCTGTCTAATCCTTCTCCTTCATTCGCCCTTTTTTTCCTTTCCCTCCCTCTCTCTTTTCTGCCTCTTCTTTCTTTTTCCCTTCCCCTTCCATCCACCCTTCGTCTCCGCTGTGCTCCCTGCCCGTCTCCTCGTGTGCTGGGGGCAGGGGGCTGACAGTGGCTTGTTTCAGGCCAAGACAACAATGGCCTATACCTTGGCACTGACACTGACACATTCAAGTATGCATGCACACACGCACACGCACACCCCCCCCACACACACACGGATACAAACATGCATACTTTTCCTTCCCGAGGACAATGTGTGCGTGTGTGAGTTTGTCTAGAGAAGAACCCGGTCACCATTCGCTGTGTGTGTGTGAGAGAGATGTTTGTACGGGTGTGTGGGTGTGTGTTGGTTCTCCTACAGCAGTCCTCCTCCCTAGATGAACAGAGCAACTGGCAAACACAGACCTGTTTGTCTCTGTTTGTTTCCTTTTGAACTCGCTTCCTTTGAGCCTCCTTTCTGCTCCTCATACATTATTGCACAGCAGCCAACCTCGGTGCCTCTGTAAAACATTAACTAAGCTGTCTTATTACAGTAAGGGAAACCGTCCAAGTAGCAGTGTAATTTCATAGTCTTGTTAAGGCAATGATTAATCAATTATTCACTCTTCCTCTTTCAATGCATTACGAAGGAAAGGAACAGTAATGTTAGAGCATCTGCTGTTTAATGGATTATGAAAAAGAAGTTTATAGTTGTGGATTGGACTTGATGGCATTTTGTCAAATTTGAATTCAGGAGCAAATCTGCTTATCAAATGTGAGTGCTTTCAAATCACTTGCTGAATCCATTTAGGTTTATTTTGTTAGAAACAACTACATATTTAAGATGTGGAACTCAAACAGTGACAATCTGAGAAATATTGAACATCATTCTTTGGCAAAAGGAAAGAGAGAGATGGAAACCTCAGTCCTTGAGCCTGCATTCATTTACCTTTTGGACATTTAGGGGCAACAACAACAAGCTGTGCTGACATATTGTCACGTCATGAAGCTGATATGGTGCAAGAGTTAGCAAAAAACTGCTTATTTAAACATCAAGCAAATAGGAAGCAATGGAGCCACCCTGAATGGAAGTTTCACTCCCTGTCCATCTGTGTTTATCCTTATGCTCCTTCCTGAGGGAAAAATCTGGCTCTTTAGCTGCTAAATGCTCCACTATGCTCACCTGCTAATCACTGACGCTCTCTGTCAGCTGTTTGGTGCAGGACAGGAAGCACACGGTGGGTTATTGTTTTGCTGAAAACTTTAGGTTACTTGTGTGACCCTGGTTTTCTGTGTAACGTGAGCGAGATGAGGGGGCGTATCCAACAGTGACTCGTCGAAACGAGTGCTATGAAAGAAAACAGCCACTGCTGAGAAAAGAAAGACTGAACCCAATCGAGTCAACCCCGGCAAAAAGTGCATCACATTGTACACTGTATGTACAGTAGTTTACAACCGCTAAAAGTAGTGCATGCTTGTGTGCTCACACATAACAGAGGCCAACATTCCTTCAGGTGTGTCTGTTTGGCGGGTAGTTATGATGGACAGCAAGATGAATTGGACCATCTTTCTCTCTCAGATCCACACCTTCATCTGTTGCTATATGATCTCCACCCACAGCTCCCTGAGAATCTGCTGTAGCACTAAACTCTCATTAGAATTCCCCTGGCTGGCCTCCTCTATTCGATATGGTAATTAGCAATGACTAATGACTTTAGCAAGTGTAAAAAATGAGCCAGTAATGGCCACATTACAATGGATTAGGAATTACAGAGGTTTAAATGAGAAAGAAAATGGTCTCTAATTATGGTGTGATTCTAAGACAAATCAGGGATGGAAAAGGAGTTTTCTGCTACACTGCTTTTTTTGCCTCTTGAAAATGGGCGAGACAGCTGTACGTTCTTTATGACTGGGCAAAGCCACTCCCGATACGTCTGGAAGAACAAGACTTGTTTCGTGCAAGTCAGTACAAAAGACAACATGAGAGAGGCAGAGGCTGGCAAAGAGGAGCCTGCAAGCAAGAAGGCATGTGTAGAAGCAGGAAGACCTCCAGATACAGCAGACAAAGAGGCACACACACGCACACACACCTATAAACTTGGTGTTAATGAGTATGTGCTGACTAATTGGCCACTGCTATGGTGAACTGCAGGAAACATCCTGAGCGCACTACATCTGAAAATGATCACATAGCTATGAAAAGAAAAAAAAAACATATTAGTTACTTCTCCAAAAGTATTTTTCTAAAATATAATGACAACCAAGTCAAAGGCTGCTGCTCCATTCATTATGTCTGGTAGGACACACCATACACAGCTCTATAGTGGTTGTGTGTGTACACAGTGTCTGTACTCATTATAAGAGTATCCAAAGGACAGAAAACAGGCTGCGATGATTGAGGCAGACTCTTTGAATGATCTAATTTAATGTGTTACTGCTGCTTCAGCATGTTTGGATGAAATTACAGCAGAAATCTTTCATTATTTATTCTCTTCTCGTGTATCAACAAAACCTTAATTACCGTACTCGTATTTTGCCCATACATCTCAGCTGTGTTCCACCGGTTTAACGGCTTATATCACTGGGCTTCTGTTAATTACTGTTTCCTCAGCTATGCCTTAGCTAAATGTTATGAGTTGATAAAAGTTTTATTAAGCTCTCGATTCCCTACAGCCTCCTCAGCGAAAAACAAGGCTGTTTCAAACATGCATAATAATGTGGCCATGTCAGGATAATTAACCAGGATAAAGTATTCATAAACGTGATTACCTTTTTATGTAATTCAGCTGCCATATAGGTCAGTGTGGTTCCTGAAACCACACGCAAAAGGGCACTTTTGGTCCTCCACTGTCGCTCCGACAAACTGAACTAAGCTCGGAGCAGACGTGCCAAATTGGTTTGATATGCAACACACAAAGCTTTTAGTGCACACCTGGCCACAGAAAACAACACTTTTTGACACTGCACTTATCTGACGCTTAGAGTGCGTTTGTAGCTTTCCACCACTTCATTTTGTCTCTCTCCGACTCGATATTACTAAATGAGGCTCTGGGGGATGAGAATGTGTTATGGCCAATATTGTTGCAAAGCGGTGGGTTTACTTCTGATTCTGTTTGCTTGTGCTTTTGTTTTGATAGGCTCACAATTGTTAGATTGTATATTTCCAGAGCGCTTTCATCTTCAAGGCCAAAATAACATGCAAGCTTAACGCAGGGAGCAAGAAATAATAATTTATTAAAGCATCTCTCTCTCCCCCTCTCTCTCCCACTAAAGGTCAGTATTAACATGCCATTGAATTGAAAAGAGAACATTATGATAATGTTGTTACCAGCCTGCAGCAACCACACCAAAAGCGGGTTATTACACTCATTCAAGTACGTTATGGAAAATTTGACAAAAAGCATTATGATTCAAAATGCTGTGAAACTGTTTAATGCATGTTTGCTTCATTAAGCGGCTACTTTGCAACATATGGCTCGTTTGAGTGATGCTGCATGAAAACACAATAATTTAGCACCCTGTTATTCCAGGAGTAATGTGTTCGAGACATGGCCGTAGTCGTTGCGTACGGCTGCACATGAGTTTGGGTGAATGGTATCACGGGTGCTGTCTTTGCCTCATGTAACCTAAGATAAGTCAGTGCTGGCGAGCTGTGAGAGCGCTCACTACGCGCCCACACACGTACGCACAGCCTCTTAGTCACTCCAGCTCGAAAACAGGAATCCAATCACAGATACATCACAGCTGTTAAAAATCTAAAAGCTAAAAGCTAAAAATCGATACCATCGGCGCACATACAAACCCACTTAAAGTGTGTTAATTCTGGCTGTATGATAAGACAAAGAGATGACATGCATGTGCACTCACATGCAGTTTCACAGACCACAGACACTTGTGATGTGAAGCTGCATTTCTCTGATAAAAAAATCAGTGTCTCTTTACGGTTGCCATGGTAGCACACTGCACTCCAAACAGTACAGCTGAGCTGAGAGAGACTTTAGTCATCTCACTCCTCCTCCTCTTTCTATCTTTCTCTCTATAAGGGCAACCACCCCTATAGTAGGATAGAATTGCCATTACAGAGTGAAAGCTCTCATTAAGGCTTCTTTTAGCATCCTGGCTAGCACAGGCAGGCCTGACTGATAAGCCTCTAAGCATCAATTCAATTTTTCACACCGCACATTGTTCCAGTCAAACTATTGGCAATGTTTACTTTGGTCCAGGTAGATTTCCCATGTGGCCTCCGGCCTGGTGTATAATTCATAGTTGCTGGAAAGACATTCACATATTGTCACAGCTTGATTACAGCAAAACCCCTCTCTGCTGCTGGAGACATATGTGTGCCTCTGTGTGACTGTGTTTTATATGCAGATTTGACAGAGCATACGCCTCTGAGGGGATGGTGTCTTTGCCTGTGTACAAAGTGTGATACCCCAGTGAGATCCTCTAGGGGTGTGTGTGTCACATTAGATTCTGCGAGTGAGCGTGCATGTATGATCAAAAGTTGCTTCCATGCAATTTCCAGATAAATAAAACATAAGCACTGCTGTGAACTAAACTGAACCGTCTCTTTATGAATAAATTATTCTTTCCTACCAAGTCTTCCCCAACTGCTTTGACAGTAACTCACTAACACCACAATTATGTAACTCAGTGGTGTGAAAAAAATGTAATTTCTTGTTGTTAATGATAATAACGGCAACAATAACGCAAAGAGATCCGTAATTGATCCCTTTGCAAGATCAATAACTCCCTTGATCACAAACACACTTGGCTCGTCCCTAAGGGCTTGATTAGTAACAGAACAACCTCTTACATTAAATCATACAACATACCAGACAGCATTCCACTTATGATTTCATTAGGTTTGTACTGCAGGGCTTGGCTGCACAACAGATGCAGGTATGGGAGCATTTTCCAGAGATATGTAAAGAACAGTGTGCTGTGCAAAATGTGGGTAAATGGAAGAGAAATATCTCCCATGCAATAAGGTGAGCATCTTAAAATAAACACAAGCACACATCCGACACCAACAAGAGAAATCTGAAGAAATAAAATTAATCAAAATAGTACCAGCTATGGCAGTGCCAATTTAAGTCTGACCAGACATGCATGATTTTGCATATTTTAGCTACATATCGTGTATGCTTGACTGTAACAAGTCAATGTTTTTTTTTAGATTTGATACTCTTCAGGCTGCCACTGGTTTCTATTCCCACTGAGTACACATGAATATCAAGTTGAAGAGAATTGAAAACTTGGCTGAGGTAGATACTCTCCAACAGCGAACATTTTGTTGTCTTTCTTTATTTCTCAAAGTTCCATTATCACCCAGGGCTAATGCAGCTGCAAACAGGGACCGTTTTGCAAGCTCTACATGGTGTTCAAGGACACTCAGACATCTAAAATATCACAATTTTTGAAACAGAATGTTCAGAACAGTATTACTACAAGCCAATATTGTAACTTTGACAAAAATGGTGAAATATCAGTATAAAAATGAAATGTAGAAAAATATAATGGTCACCAGTACTATACTGATATGGTTCTTTAAATTCTATTAAACAATTTCATACTGTATCGTTGTCTGCTTATTGACATTTTACGAATGATGACGTGTCTAGCAATGTTATAGTAACATTGGCTGGAGTCAAAACTTCCCTAAATCCAATAAAAATGTTGACAGAGCAACTAACATTAGCCGAAATTCTGATAAATCACATTTGAGAAATACTGCGTGGCGGATGGTCTAGTTATATGAACAGGGCCTTATTTATTATCTTTTAACATAACCTGTAACCCCAGACTAAAACCTTTTAAGTTAATGCTTTAGTTAAGACATGCAAACATTCACAAACAAACCACTTCAAAATGTGGAAAAATCCAAAGCATGACAGGCTTGCATTTTGCCGTCTCCTGTTTAGAGCTTCAGAGAGGAAAACAAGCATCACTTTATGACGAAAAACTCAGTTTGAGAAATACTGACCCTCTCCGGGTTACCATAATACACCCCACACTCCATCCATTATTGAATGATTCTGACCGCCAGGCTGAGAAATTGCTGTTGTGGCAGGCAGAGTGTGAGTGGCAGAACTGATTTATTTCAGGCTACAATCATGTAACAGGAGCAACACAAGCGCTGTGGAGAGGAGACAACTCCATGGGGCCATCGGACACACACACACACACACACACACACACGCGCACACACACACACACACACACACACACACACACACACACCTAAGCACGCCTACACACAGACATCAGACACAGACATAAAAATCTCAAGACATTCACTGGAGGAACATCACGAACCCACACCTCTTTACTCAGGCGATATCGAAATTGAGAGACAAGTTCAAATCCACAAGGTCAAGATTTATACAGGTGCTGCTCAATGTTTATGCTGCTGCTTTTCCTGTACTTTCATGCTTTCTATCTTCAGCTATCAGACAGGAGCCGGTTTTCTGATTTGCTCCCCTTTGCAAGTTGGCCAATTAATTGGGCTGATATCTGGCATTTCGAAACAATCTGTATTGGCAGACGCCTGAGCTCCCAAGTCAGAGACAATGCAAATTTTTTATTTTCAAATATTTGTCTGTGTTCAAGTGAATGATACATTACTGTTAAGTTTTTTTTTTTTTATTATTATTTATGTAAGTTAGCTGCTGTAAGATAAATGCTATTGTTAAGTGCACTAAAACTTTATTTAATTTTTCTTTCATATGGTTTTTTCTGCAGACAGAGTGCAGATCTACTCAGGCAAACAGAGGCAACATTAATTTGTTGTATTTCATCAGATGCAAAAACACAACAGCATGACATCGGTATTATATATCACACTCTGCTCTCTAATTATTTAAATAATATAATGACATTGGTCATTGATAAAACTGTATTGGTTGATCACTGGCAAGGAAACTGAATTCCTCACTTGCAATGTGTAGAGAACATTAAAACCTGGATTTCACTGCCTTTCGCCCTGCAGCTGCCTCACAGTGAAAGTATTCCACTGATGCTTGCACTCGTAATGGTCCCATTAGTTTTGCTAACTATACATGATGCTGTCATGTCTAAAGTGTAGACCACACAATGTAAAATTCAAGTAAATCAAATGATTGCTTCCTGTTGCCAGTAGGTGATGCTATGACTATGACTCATGAATGTCACATAAGTGTGATCAGGAGTGGAGTAACTCCCACTTCCTCTTTGGCATTACATCATGCATTTGCAATGGCCAAATCAACAGATGTTACTGTATATGGAGTGTGAACCAGACAGCGTCTATTCATGTCAAGTTTGCTGCATATTGGACAATGTACAACTTGCTGTTTTATGGGGAAAGCATGCAAATTTTCACAGTCACTAAGGAGATTGCATGAAAACTCAAAAGATTTTGTTGGGAGTAGAGTATGGCACCAACAGACATTTTATAGGTTTGGACATGTTACATGTGCCTCACAATTTTTGTACATCCAGGTGAAATGTGCCATGAGGGCTAATGTGTTGAAAGTTTGCAAGGGGTGTTATTGAGCCATATTGACACATCCAAGCCCAAGACCAACATCAGATAAAAAAAAAATCACCACTTCTGATGTGTTTGTTGAAATTCAGGAGTTTCAGAGCAGCCTTTGCCCATCAAAAAGGGCTTCCTGTTTCACAGTGAAAGATGCAAATTATCCGCCAGGAGTTCCATGAAAATTCAAGTTTCAAAATTTAGCATCACATATGTCTTAATGTTAAACCAACCCAACTTGAAGATAATCTGTTGAATCCTCTAGAAGGAGTTACAAGAAAGTTGCATAACAAACACGAAATGCACAAAATTCAAAATTGCTGACGTCCAGTAGGGAGGAGTTAATGAAAGCCAATGTGAAGTACAGTTTGTCTGAAATGATGAGAGCAATTTCTGTGGCAAATTTGGTGAATTTCAGGGACACTTCTGTGCTCGCTAAAAATGCATGAATCTAGTCGCTGTATGTTGTTGCAATGTTCCAATGTGTGCTCTAATTTCCCTAACAACTGAAATAACCAGAAAACTACGAGCAAAAAAGGCTACCAGCAGGCTACCAGCAGGTAACCTCAGGGGAACGCTGTTAAAATTACCCCTGAATGAAATGTTCCCGGAATATTATTGGAACCTCAAGTGTTAGCTTGGAATGCAGGAAATCCAAAATGGCTAACTTCCTCTTAGGAAAACTCTTTTAAAAGAAAGTGAATAGGTTCTAAATGATGACAGCAATGATCCCACCAAATCTCATGAACACCAAAGCACAAACCTCTGTGCGTTTGCCGAGCTGTAGAGCCTGCTGGCCACATTGGAGTCCAATCACTGCACAACTTTTTGCCAGCTATGAAGTGTGTTCCAATTTTTATGACTTTTGAGCACCCCAAAGTCTCGCAAAATTGCATTGAAAAAGTAGCTGCAGAAAAGTAATAATCTCTGCAAATACAATAGGTTCTTTGCACCACCTCTGAGCACCAAGTCCCTCGTTAATTGGGACAAAAACATCTTTAAATATTGCACAAGCTCTTCAAATCCAAGCTCAAGGCTTCAGAACATGCCTTAAAATCTGTCTGGATGTGATCAGCATTTTTGATTCTGATCCCAGAAGCTGCATGCAGCGACTACTGTACAACATACCAAAGCCAAACAAAAGCACATATTGTTATCAGTGTGAAAAAGGGTAAAATCACACTCCCACAGTGTGCGTTGTTGTGTGTGCAGGTGTTTGGTACAGATAGGTGTGCCAGGTGAAACAGGAAGCATGAGAAGCCATGGGATGAGAGGGGACATGCAACACAGGATAAATTCTTTATCAAACAAGACCACCAGAAGATGCAAAGAGAAGCACGGAGAACAGAGCAGATGAGAAAAGAGGACGACTGAAAGGAGGTGAATTGAGAGTAAGTCAATGGATGGATGGATGGATGGATGGATGGATGGATGGATAGACGGAGAAGTCTGGGGATGGGGGAGGATCACTCTGAGAGTCCACCTGTCTGCAGAGATAAACACAGGGAGGGCCTAACCGCACGAATTGGGGGCTTATGGGAGGGCCTGACTGACAGTGGTGACATTTAGAAAGAGCACAGTAAACAAGGTTTCACAGAGAATAAATAGCAGGGGGAGCAGGGTGGCTAATACACACACACACACCCACACACACACACACTGACTGTACACATTAATGCATCACATAAACATATGAATACATGCCCACTATACATACATACACACACACACTATATAAACACATGCATCCACGCACACACAGAGCTGCCTGTAAACCTTGATGCAGAGATACTGTCAGGCAGCAGACAGAAAATGGCAATAAGTGCTTGCTTTTAATAGAATCAGTCTATAACGCATACAGGCAGACAGGGAAATTAAACACGCCTACTGATTAATCCAGGACAGAGCGGATCGTCAGCGCTGCTCCTTGGCTTTTTGTGTCTGATTAAATGAAGAAGCATAAAGAGCACTTTGAGCTGCCTACCACTGCGCTGAACGCACCTCCAGAACATTCTGTTCTCACCTGTTAGCTATAAAGGCACAGCGATGATGGGTTTACAAGCAGCTGCTTGAAAAATATGAATGAAAAACTAAGAATATATGAAATAATCACTGACTGATGTGTGTAAAATATATAAATGAATCAAGAATCAAGAAATGGTTTCAGAGGTGTTAAAAACCCAACTCATTATTGGAAAATGTTATTTCATCATTCTTATTTTAATAATAATAATAATAATAAGTTTCATTGGGGTTTAATTTTGTTCCAGTAGACTTTTTTAATTCATAATGCTCGTTTTTTTTATGGGAAACACAGAAACTATTGGCAACTACTAACTTTTATTTGGCTTAACATAGATTACACCTGCTTCTCAGCTAGATACATTTTGGGGCTCCATAGAAAAGTAATATTTAACCAAATGCTAAACTTACATACACTTTTGAAGTATTTGTAGTTAGAATTAACTTCACATTTTATGTTACATATCAGAGGGAAATGTTGGACGTTTCACTCAACCATATTTATTTGAAAGCTGTTCATATGATGGCCAACATGGACAAACGCACTACAAGAGCCCAGAAACAAATACAACAAAGGAAACGTGCTGCAAATAAAAAAAAAAAACATACCGCAGAAAGCTAAAACCAATACATTAAAAGCAACCATGCACCGTGGAAAACACATAAACTTCTTGCTTTTAATGTTGTGTACCTTTTGGATTTTCATGTTTAGGAATCTGTATCATTTCTGAAGCTGCAGCATGTTTCTACCAATGAAAACGTTTGGGCTTTTGCAGCGTGTTTGCCTTTGTCGGCCACCATGTGTTATAGTGTATTTTCATGTATTTCAGTTTTACATAGTATTCTACTTTATAAACACTCACCTGAGACAACTTATGTTGATTTCATTATATGTCCCTAATGGTGTTTTATGTTCATTTTCTGAAAACTGTTGTGATATTACAACTAAATGATAGCATGACACTAAATTCTAAAAAGGTGTAATTACACACTTGGAAATTGGTTAAGAGAAAGAGGATAAATACAAGCTGTAAATGAGCTTAGGCCAAAAAAATCTGAAGAAATGAGCCCACGCTCACATGCATTCAAGAACAAGAATGTTCTCACAAAAGCCTTTCTGGATAAAAAAAAACCCATTTGTTTAAATCCAGGTAGTCAAAAAGAAATGGTACGCTGCTTCATAAGAAAGCCCAACAACAGAATGTGTGAGGTTACGAGGATTATTGCCTGCATCTGACAAAACACAAGCAGCATTGTTACATCTTTTAAATCCAGCAGAGGAACTCAAAACGCTTTAGGAGATACATCAACATGCACCTCCATGTGTTAATACATGCTGTGCTAACTACAGCAACTAGGTCACCCAAATTTTCAAGGGGAAGATGTTTCCTTCAGGGCAGCATTCAGTGGGGTGAAACATTCACTGTGTTGGTTTTCAAGACACCAAGCAGAATCAACCATGCTGATCGCTACCCCGTGGACTGCTGCACACGCCGACCGACTTATGCTGGATTTTTAAGGCTGCCATACTGACCCCAAACAGCATTTCACCAGTGACACAGAAAGAGACATCGAGAGTCACCTTGGAGGGACATTGCAAGATATTTAACTCAAGCCCTTGGAGGATATGAGCCCTTAAAGCTGCCACCCTCACCGATGACACTAAGGAAATCAACTGTTCTACCTGAAACCAATTTAAATGAGAACATACTAAAAGCACCAATACATGTCTGTGTGCACTTCAATGTGGGTTACGTATCCCAAAATACCTAAAGAAAATTGTTCTTGTTACCAGGCAAATAAAACTCTATTTTATTGCTACTATGTCACATTTTACGTACATTTTATCTGTAGATAAATGGAACTTCAGGCCAGCAGACTTGTTACAGTTTTTACAACTGATGATGAAATAAAATATGTCTTACAACTGACTGCTTTGTACTCAAAGGTGATCTGAACAGAACTGCTGCAAGTACACAGACAATCTGTTTTGTCCTCTTAATCTGTCACTGAAAGATCTTGCATCAGCCGAGGCTGCTTTACTCCAAGCAAAACAAATGCAAATACTGTGCAAATATGCTTGAACCCATGTGTGGTCAAGCCCACATACGGAGACATACACATAAATCCATACACACACACACACACACACACACACACACACACACACACACACACACACACACACACACACACACACACACACACACACACAAAGAGTCACCACAGGGAGTGAACAATATGTGGATTCATGGTGACATTCTCTCTGTCTCTGTAAGGCGTAAAAAGGAAATCAATAGTTATTGCAGATGTATTTGCTGGCTGTAAAAGAAGACCGCTTGGGACAATAGGTTTCATCCTGCATGAAGCAGTGGAGTCTCCAGGCAGAAAATGGTAAATGTCAGGTGAAGGCCTGTGGGAGTAAGGATCTAGTACCTACATCATGTACTGCTGAGCGTCTACGTGGAGCACACAGGCTTGTAGGTGCAGAGATTTTCTCCCTTCTGATATTTGTACGAGGTAACAGCAAAATGAAAATACATTTTGTAAATGTCACAAGATGGAACCCAAGATAAAAATGGAATGTCGCACATCGTAATAATTTCTTTAACCTTCAGCAACTCAATCAGGGAAGGCTGACTGAGCACTGCTGCTATTTCTCAGTGACACCCCTTGAAACAAATAATCACATTCAGACCTGGACCGCAGCACAACATGTCTCCTATTGTTGGTCTCTGATCGGCTTACTGTGGAGGACGCTGGGGTTTGTTCGCCCAAATTACTGGAAAACATGTTTTCTACCCTACCTCTCGTGGTATCTAAGGCTTTGAGGGAACCATGTCTGAGATATTCCACTGTACAACGGAGCTGAGTGACACTTAATTTGTGGTGCTCTCAGCACTGAAAAATTACATTAAAATATTCAACAGTCACATAACACAATGTCCTAAATACTCTGGATATGAAGTAATAGTTATAATCCTCGTGAAAAACATTTTAGAGTCTATTGGATTATCCAGAATAACCAGATATTGTTTCTGGAAACAGATTTTTCATTGTCACCTTTAATCATGTGAGCACCAGAAACAAAATTTATTTCCATTGTGCTGGGGTGGATGATATCTCAAAACCTGGGGGAATCAAAACCGAGATAAGTGAGAAAGGCTGTCTTGCCTTTTTTTTTTCTTTTTTTCTTTTTTTTTTAATTTTGAGTGAATCATATTTGAAAGGGATAGCTTGACAACATTATCCCTAGATACTGTTTAGCTGCCTCTTTTAATCCATAAAAAAATGGACCCCCCCCCAGAACTTGTTGTTTTTATGCTTTGATTTTGATACACATTAAACAGATAAGATATAATGGGTTCATTAATGAGCTTCAGAGATGCTAGTGAGTGTTTTCTGTCTGTGTTCTCCAGCTTAATATTTACCACACAGTCATGACAGTGGTATCAATCTTCTCATCTAACTTGCAGCAAGTTGTTTAAAAGGTATGTTGGGCTGCACGTCTGAGGGGATGGTGACATAAGCAAGTTTTCAGTTTCTCATCCAAACCTGCTCACAAATATTCCCTGAAGTGACAGCATCAGTCTCTCCATCCTCACAGTATGGTGACTGCAGTATGGATGCATTATGCATACATGCACCACCACACTGCACCCATACATAATGGATATGTAGCTTAATGTTTAAAGAAACAAGAAGCTCTATGTCTGTCCATGACCTAACCTGTATCTGCTGGTTCAGCTCTTACAGTGGTAGTACTGACATTATCTTCTCATCTCCTCCTGCTAGTCCCTCTGGAAAGCTCAGAAAGTCGACCTCAGTGTCTCTAATTTCAGACACTTAATGAGATTTTTAATTGGTGACCTTTTGAGAATGGTTTCATGCCACAGCTCATGAGAGCACTTGAGGGGAGACAACATGTATCACTCCATACTCACACCAGGATCCCTCATAACAGTCTGCCTAGGGTCCTGTATTTATCTTTACCCACAGGTTGATCGACATCATTGATCGACAGACTTATGGGACCGATTTGAAATTTTGAAAACATTGGAGGAAACTACCAACAACACTTTTTTTTTTTTATAGTCTTTAGAGTTCATTGCATGTTTATACCACCACAGCAAGTATCTGGAGACGGGAGAATGAGAATGCAACACTCTGCAACATGACCACATCATAAACTCCCCCTGCTGCTCTTCATCAAACTTTTATCGTTGCTCTGTATGACAAGTGACTGGCAAAGAACAAAATCTCAATAAACAAAGCCCAACTGAGTTAAACAAGAAAGCAACGCAGCATGTTGAGGCGTTGGTGTGGCAGACAGAAATATATTGTATGTAGGTGGCGCTTAATGGCTCTTTGTGTACCAACAAACAAAAAGCAGAGACTCAAAGCACTGTGGATGCCATGCTTCAAATTTCTTACCGTGGTGAGATGTCACAGCCCTGCTGCATGAAGGCGCCCAGTGAGAACCAAAGGGAGTTGAAGATGCCAAACTCATTGGTCTGCTCAGGACTCTGCTGGTTGGGGTTCTGCTGCGTCGGCGTCTGGCCCTGCTGCACCCCATTGGAGGCGGACGCTTGAGTGGGAGTCTGTGGCTCACCTCCCTCCTCGTAGTCCTCAGCGTGCCACTCATATGGGCTGAATCGACTGACAAGGAACAGGACGACGCTGACGCCAATGTAGGCAAACACGATGCACATCCAGATCTCGTAAGCCAGCGGGTCCAGGAATGAAAACACGCCTGGTTTGGATTTGGTGGGTTTCTTGATCATAATGGAGATACCCAGGGACATGAAAGGCTTAGAGAAGTCGATCACTTCTTCACGGACCAGGGTGATGGTCAGAGGAGCCACAGCCACATCCGCTTTCTGAGGGACGCAGAGGCAGGCAGGCATGTAAACAGACATGCACAGTGTTGTTAATCTGTTGATCATTTATGATCTACAACAAGTTCATTAATGGAGAAAGCATACAGCATCAGCGTTCGAAGTAGACTTTTAATAGTTAATGTCTCTTTATATATATCCAACTTTAAATGAATAAATAAATTAATAATCATGACTTTGCCCACTCACCCCATACACCAGCTCTCCCACCATGCCGTTCCACATCTTGGTTTCAGGGTCTCTGGCTCCATATTTGCCGTCTGAAACAATCTTCAGTTTGTACTGGTAGCCCACGTGTTTGGCTATCTCTGCAGCCAGCTCGACGATGTAGCCCTCATACTTATCATTTCCCACAAGCTGCTCGTGGTTCTTCTTCAGCATCACATATGGAGACTCCTGTTAGGTGTAGGGCAACCATGAGTAAAAACAGATTTTTTTTGCAGTCATCAATCTTATTTCAGTTAGATCATGTATCAGAAATAAGTTTATATCAGTTTATTAAGTAATTACAGATTTTACTGCTTCGCAAGCAAAATGTATCACTGAAATGCATCATTTCTTGACAAAAGCTGTTGTGACTGTAAGTAGCGTTACGTTTAGAGCAGGACAGTTTGTTAAGCTCATTAAGTCAAAGACAGCATTATGGCAGATAATAAAGCTTTAGCATGTAATTAAGTTTTATAATACTATTTAAATTTGGGAAGGATTGTTATGGATGCCTTTTATGTTTCCATGCAATTTATCACATATATTTTTACTCCGGGTTCATAGCTGAGGCCTTGGGAACAAAAAAAACAAAACAAAGAAAAAATACAATTGTTGCCATGAAAGGTTTTAAAGAAAAGATAATTACGTGAAATTACAAGGTATTATTTTGCCTTTGTTCCTTGAAGGTGTGGTGTGTAATTCGAACACAAAAGGTTCCTAAGTATGATCATTATGACAGCATTGTCACACTGAAAGGAGTACTGATAACATTATTAAAGCTGAGAAGACATCGGATTTGAGATGAAGAGGTATCCATGACTGTGTGTATGTGTGTGTGTGTGTGTGTGTGTGTGTGTGTGTGTGTGTGTGTGTGTTCAGATGAGGAAGCAGACATTGCAGACCTCTGCTCCAGGGCCAGGCTGTTCTTCTCGTTATATCATACAGATATTTGTACATCACACATTGATTGGGTGTCCTGAGAAATTACAACCGACATGACACCTGGGTTCTTGCTACACTTTCAGAAAAATGTTTTCACATAGAATTCCAGTCCACTCAGTCTGAATTGTCCACCAGCACTTGGAGGGCCTCAATTCCCACAAGTTGTTATGTGTGCCTGCTTTTAGCTAAGGCTGTGCTGAGCTGAGCAAATCCTGCCATCATATTTCAACAGGGTCTACAGATGGGGGGGTTGGGGGTTTCCTCTGTGTGTTACAGTTATCTGGGTTCTCCTGCTCTTTATGGTTGAGGTGAAGGTAATCATTGTTACACATGGAACCCCGAGGCCCACTGGTAGAGAGACGGCACCCCAGGGAAACAGCGGAGAGAGAGGTCTGGCGTGCAGCGCTTCGGCAGGGTTGCACTTGCAGTCACAGTCAAAGACAGATACACACACGTGCGAGTATGCACGTGTGCCCTCACACACAGACACACTTGAACACAGGCAGAGGCGTGCACACAGAGACATGGCATGGCATACAGAACATCCTCCAGGACTCCGGTCTCATTGACCTCAAACGGTTCCACTGAGATCTGCTGTCACTCAGCCATGTTAAATATAATACAGACACACACAAACACACGGGCAGCGACACATTTCAAACACATATGTACGAACGCAAGCACACACGTAAACACACAAAGTAAAACAATGTGTATGAATTAGTATGTTTGAGAAGTTTTACCATTTATTTTATTCCCATGAGACCAATTTAATGGACCTCAAGGAAATTTTGAAAACTACATAACAAGCTCTACATTTCTTGCTGAAAGCCTCTTAAAATATCTGTACTTATTTTAATAGTAGCACACAGCAGCTCGCATGGTAAAACCAAATCTTAAAATTCCAGTCATGGCCTGGTTTTAGTGTAAAGCCACAATGGTGAAGACAGCGAGCCCGAGCGCTTCATTAAACATGTTCTGCTTCACTCCTCCGGATCTCCTGTTAACCCAGGCCTGGTCTGTATGCACAGGTTGGGACAGCAGGGATTGTAGGAGAGCACAAAGTGATACCTTCGTGTTGGCATAACAACACGCTCCCTCGAGCAACGAATCAGTGAGCACAGAAGTTATAAGGTGTAAAAACTCTACTTCTAGCCCACAGCCCAATAACTGTTCACACCTTATCTCTTCTCTTAGGTTCCAAGACAGAGAACCAATTTATCTTCCAAGAAAAGGGGACACTGATAGGAGATTATGTCAGAGAGAGTTATTTTAGGTCCACACTCTTGGGAGGCTGCAACCTTCGGCTTTAAATGAGGATTTTCACTTTTTTTTCTTTAAATTTAATTAGATGCCAATAGACGACACATTAACTTTTCCATAGTGTACTCAAAGCTCCCAACCTTTTTTGTCTAATGTGCCTCCACATCCTGTGAAGTAGCCCTTTATCAGCACCACCTGTTGTTCTGTAAATGTGTTCATTTTAATTCATGTTGATTCATTTTAAACTACATGTTTTTTGATCATTACATAACTGTAACGATTGGGAAAAAAAAAAAAAAGGAATTTCCCCTCGCTAGACTAATAAAGGAATATTGATTGATAACTAGCTATATCCTGTATATTGTTATTATATGAAAGCAGATATTTTTACAAACTGTTGCACAATTTCACACAATTGAACTGTCAGTGTTAAGATTAGTCTGCTAATGTACCACTTTGACTGACGGCAGCTGTCATTCATCCCTTACTTTATAGCTATTTCAACCATTTATCCATTACATTTACCTAATAATTTGCATGCATTAACACATTAATCAAAACGGTTTACTCACATTGTTCACCCTTGTAAACACACAGGATAAAGGCAGAAGGAACCTAACTTAGTCAGTTTTATTGGGGGACATTTTTCTTAACCCTCTGTTATCGAGTTAAATCAGGTATAAACAACAGCGTAAACTGCATAGCTGCTTTATAATTAGCTGAATTGATTGTATGAGCTCTAATGGTGGGGTTTTTCTAGATTGAACCACTCACTATTGCTCCATTTTAGCACCAATTTGTTTACACTTAAGCAATTCTTTCACCCAGGTGGATAATGCAGTTGCCTCAGAAATTCCCCATGTCTTAATTACAACTAAGACTAAGGCTAATGTGAATGGTTTTTCGCACTCAGGTGTTTGTATATACAGTCTGCATGGCATGAAGGCAGTGTTACCTGATGATTCACATTGTTAATATCATATCATATCATATATGTTGTTAAGCTGTTTCTTGCTGATGCTTCAAGGTCCCTGACTGAAAGCTTAAAAAGACTGCACAGATTGGAGAGTGCCAATGCTTTTTTTATTATTCTGCACTGTCTCTCAGCTCCATCCCCTCGACCCAAGCCTTTATCTCGTGAATGGTAAGTTTCTCTTGAGAGAAGTACATGGTTGAGATCTTTTACCCTATTAACCCTCAAAGTGGACGGCACACATTGCCCTGCTAGACCTGAGACCTCAGCTAGTTTATCTTCTTTTTTAACACATTTCATCTATATATTGGATAGCTGTATCAGTGACAAGTCCAACAAAATTACAGCGTGGCAGCAAATCCCTGAGGTAAAAGACATTCCCACTTGAAAAAAATATACCATGAGTACAAAAGGAACCAGTGTTGGACTCCAGGCATCTACAGACATCCCAGTATTCTCTGATATTAAATTTTCAACAAGATTCAGACGGCGAGAACATCCTGTACCTGCAAAGATAAACTACCATCTTTATTACCCTCTACTGTATGTCAGGCAGGTATTACCAGCCATGGTCCTTTCTTTTGAGAAAATGTCATGATAACCTGGCTGCCATGTGATCTGAGCAGACTGAATCTTTGCTGCCATATTCTCCAATCCTCACAGAGTCCAGCAGCTCCGTGTCTGATATGTAGGACAGGACACTCAATAACAACCTGGCCAAGTCGCGTTGAATATCCTGACAGTGACATCTGAGCCAAATACAGAATATGGGAGGACAGAGAAAGGAAGGACACACTGCCACTTTACAGAAATTAGTGGTCTCCAGTGCTATTTGGTTCCATATAACACTTCAAAACTTTTGTTTATGTCACATTGCACATGAGGTTGTGCCGTCCTTGAGGTATCTTTTCTACATATGATGAATATGTACAGTAGAAGGCTGCCATTCAGTGTCCTCAAGACAAAATTCTGCATTTGTATTGCACCAATACAGTGATTCTGATTCTTTGCAGGCACCAGTCAGACAGACAGAAGTTAGCAGAATAGAGTTGGGAAGTGAGGGACGGGAGGGAGATAGAATCACAGATGTCTGCTGAATTTTTTTTCAGGGGCCTGAACTTTTAGCAACTCTATCATAAAAGAAAATGAAAAGTGTTACCCAACCTTTCTCTGTCTCTCCCACCTCACCTGGACCACAAATCCCTCAACCTCTCTATTTTACACTGGCTTACCAAGATAGTGGTGACGATGTAAGTTCTGTTCTGCAGGCCGTAAGTCTCGTTGCTGCCTCTCATGAAGCTGGCGGTCGTGACGTACTTTTCATCTTCATTCCAGTAGCCAACCTAAGATGTGGAGGATATGCAAATGGTAAATGGACTGTATTTATATAGCACTTTTCTAGTCTGATGATCACTCAAAGCGCTTTTACAACACAAGTCTGCATTCACCCATTCGCACACACATTCATACGAGCACTCTACCACTTGAGCCACAACCACCCATATGTGTGTGTGTGTGTGTGTGTGTGTGTCTGTGTGTGTGTGTGTGTATATATATATATATATACACACACACACACACACAGACACACACACACACACACACACACACACACACACACACACACACACACACACACACGTCATAAATGGCTGCAGTACAGAGAAACAGGTGAGCACACATGTTCTGAGACACATTTGGGAGTGAGTGCAGAAAATATCATCGGACATGATGAACGTTACCTGCAGCAAGACTATACTGTACTGTACATATAGTTTAACATTTGATAGGATGTTTTTCATTAATCAGGAGTGGAAAACGACACAGGAAACAACACAATGTGGTACTTAATTCTTCTTATTATAAGATTTCTCCTTGCCTTGTCTACCAGCACCAGTTTTTCTATTTGTTTCTGTGTCAGACAGTTTCCTGTTATTTCATTCCTACTTTTATGCTGACACAGTATATTATAGAAATATTACATTGCTGTTCATTTCACATGTTAAGTTGAGACAACCAGAGATATTCAGGATTTCACACAAACACAATGAACATTTTTATTAAACATCATCGGTTTACGTCATTGCTTGATAATCTGCAGTCAACAAATAACTTTTTCACTCCCAAATTGTCTGTTTAGAGCATTCTTCAATGCAACTCACAGGCGCAGACCTTTCACAGGATTATTCCAATAATAAGCTGGCAAGCACAGTTTCTCAACAGGGTATTTGAGCAAGAATAAATATCTTAAATTGGTGCCTCAGGCTGTGGGCTTACCTTCTTGGGTCCAGAGGGCGCCAGTTCCATGACACTAACAGTGTAGTTGGTTCTGCGGCCCTTCTCATTGAATTGAATGTGACCAGTCAATCCATCTATACGGACCTGTAATGGAGTCACAGATATCGAATAAGTAACTCACTGCCTTCGACTTGCCCGGCAGATGATAAATAATGGCTGCTATGAGGCATGTTATTCACACAGTCCATTTTCTTCACGCCTGTGATAGCAGCAGGCGTTTGCATGTCAGGTTTACAAGCAGTGCATGTTAAGCATAGGTTGCATGTGTTTGTATAGTGCTCATTTGTGAATGTCCACTGTGCATGGGTTCCTACAGAAGTGAATGACAGACGGTGTGCGTATATGTGTACAGTGTGTTTGTCTTGGCTGTGTGATGGAGTTAATTGAGCGAACACGGCTTCAATCTCCAGTCTATCCGCAGGCAGATGGCTAGATTGACTCTGAGCAGGCCTCTGCACAGCCACTCTGCAGACAGAGCCTCAGGCTGCACACACACACAACACACACACACGCAATTACATGTATGTCCTCACAAATACAGTACATTGTATTTATTGTACCTCCATATGTATATATATATATGTAAATTCCAGCATACATAAATAAGATATTTGACTCTCATATTTGACATATTGATTGTTTTGATTGGCTGTATTTCTACAAACATAATTCTAAATATAAGACAGTAATTGTCCTTGTTCCTCGATACACACGCATTTATGAGTGTCTGTGTGTCTCCGGCAGTCTCACGGTCAGTCCAACATTTCTCTTTCCATTGCCAAATATTACATTTCTAGACTCAATTGCTGATGTCATATTCCATGATGATCACGGCTGAGTGCTTTTGCCTGCAGGTTTTGTTTACTAGCCATGATGTCACATTTGATACTGGAGTGCTCTCCTACGACTTAATGTGAACTTTACACGACAGAATGAGACCTAATCTGTTCAGCCAGCCCCAAATCAGGAGCTGTTAGCCAATGTGCCACTCAAGAATTTGTGCAAGTGTGTGTGCGGGCCTATGGACGTGCATGCGTCCGCACACAGTAGCACATTGCTAAATATGCTGCACGCAGACCTGCTGCAAGGCTCTCTGGATGTCGATGCCCTGTCCCCAGGGAGCTGGTGGGTTGGCAAGACACTCTCCAGCGTTGCCCCTGCGAGAGATGTCTATCCTCTGTCTCCTTAAATTCTGGAAGGCGGTCGACATGACTTTCACCCCGTCATATGTTAGCGCACCGGTGTACTGTAATGAGAGAGCAGACAATTCAAACAGAAGCAAACACAGTAATGAAAACTGAAAAAGGTCTTGACTGAGGGGAGCTACGAAAAACAAATTACACCCAATGACATAATGTCTAGCAACCAAATAATTTCTTGGCCCTGTAAAGCACACAAATGTTTGGATTTGAAATCAGTCTCTATCTCAGCTGGTTATGTTGTTGTTATGGCTAAAAATCAATAATCATTTAATGGTGGTAATCCTAGATTTAAATCACCAGTCTCAGGTATCAAGGGGTATCTGTCCACCAAATTTAATACAAAACCTTTCATAACTTTTTGCAATATGCTGCTGAAGGTCACAAACAATCTAACTGACATGGGAAATAACAACCCTCTTGGTTGGTATCCATAACCTGAAACAGAAAATCAGTCGTCACAACTTCACGGAAATCATGATTTAGTTCATGTTACTTTAAACATGACAGATTGTATTAATGCTTATAGAGATGAAGGAAAAAGAAGAAGAAGAAGAAGAAGAAAAACAGGTCAGATCAGACAGCAAAGCAGCAGTACTTTGAGTCCACTCTTGGGCATTTTGGAGTCTTTGTTGTCAAACTCCATCCACTGCTGGACGACTCGGCTGACGCTGGGCTCAGAGTTGTTGACGAGCTGGAAGCCGGTGATGTTCGCCCCTCCTTTCCTCAGGTCTGTCAGGTCAATGTCCAGGAAACCCTGAGACAGGAAGTGGACAGGGACAAAGGTGAACTGAGACATACAGGTAGGAAAGGAGATATATGTACATAAGCAGAAATGAAATTAGGATTTAATTCATTTAGTTCATTACATATGAATCATATATACAATGGCATGTGCGTTTGGGTATCCTTGGTCAAAACTTGTGCTACTGTGAACAGCAAAGCGAGTAACAGTTGACCTGATTTCCAAAGAGCATAAAAGTAAAGATGACATATTCCTTTAATATTTCATGCAAGCATATCTTTTTAATTTCTGTCCTTTGCAGTTTCATAATAGCAAAAACGGAAAAGGGCCAGAAGCAAAAGTTCAGGCACCCTGCTTAGTAACACCCCCTTTAGCAAGTATCACAGCTTGTAAACACTTTTTAGCTACGAGTCTTTGAATTCTTTTTTGGGGGATTTTCACCCATTTTTCCCTGCAAAAAGCTTCTAGATCTGTGAGGTCTTTTTGCCAAAAATGCTTCTTTTTTTTAAGCAGACACAAATTTTTATTTCTTGTGAATTGACAGATCATTTACACTAAAAATGATTCATATTAAAGAAAGAAAACACTTTTTTTTGGTTGAATTAGTGCTAAACGGTGACGAGTTTCAGGAAGTTACAAGCTGTGGTCTAGTTGGCATTTGGTATTAGAGGTTAAATCTGCAGAATGCACTACACTGTAGTGCCTGTTTTTAACTCTATCATCAAAGTGAAAGGGTTAATAGCATAATGAAAATAACAAATCCTTCTTTTTCACTTAGAGAGGTTATCCCATTGAGCAGAATTCATCTCTGTCTTTCCTGAGGGGCAAGAATGGCGAGAAAGAAAAAAAAAGAAAACTCATTTCATGGCAGGAGCAGTCCAGAGCTAATCTCTGATAGACTGAGTCCTCATAGGCTACTGTTAACAATGGCAGGATCAAAACCTTATTGGCTACTGTGAACAATTCAAGGGATGCCTCAGGCAGAGTCGAATGGAGAAAGAAGCGATTTACTGTAATGGTATCTCCTACTTGTATTTTTTTTCCCAGAACTATTTTGTGGAGACTGCTTTTTTGTCAGAGGGAGAAAGGCAGAGAGTAGGAGAGGCAGATTCAGTCCCTCCGCAGGCTGCCTGTCAGCGTGGGGAGAAGAAGAGGCAGACAAGTGGGAATGGGTGGGAGTAGAGACAGAGCAGGAGACAGGGAGAGCAGATTTGTCTGTGATTTACGAGCAAACTTTTGAAAGGTGCCCTCTGGATTGTCTTCTGTTCGCCAGGCATCTGTCTGACAACGCACACCTTTTCTTCCTCCTCTGCTCTGATGTTTATTTCATGCCATTTGAAGCTCCGACTCTCTCCTCTCTTGGCCATACGTTTCTCTCAAAGTCTCGCTTGTTTACTCTCTCTGATCTTCATAAAGACAAATGGCCGTATTTCTCAGCTGAACAGGCTGAGTTGTGTCTTTTTTCTGCTCCATGTATGAGCTAATGCAGTGCAGTGAGCTGAGGAGGTTACTATAGAAACTAGCCGTGGACATGGATGGGGGTATTTCTGACAGAAGTATAAAGTATTAACTCAAATTCTTTTTTCTTTCCTGTATCGCACCATGCTCTCTTTTTCAGATTCACATACACAGCTGCAGATGTACACACAAGCAAGTAAATCAGGAACATTTCAGAAAAGGTGCAAGGACACAGAAAAAAAACAAATTTTTGGGTAAACCTTTTGATGGACCAATTATAAATTACTGTGGCCACTTTGCATATCAGCTGTTATTAATGTCCGAGCCTTATCATTTAAAATTAAATCTGGCAAACGGGCCAGACAAGGGAGATTGAGCCAATCTAAAAGTCTAGCAGTGAGAAATTGTTCAAGCCAGCAGCTGCATATTAATGCTGTTATTACTACGGCTTCTGCTGATGTCAATTTTCTCTTCATTTGGTTGCATTTAGTGAGTCGAACAGTGCTGTAGGGGTCTACATACCGTTTGCACTAAAAAAATAGCAGCAGACAAGGAGATCTAATGGATGTAAGCTTGCACACAGTGGCTGCTTGACCTTTTTCGGTCTCTGTGAGTCTGCATAGATTTCCTTTTCTGACTGTCACAGGTTTCCTACTCGTACTTTACTGTTAGTCTGCTATTGTGCTGCTCTGTGTCTGTGGGTTTGACAATTCAGAGACAAATATATGATGCGGCTGAAAAGGAAAATATGATGAGAGAACATAAAAGACATAAAACCAGGTAGTTTAAGGCAAAATTATTCAGCACATGCAAGTCTATTAAACTGGCAATAAAGTCATGAAAGCCCGGAATCCTGCTAAAAGCCACATTTGACAGCAATACAAATTGAACGAGGTGTGAAAGTATGTAGGCAAGTATGTGGAAACTTTTCAACAAAATCTAAAAAGATGAAAATGCAATGATGTAATGACGAGGCCTTACCAGGTTAGCCAGAATGTAGTGGTAGCTCTTTGCATTCTTGCCTTGTTCAACAATCTGGAAGACAAGGTCAGAGGAGAGATATGTGTGTGCACACCTGAGAGAGAGAAAGGGTTTGACAGTGTCTCAGCAGTATGCCTGGTACAGAATACAGTACTTGACCTTGTGCAGAACAGACAGAATCAGAGAAAGAGGACTGAACACTGAACAGTCAATATAACACAATGTGACCGTCTTCACCAAGATCAGCTTTAATACCTGAGTAGAAAAACAACATATAAACAAATAACCTACTCTATATATCCTTTCCTTTCCTGCCCTGCATCCCCAGTGATGAATGGTATTACTGTGACAGACATTATGTACTGCAGGGCTGGCTAGACACCCACTCCATGAAAACAACCACATACTATCTACCACACACAAGCCCACCACTGATACTATTCATATGTTAAAGAGCAGCAGCAAAATTGATGAATTCACTTAAAATGCAAGAAAATATAGTTATTATTACAAAATCAAAAAAGACTTTTATCTGTCATGAATATTGCATTCAGCCATCTATTTGCACATACATTACTACATACTGTACTATACTTGCTTCCCTCCTCCTCTGTCCTCTGCAACACTGTTCCCCCGAGAGGTCTGGTTTGATCTTTGATCTAATATTTAAATAACTTACAATGTGGTCGAACAATATCAAATCAAATAACGACATCTGTCAGCGCTGAGCTGTGCCACAAGTCGCTGTCCCTCGCCTACACTCTATGTCTCTTCTAACTGCTGGTGTCACAGGTCAGCGGAGCACCGAGGGTCAGGACAGTTTGAACATCACGGTGAGAGGTGTAGTGCAGTGCCAGAAGTGGTTTATTTATAAAAGAAATAGGCAAACTGGACACCCCTTTAACTGTCATTTGAATGTGTTGCAGGATGACAAGAAAAATCCCCCATCACGCCGATGGCACTCAAGGCAAACTGTCTAGTTTTTGCCTCAGTAAAGAGCCTGCTGCACTGTACAACAAATATGTGTGTGTATATGTGTCATCACAGCATATAAAAAAAGGCTGAGTGGGCTGCTCATATTCAAAGCCATGCATCCAATTAATGGCCTTTGCACAGCGGATAAGAGTCTGTTCAGGCCCTAAGCATGCCCTCACACATTTTACACTCCTCTTACTCTTGGTGAGCTTTTTCCCTCGTATATACTTTGGACAGTGTACTCATTTGTTCATATGTTATGTGTGTGTGTGTCTCGAGACGCTGTAGGTCATGACAGAAGGTGGCATTTGTTATTAATGGTGACCCCAGCACAAGGCAGCCCCTGCAGCTGAGCTGCGGGCAAGGAAAAACTAGAGGGAAGGAGAGGAGATGCACACTGGCGCTGACACCAATATACCCGACATGGGGGAAAACACAAATTACTGCCACAGTGGGCCGTCAAATGGAAATGTTTCGGATGTGAGTAGCTTTTTAATTATACATGCAAATCTGAAGAGTCATTCAGAGTTCAGCCCCAAGAGAACAGGTCACTTTTTGTGTCTCTGTTGGAAAACACACCGTTTTTGAGGTAACTCGTCTATCACGATGAATGTGGTCTGAGGAAACCGCGTCGACACTCAGCTTATATGAGAAGTCACCCTCAGCATACCGTCAGTGACATTATCCTACAAAAATCTGTGTACTGTATCAGATGAATGAGATGAACACAGGAGCGAGTTTAAAGGGCAAAAGAGGCGCGCGCGTGTGTGTGCGTGCGTGCGTGCGTGTGCGTGTGTGTGTTTGCCATTGTTTGGGTGCACAAGCATGGCAGTGTGGAAGCAGGGAGCAGATGTGGGTGATTGATGGTGGCCGTCTGCATGGAGAACTTCTCGGGCTCAGCTCCTGTAAACTGGTGAGAACTGATGCAATAACCTTAAGTGAAGACACAGGGCCATCAATAACATTCACACAGAGCAGCCATGGCCTACACATACAGATGGGGTCTGTGTGTGTGTGTATGTGTTAACATCATTAACGTGCGTGTGTGTGTGTGTGTGTGTGTGTGTGTGTGTGTGTGTGTGTGTGTGTGTGTGTGTGTTTTCTTATAAACAGCATCCTAGAAAAGAAAAAAATCTGACAGAAAACCAATAAATCACACAAGTGACATCAAGAAGGAAAACAATACAAATACGTGGATATTTCTGGAGACAAAACTGCTTGAAGTATTAAACTGGCTCCAGGTGTGCATATGTGTGTCATTAACTGACCGCCCCTCTTAGTTAGGGTTGCACATATGCAGCTTACATGGCAGACATGTTGACTTGTCATAGCAGGGAAAACACAGGTGAAATAAATGTTGTTAATGATGGCCGAGCTCTATGAAGTGTCGCTGCATACCAGTGAGCACCAGGACGCTGAGACTGGCTCACCTAAATGGAACGCACTCAGCTTTAATGTTATTAGTAACACCTGTGCTTTTCCTGCTTAGACGTCCCAAAATATCTGCTGTGAAAAGGGTCTTTAATACCAGCAACAGCGACCAGTGACAAACGGAGCATTCTCAGCAAGTCAAACGAATTTTGACACTGGGTTAGTGACTCGTGTGTCGCAATCTAACATTTCTTGTCGGTGCTTGTTGTGATTGCTGACGTTATCTTGCCAGCCCCGATTGACATTGTGACAATCCGTCTTCAACTGATGTGGATTAGGGAGCAAAGTGAATTTATTTGACTATGTTTTGACTGTGGAAGAGTCAGTAATGACAAATGTCTAATGTGGTGAGGTTTAATGATAATATCCTCTGTATCCTATACATTCTGAATTCATGGTTTGTTGTATTCTTCATCAGTAGTTTATAGTTGTAGATGGTAATTTGTGAGGTATTTTTGTAAGTTTGGGCCCCGAGGCAACACCAAAAAAGCAAAAAATTTTAATGATTGCAGCTGACGTCAGAGCAGACAAATACTAAAGCCCCACATTCGCCGCTTCAGTACACAGTAAAATCCAAAGCTTGACCTTCCATGCTTGGTTACGGTTGCTAAGCAATGATTGGGCGACCTCTGTTTGGTGTAGCGAACAGTCAGTTACAATGCCACATCCTTTTCCTTTCAGCAGCACAGAGATGAGTAAGTGATGATCCTATCACAGAAGAACTTCCGACTCCGAATGCCAATGGGGCGTTATTTATCTCTGCTGTCCTTGATGCTCCAGGAGACAAAACACAGATCACCAATCAGCCCCCACTTTCCATCCAAATCCCCTCCTTTCTCTTTTCGCCTCTCTCCTTTGTTCATCTGACTCAAACATGCACAACCTTGTTCTGAAGTATGTGTTTTTCTAAAATATTTTTCAGGAGAAGTCCTTTAAACTTAATATGCTGGCTAATTTCACAATCAGTTTGATATTAATGAAGGGAAATTCACTGATTAAGTTGTAAAATTTGGAGCCAATGTGCGACAGACAGTGTGGTTGTATTCTGTTGCAAGGTTGCAGTCTTAAAGCTGAAATTGCACTGCAAAATAATTACATAATCCCCTATTACTGCAAAAACAGTGAAAAGCTCTTTACCTTTTTAAGGATGCCAGTGAGCCTCTCAGTCTCACAGTCGATGATAATCTGGCCCTCCTTCCTCTTGTCCAAATCCTGGAACACTTTCAAGAAAGAGGCCTCTGTCATGGTCTCCACGTTGACCGATGTCACCAGCCAGTTCCTCTCCGCCGCCGTGTCCAGAACCTTCTGCAGCACTGACAGGCCTGGGCAGAAGTGTGGAGAAAGGTAAAACTCAGGTTTTTTGGGGGGGGATTGCAGAAAGTAAGAGAAACTCTGCCAGCTGAATGTGTGGACATTTCTAAAGTTCTACAGAGAAGTTTAAGATGAATGAAGTGATGAACGATTAGTTGGTAGACCACTGTGAGCGATCCTTAAGTGTCTATATTTTATCAGGCAACATGAGACAAATTGCGTGCAGGTTAATCTTATACTGAGTGTAGTTACATTATGGGCTGAAGGATAAATTGAAACAACTTGAGAACAAAACGGAAGCCGAGCAGCACACCAAGCTGCTCTTCACAAGCGTATCCATCAGAATCTCCCCTGTATCTTCAGTGATAAAGCACAATGAGTGGGACAGTCCATTAAGCACACTGACACGTACAGGTGTGCTTTTCCAGCTCGTACAGCGCCAGGCTAAATAATCACCACTTTCACGCTAACAAATAATCAGGCCGTGCATCATTGCGGATGACACACTCACAGCCAGCTTTACGTCCTCCGAGCATCAATTACAGGTGGCGCTACTCAATTACGCTGTCACCGATATGCTGCTGAGACATTTGAGCATCATAGAGAAAGAAGGTAGAACAGCCAGTGAGCTAAAGGCTCATGCTAAGACAGGAAATAAAAGGCGATTAAAGAACACATTGATCTTGAGCTCTGATTTACAATGTGACTCACTGTTGTACTCATTTGCTGCTGGCCGTAGACCAATCAGATTTCTCTTGAGCTGGCAGCCACAGTTGTTCCACAGAGTAAATAAAGCAATTTCACCCGCAGCAGACTGGTAGCCATTACCCAAATGAATTATAGCAATTACAGATCTTAGAAATGTAAACTAATACATGATGTAGCTGCATTTGTTGTTCTTCCACTAAAGATGACAAACACTGTTAAAGCCATTGTGTGCCTACACATGATGCATTTTCATGTTCATACATTTCATGCATACTGAGCAAATGTACAAATGGCTTATCTACAACAACAACAACAACACAGAGGCTGTCAAAAGAAGGATGAGAAATGCAGTGACAGCCTCTGACGGATGATTGCCTGGCCCTATTACAATGCACACCAGCTGCTCTCCAGGCAATTCATGCTGCCTATTTGACATCAGGTCATTAGGAAACAAAAAGATGGATGGTGTTTCACCTCCACATCTGACCACAATACAGTATATGTAAATAAATTAGACACAGAAAAATGGCAGGGTGGTAAAGGCATCACTGGAAAGGTAGACGGGGACGTATGGTGCCTTTCATGGTGTCCATGTCCTTTCCATTCTTTGTTGCTCATGAGTGAATAATTGTAGTCCTCGGTTCTGACAGATTTAATAGAGGCTGTGAGACTGATGATAGGCATGGGAACGCAGGAGGCAGTTAATCATGGCTGTGAATAAGGCCAGTGGTCCTGAGGAGAATGGACAACTGTCTGTGAATGGAGTCAAGTCCCGGTGTTAGCAGAGGTTTCAGCACCATGGACAGCAGCATGCAGCACAATCTGGTCCAGCAGTCTGAAAGGATGCTCCCTCTTTCTCAGGCTGTGCAATTTTTTATATCTTTTTAAATATCTCACATCTTGCCTCACTTCATCATGTGTTTGTATATTTATTTGTTAATTCTGTATTATGTACATTATGTTCCAGCATTTCAGCATACAGCTGGGCAGCAGTCAACAGGGGCTAAAATTAGTGCTTGAATCTCATTAAGACTAAGTGTTGAGAACGTTCTGTCCTGTAATGTATTAGAGAGAGATCTGGAGTTTCCCTCAATGCTATCAGTGTGGCTGAACTATAACATTTCTTCTCTTTTCAAATATGGCATCTGTTCTTCATTCCTTCTCTGCTTTCTTCCATTTTTTTCATCTTACTCTGTTTATGTTGAATATCCTTTCGCTTTTTTAACTGTATGGCTGATGCACCACTATAAATCAGAGCCGGCCTGACAGGGAGGCTCGTGAGACTGGCCAAGGTAAAAATGGTCTTCCAAAGGCATCCTGGAAGAGAGTAACATCATAATGGAATCTGGCTGTCATAAGCACCTTTCTAGCCAGAGGCAATACATGGAGACCTGGGCACCAGGCAATTGAGAGGAGAGAAAATGACACTTTGGGGAAACCATTTCCTGAATACTGTTTATGATGGGTTTAATGGGCTATCAAATTTGTTTTCCCTTTCTTGGTTTGAGAAAATAAAAATGAGAGGCACCTTTTATTGACAGATGCTGCACGGCAAGACAGCAAGACAGATGTTAATAGAAATAATATAGAAGTTCCTGAGATGTTAAGAAGTGACAATACATACGGTATATTTGTATGTTCTTGTCCACTTCAGATAATGGATTAAGACACTTTTGGGGAAATAAATAAATAAATAAATAAATAAATAAATAAATAAATAAAATATATACACACCAAATACAAATATATCAGAACTTTTGACCTTTTCATAGCCAATAATACATCAGTGTTTTTTTTTAAAAAAAAAGATATAACAAAGACGAATAAAAAAATATTTGAAAGAAGTATATACACATGCAGATTGATGTCCCCACAACATGAGTAACATATGGCCACACACACACACACACACACACACACACACACACACACACACACACCCACACACACACACACCAGACAAATTTGTATGATTTTTGCAGCCTTAAAATAACCCTGTATGAAAGTTGACTACAGCGTAGTATCCGGGCAACAGAGGACTCCTGATACACACCCACTGGCTCTTTCCCACCCCTCAATCACAGAGGGCTGACCCTGCACACACATATGTGCACACACACACACCCAAAAGTCTGAGTGACTAATGAAGGGATCAAAGAAGATAAAAAAAATCTGTGTGATGTGTGGTGCTGCGGCCATCACGCATCAATTGGGCTAGAGACTGCTGTGAAATCTCCCCTGTCACTGCTCAATAGTGTGCTTTGCAGAGTGACATGATGGCATCTGTCTTTTAAAGCTGACTTAAGCCTGTTTGTGTCTCTCACGCAAGTCAAAAACATGAGCAGATAAAAGTTGCAGTCAGCTTTCATACTGCATGCCTGCAAAAGTTGCATGTGCAAAGAGGGCACACATGAATTAAGTGTTCATGCTTTTGGGAAAACACGCACACAAACTATACCCTTCATGGTCATGCTCCAAAACCCACCACACCTGGGACAGATGGCATGGCGTTATGGGAATGGTATAGTTGACTGGCTACAAAGCAGAGGAAGAGAGGGAAGCAGGAGGCTGAGGTATGCTTTTCTTTCTTTCTTCCACCCCCCCCCCCATTGTTGGCATGCCACAGCCAAAAGACACAGGTTACTGCTGAGGACGACTCAATGAAAAGCTTAATCTTTTTTCTATTGTCTGATTTATCTGCTAGTCAGTGCAGGTCAATGTTTCTTTTCTGTGTTCTCTGTCTGTACAAAGACGGTGGTCTAAAATAAATACTCTAACTGCTCATTGCTGCACAATGGCTAAGATTGACCCTGTTGCTGTCGCCATGGCAATGTGAAGACGGCTAATGGTGGTTGGTTTAACGACTGGTTCTGCCTCTAACCGTCATCATGTGCATGCAGTGTGGAGGAACTGCTGTTTCCCATAAAGACATTTGAATTTATGGCACTTTAAATGTTAGTATTCAAAGGTGAATGAGGCTGATAATGCCTCTAAGACATGTTTTTATGAAGAATAATCAATTGAAAATCTAGAATAACCTACACATATGCTCCTGTGGCATGTGTTTATCAAACACTAAAAATGATGATGTCAAATATACAGTGTGATGTGAAATGAAATAAAAGGTGAGTAAATTTCCTACCTGAGTCAGAACTGTACATGTAGACAAACTTGGTCCATCCATAGTGGTCGATCACTCCCACCAGAGCGTCCTGGAGCTCAGGCCTCAGCTGAATGACGAACTGGTTGGCCGTCTCTATGGGGAAGGACGGGGTGACGAAGCAGACGTGCAGCGCTCCACAGAAGGACATGAGCATGTTGACTGTCTTCCGGTCATACAGGCCAATGATGGCGTACACGCCCTTGGAGAACTGGGAGCAAACTGCCAGACAGAAAAGAGAATCCGGGGAGAAGGCACATGAAGACAGTGACTCTCTGGACTAATTGGAGAATAATGGTATATTTTTGTTCAACTGAGGAAAAACTCCTGTACAACTGAAAGTAAAATCTGAAGAAAAATAAAATGTAATGTAACAACTGTTGGATTTTAAGCACTGGGAAACATAGGCTTCATACAATAACTACACAAAAAAAAAAAAAAAATCACTTCGCACAATGTAATAACCCTTTTTCTACACTCTAAACAGGATTGTAATGATGTACTTAAATACATGTGCTATAGACTTCCTCATGTAGGGGAGACAAAGATGTATTGAATTAAAGCTAAAACGATTAGTCAAATAATCCGTCAATTCCAGCCCCTCCAATGTGAAGATCTGCTGCCTTTACCCACCTTGTATTATATTAAATTGAATATTTAGCAATTTATTGATATTAAGCAATTAGAGGACAAGCCCCCTACGCTCTGAGAAATTATGATGTTCAGTTCCATTATTTTTGATGAAATTGTGAAATCAATGAATCTAGATCAATGAATCTGGAAAATAATCATCAGATGAATTGATCATGGAAAAAGTCATAAGCTGCAGCCCCATATTGAATTAAACTGAACTGAACTGAGCGAAATTGAATTCTAGATGTTGTTAAAGTTTTCATTATGCTTTCATTTCTATTGTTGTCGATCACCTGAACACCCAAATCTATAAAGAGAAGCTGTCTCTGATGAAAGCAACATTAATCACAGTTTGTTAACCCTTTCAGTTAAAAACCGAGTCATCACAGGGTGCTTTTGAATTTTCAGTTAAAAACAGCTCAAATAGGCTTTGTCCATTCTGCTACTCTGTGGCATGTTTATGCAAAGCTGGTCAGTTTGTCCATCTGTGAACAACCAGTCTGTGTCTGAGGAGGAGGTGAAGGCAGATTAGGAGTAAAGAGGTTAATCAATGCATCCCCGGGGTTCCATTGACATTTTACTGGCAGCGGGAGGCGGTTTCCATCTCTCATTTGCTTTCTCCCTCAGTCTCCCCATTCTTCAATTGTCTGTCCATCACTCTGACTTCCTTCACACCCTCTAATATCTTAAAATAACTCATTTATGTCTAAGGTCTTCTCTTTGGAAGGCGTACCCTCTCCGCGCTTTCAGCATAGCATGCTATCTTTGCACTCACAAGTCTGGCCTGGGCTATTTTCTGCTGTGGCAATGGGTGGGCCTTACTTATCTCAGTATTTACCAAACAGATTGAAGCCGCTGCCTGTCCCCGCGCGAGGGCCAACTCGCTGCTAGGAGCTGAGGGAAAGACAGAGAGAGGATGGCCCGCACCCAAAATGCCTAACCTGTCACAGACCTGCACCCTCCGGGCAGGCACGTGTGTGTGTTTGCGTGTGTGTGACGGAGATAGAGGGAGAGTGTGAAAGGGAGAGAGAGAGAGAGAAATTCAGCGGTATCACATAAAAATACATGTGCACACACATGAATGCACACACACATATGCAGCCTCTAGTGCTCCAAAAGCCTGGTGACTCACCCTACTTAAAGCAAGCCCTGAAATAGACATTTTGAGCCTCGCCACACTGACTCAGTAACAGAACTATCTTTCCTTCATGGTCTGCACACGCTCTTGCTATTAAATCGACACTCTCTCAGCTATTGCTTTCCTTTCGCACACATTATATTTCCCGTTACAATTTTCTAGGACCATTTTCGGCGTCGGCCTCCCTGTTCTGCCTGGATAAAAGGTAATGAGAGCTTGTTTGACTTTTTGTGCAGTGTCCCATTACTCTGCCCTGCAGCAGGTTACCATGTTTCACTGAATATGAGTCATTTCTCATACCTACAGTTTTTCTGTCTGACAAATGCAGCCATGTGGCACGGACCTCCTGCTCCGAGCTGGCAAAGAGAACCATGTGCTCGTCTAATTCGACACGAGCATGACACAGAACATTAGTGCAACTCAGCGGTCTCAGGTCTCGTTTGGATAGCAGTATGGAGGAGCGGCATACTGAGTGTGTTTGTGTGTGTGAGCGGCTAGTTAGCGCTGCTCCACATGTGTAACGACATTGAGGTAGGGTTGAGAGACCTAAAGTGATCTTGAAGACCCAGCAACACCTGTCCACCCTGGCACTCCGTGTCTCCTCGCCACAGTTACAGCTGCCATGGTGGCAGGACTGAGGTTGCCTGGGCAACGGTCTGCTTCTCTGGCAGGGATTACAGTAGCTCAGAGCTGCGAAAGGACTTTTGGAAGACGAAGTGGGAATTGTGAGTGTTTGGACATTTTGTCATAATTAGGTTTCCCCTCAAGGAATTAGCAAATTTGTAAAACTGACTTGGCTCCGCAAAATCCTTAGACAATTTCTGAAATAATGGACGATTTGCGGCACATTTCCACTGTGCTGCATTTTATTTACACTCAAAACAAACCATAATCATTTCCGAACGCCAACACAATTCTTCAGTGTATGCATACAGATGATGCACGAACGCTCACTGTCTCTTCACTTTATATTTTCACCCTTTTGAAACTTTTCCTATGAATGAACAACAAGTTGATTTGCATTTGGTGTGGCCAGAATTTTGGGCCACAGGAAAAGAGGAAAACTCAAATCCTAAAGGGACTGATACTCGCACAACAGGAGGAGCTGTCAGAAACAACTCATGCAGCTACTGTCTTCCCTGTTCTCCGTTTCCTGTGCCTTGCAGCTGTTCCTCTGCTTAGCATGAGCCAAATATCAAATGACAGACGTGTCTGTGCCGGCTGCACAAAGAGGGCGTGTTTTTGACAGTTGCTCCTGCATCTGAAGTTGTGGATGATGGGAGGGCTGCTCGGGGTCGGTGGGCAATGCTGCATCCTTCATACTGGCCATGAATGTTTGGAGTCCAGTACAAAACCACACAGTGCTAATGGAACATCACTGGTTCATGCTTAAAAATAAAGCCTGAGTTTGACTTGATGAATACATTCATAATGAAGCTGTAGAGAATAACAAACCAGCAGCCCTACGGTTGTAATAATGATGGATTTTAAAAGATTAGTTTTCAGTCTGCACCTTATTTGACAGGAGTTATGAATCAAAATGAACAGAATCCATAAAATATAGACCGTGTTTTTCACTTGTGCACAGGGAAGAATATCCTGATATTAAAATGAGACCATTTGACTGGCCAGTATGTAAATACAGGTCAATTTTTGCTAGATATATTGGCCAACTGCATCAGTCAAGGTGCCCTTGTGCTTGGTACCTGCCTCTCAGCTGCTCCACTGGAGCTGCTCACTAACCCGTGTATAGGCCAATGGTACAGAGAAGCTCCTTCATGCGGGCGTGTGTGATTCTTTTTTCAATAGCTCTGCATTGCTTGGTATGTCAAAAAAAAATAAATAAATAAAAAAATAAAATAAAATAAAAATCAATACAGCTGGACTGAATTGTACCGGATACAGCCACAAAACAATTTTTCAATGCACTTTTGGGAAAGCCAAACCCTAACCAGGTTTCCAAGAATCAATCTAAGGACAGTATTTTGGGCATCTTGGCTCAGTAAAAACACGTAGTCTGGACTCATGGGTTTACTGTGACGGCATGCAAACCACAAACTCTGATAGGGATGTTATATACATTAAATGCCTCCACAAATACACATGCAGAAGGAACACTGAGTTTCTACTATTTTCCTCCCCTGGGACTTGCATGCCATTATCTTGTGCAACATTAAGGTCAGCAGTACAGAGGGAGTTTCACAACAGCAGGAAGCTGGGCTCAGCTGCAGAGAGTGCACTGATTGGAGGGTTCTTGTTCAGCCATCCATAAAGGTCCTTTTTTAATAGAGCCAAACTACTGAGGAATGACATGTCAGGTGATGCAAAAAAAGACATCCGATTAAGGTACTCATCTTATCCACTGATCAATTATACGCAGTTCTCTTTGTGTTTTTACCATGAAACTCTAAAGAAATCTGTTTTCTAAAGGTATGTCTTTCCCCATCTCTCTCTCCCTCCCCTCATTTACTGTTATCTCTCTACTGTCAGCTTTCTAATAAAGAAATAACATGTTCCTTCAAAGTAATTATATATAAGTGAAAAAACTAGAGCATTTATGAAAGCAGGTTTAAATTTTGGCTGGCATTCAGTTTCTTTACTGAGCTGGCTCATATTCACAAGGTATGCTATAGTAGTTTTCCCATATGGACTTTAAGGTATCCTTTTGAAAGATGAGAGGGATGACAAGAGCAGGAAGGTTCCTGTCACATCAGGCAGTAATATACACCACCTCCACAAGGGTGAGGGGTCACTCAATCAACCACAGAGCCCTTTGAGGGGAGATAAACACATCTGACACCAGACACTGGAAGACGCACACAATCATCCTCCACTCAGCCACCCATGGCTAATAACTGTCAGATGATGTGTGTAATAAAAAACAGAGAGCATGTTGTGGTCCCTCTGGTCCCATCCATCTTCCAGAGAGCTAATCAGCTCTGTTAATGAGAGGCAGAGGAAAAGACGTCTGGTTCAAACATGGGCACATTCAGAACTTTCTAAGGGTGGGCACACTCCAAGCAGCCCCCTCAATACCCCATCTCAATAAAAAAAAATGTCTCACTGATTTTGACAAGACAGCATCTTGCAGACAGCTTGTGCTTGTGAACAATCCCTCAGGTGATGGGTGGGGGTGGCCTACTCTGTGAGCCCTCCAACACAGCATGACTCACACAGTGCAATCAATCCCCTACCATTCAGAGGACAGGGACCCAGGGGACCGAAACGCAGCACAACGTGGATCTGCATGAATGTCTCCAGACATGACTGAGTGGGAGGGTTTTACTGTGAGAACAGTTTTCTCTGTGATCTCCTGCAAACGACTTGAAATCTACCCTGGAGGAGATTATTCATTCAGTGATAATGCATCAAAGTAGTGCGAGAGATAATTTCATCCAAGCTTACTGTGTAATACTGAGTCAAGATACGCAAAACAGGTTTTAGAGGTTTTTAGGTGGAGGTTGGCTTTGCCTCACTGCCTTTCTACCTCTCTAGAGTACCCACATGCCCCATGGAGTGTTGCGCTGAGCTTTAGCTCCTCAAGCTTAAGGGAGATTTACTACCTGTGCAAGAGCAATAAAACTGTGTTTATGTCAGTGCTGTTACTGGTGTGTGTGGCAAAAAAGAGAGACAATAATAGAGAAAAGGGAAAAAAAGAAAGACAGGGAGTTGAGGTATAAGGTAGAAAGAGGAAAATAGTGAAAGAAGCCAGACAGGAAGATACTACTCTCTTGAGCTTCCACCGCCAGGGACAGCAGTGATCAGAGCAGCTGACCAGCCAAACAGATCTTAGATTAATGTCAGGGAGCGCTGGATACTCTTGAGAGATTACATTAGTTGAAACAGGGGTAATTGAAGGTTAATAAGGATGAGCCAAAAAGCAAGTGTGTCTTGAAAATGTAGGTGAGGGCGGACAGAAGGCAAAGCTGGTTGCTGGAGAGGAGAAGAAACAGAAGCATTAGTGTCTGTGAGAGGAGATGATAGGGAGACTGCTGCGAACAAAGAGAACAGATGCCAGCCTAGCAGTGGGAAACACAGGAACCACACGGCGAAATCTAGATTTCTCCTATTTTCTCAAAGTAATAAAACAATGGCACCGCATCGCCTCATTAAATGGGTAATCGAGGGTGTGAGAGCACTCCCCTCAGCTCCGAACATACCTCCCCCTTCCTGTGCCTCACCCTCTAACCCTTTCACTCTAGGCCATTGTCTCTCCTCCTCACTGTTTCTCGCCACATTTCCAATCTGGTTTGCTGTGGAGCCCTGCCGCCTGCTGAATAAATGCTTACCTGGGCAGCGGGTCAGAAACCCAACCCAGACCCACTCCTGTCAGGGGGTATGGAAACTCCAATTATCTCCTTAACAATCATCCCTTCGCAATTATCTCCCCATCTGCGTATCAGTGTCGACAGGTGCAGAGGGACAGTCCTGCTCACACACTTTCATTTCCCTTCCAGAAGAAGTGATGAAGGTGGATATGTGGAGCAAGAAGAGGCGAGCACACAACCTGCATGCTAATTCATTAGGAAGTGTTGTATAAATAAGCAATTGTCTTTGACAAATTCCAGCCGAGCCACTGGGAAAGGAAAGGAAGTGTTCATTATAGACCTGCGCAGAACCTTTATTTTCGACCAACGACCAACTAGAGGTCTAAGTAACAATTACTGTTACTGCGGGTAATCTGTTGATTATTTGTGTGATGCATCAGTCAATCCAAAAATCTATCCAGTGTAATGCAATACTGAAAAATGACCAATAATTCCAGATCCCCCAAGGTGACATCTTCAAAGAAAAGCACCAATTTCTTCATTTGAGAGACTAAAATTTGGCACTACTGCTTGAATATTGATTTAAATGAATAATTGATTATGGATGGCATACAACCCCCAATTCCAAAAATACAATATAAAACCCTGATTGCAAAAAAGCTGGGACACTGTGTAAAACATAAATAAAAACAGAATGCAGTCATTTCCAAACAAACTGTATTTACTGACAACAGTTTTCCCGAACCCTTGTTGTAATTTCCTTTATAAAATAACCTCGCTCCATCCTTTGTTAAACCCCTTCCCCCAAAAATCAAATGCCCAGTCATAGCTTAGAAAACATGTGATATGCATGGGGCTTATAGTAAGAGCAGTATCTAAATCATTTGGAGGGTGTTCTCTTTTTTCAGCTTTTCCAAAACCAAAAGTACAAAGTGTAAGAAATTAAACAGAATGTTTATTTGCTATAGCGTAAACTGCCATTGTTAGCATGTACGGCTAACTGGGTAACTACCTAATAACATAATGTAGGGTTACTTCCAAAGCCAAGAAGCACGCCACCTGTGACTGCATCATTACAGTCGACAACATCAACAACATCACCAGACAGTATTTGGAACCCAGCTTTTTCACACATTCACATTCGTCTCGAGTCAAAGATCCTTTGATTCAAAAATTTGAATTCAATATATACAATATATTGCCTTAATGTCCACCCATAATTGCTAATCTATTTGTGTGTGTTTTTGTTTTGTTTAGTTCTTCAACTTTCAGCAACTGTTGCAGGTTTGGTGTCATGGCAAGGCAGTTACTTAGTACTGCGAGCATCTGCGCGGCAGTGCAGATGACAGCAGTAGTTTTGTGCTGTCAATGTAAGAGCAGTTACACTATGTCACACTGTTAATATGCTTGTAGGCTTTGTTCCTCATTAAAGTACACAGAAGCTCCTGAGATGTGCTGCATGACAAAAGAGGGCTTCTGTCTTTGCTGGAAAAACCATGACAGCTGCCATCATCCGGCGCTCGTCCCTCCACCCCGCAGCACAAATCCTGGTCCTCATCCCCTAACACATTGTTTTCTAATTGCCAGCCCCACATGTCTCAGCTCAGACCTCCATGTCCCAGCTGCCATTACCTCCAGAGACGACAGATTTGTTTTAAATACTTGGTGAGCTTGAATGAATGCAGAGAAGGATTCGGAGCAGGCTTAGAAAGACAATGAGGAGAACAAACAGGAACAGAGTGGACACCACCATTAGTGATGTGTGTGTGTTTATATGGTGGATGAGAAGCAGATGTGTGATAAAGACTGGTTTCTTGTCGACGCAGGATTCTCAAACCTCAAGCCGCTGGATGGCCATTGGGATTACTTTTATGTGGCAAGTGCTTCTCAGAAAATGGTCAAAAAGTGATGAGATTAAATGACAGGTTGCTTATTTCCTCCTTCCTAACCATTTGTCTCTTCCTTCACCCCTGCCCCATGTGCGCATCCCCTCTTCCTTTTTTTTTTTTTTTTTTTTTTTTTTTTGGAAAGCAACACAGGCACACACAACACACAGAAACAATATCTATCCCCCCTCTGCTCCTCACTCTATCACTCTGCTGCTTGGGGAGCAGTTTTGGCTGATCTACATTGATTGCTATGGGCCATTCTCTATCCCTGGCGCTCTGGAGCAAAAAAAATCCAAGCCTTCTCATTCATCAAACCAGCACCTGCCAGACTACAGCCCAAGAGAACAAACGTCAGTTTCTTTTCTTGTTTTTTTTTTTTTCTGCACCATTCTCTTTGTTTTCTCCTCAACAAATAGCTGTCATGTCCCAAAGAGTCAGGAGGGAGCGGTGATCTGTTTTTTGTCCGCCTTTTTCAATAACACACTGAACACTCGGTAATCCGTCTGAACATGCATGCACTGTGGAAGTCAGTCACCACAGCTGTACCTCAATGACTGACACAGTCGCTACACAATAAAATACAAAACCCCAGAGCCTCACTGACACCAGCCAATGGGTCTGAGATTGTAGCTTAACATCCACCCCACCCTCTTCTTCTTAACACAAACTGTATCCTGTCTCAGCTGGGATGTACAGAATGGTGGTGTAAAGGGGGCCTCTATAAGAAATACAGAAATAAAGGTCTCTGAGAGACATGTTTCTTTTTTAGCTTCTCCAAGCAGATCGTATATACAGCTGAGTATTTTTAAGCAGTGCTTAACAGAGTCAGTTGAATTGCTTTTTTTTTCCTACACGGTTATTATTACATATTTATGCTTATAACTCCACGGAGTGATAGCTTTGGATGTGTTGCATTGAATAATACATTAAATGCATCTGCTCAAGCTCTGCCTCTTGTTAGCTATTGTGTGTGCGTTCAAGTGTGTGACCACAGAAGTCTCACATGCCCGAACACTTTTCTATTTAGCAGTCGGAGCAAGAAACTGCTCTGATGAAGAAAACTCAAGACAGGTGAACGTAGCAGACGAGGGACACATGAGAAAGCATAATGTGGGGACGGCTGTTTTTTTCATGCATGTTAAAGGACAGTTTGATTTATTTGGGACTTCTTTTACAGTTTTGGCCATCTTTTTGGTTACGATAACAACTTTCTCAACTCACTGAAGCAATCACTGAGATCGAGGATGACGCTACATTGCTAAAATGAAGCCAAGAAGCGAGAAAGCTCAATGTCCTGATTTTCTTTTTGAGGAGGATCAATCCTAGTGGTGTCCATAGTTGTGTACAGCATTACACTATCAAACTAAAAACTGCAGCATTGTTTTTTCTCACTATTTCCTGATTATCTACATCACACCTGTGACATCACATCCTGTTTCTTTGAGTTGGGCAATTTGTCCTGTGGGAAAAAAACTTACAGCCCTACACCATCCACTTTGATCAACAGCTTCATACATCAGACACCATAAAAATATAGTCATAACTATAATGTTGTTCATTATTGACAGTGCATATCACTGGCATCACTGATATTACAGCCTATTTCCAACACTGCAGGACTTTGATTTACCACCAACATTCGTCCACCTCCGGACTTGACCTTTACCTGTACACTCTCGCTGTGACATAGACCTACATATATCCCATCAGCCAATGATAATTCATATCTATCTTCTAGGTCTGCACAGAGGGAAACAGCCCTCCCCCTCTCATCTCTGCCATATTGATCCGCTGGGCAGGCCTCTGTACTCAGTTCATTGATCATGGCTGCCTCATAGATCCTCTTCTAGTCCTCTTTAACTGACCTTCAGAGACCAAGGGAAATAGTGCTGCCTATATTGCAGTGACAACCCAAATTGTCTTTCCCATGAACACTAATTAGTCTTGATGAAAGGTTTATTATCAGGATGGCTGAACTGGACACAAAATCAAATGCAAGTTAGTGACTTACAAACCTACATGTATGTCTAATTCACGATTCCAGTTGGATACGTCACATTTTGTTGCTAGGTGCAATATCCTCAAGACATTTTTAACCAAAAATAGCCAAAGCTTAGCCTAAATCTCACCACACACATGTAGGATATCAAAGAGAAAAGTAGATAATATAGGCGTGAGCCTGCAGGGGATTTGACATGAAGCTAGCGATTCAGTGACGTCCTTATTATAAACCAAGTCAATAGCAGATTATGGTAATGTGATATCTAACTGAGGGGAACTGTGACTAATATTCTCCATGTACACACAGCATCCCTGGCAGTTATTTTTAACCACTGGAAACATGTAAAATGAGTCAGTCAAGCAAGTGCTTTCACCGAAAATGTGAAAAGAAAGGCACTTATAGAAAAAGAGCCATGATCCATGATAAAAAGTGCCAACAATACAGGTGTATCCCTTTATGGTTTGGTTGGTGTATGTGAAAGTAAGAAAGAAGATAGAGATGCAAATTAGCGCCATTGTCTCACATTATGCCGACAGTGTTGCCATTGTCATTACCATCCTGATGACTCCCCAGGCGGGAATCGCTTTGCCATCAACATTCAATGTTGCTATTCTGTTTTTTTTTTCCTTCCCCCTCCTCTTCGCTTTCTCTCTCAACTTTGCCCTAGTCCATCCAACTGCCCGACCTCCCACGCCTTTCCTCCTGCTCTTTAGGCAGGTGCCAGCGAGTGTGTGTGTGAGCATGTGTGTTTTATGTGTGCAGGGTAAGATGGCTTGCTTGTGGAGGAAGTCGGCAGTCATAAGAGCCAGCTGACGAGTATCAACCTCATCCGGAGCTCCATTCATCCCCGTGCACAAGGGTCCATTCACCCACTGCTTTTCACACTTTTAGTCCCCAAGGGCCCCGGGCACGTTCCCACAGTCACACACACTTACAGAGGTGAACTGTCACTCACTCAAGACATCCTACACAGATGCCAGAATGTGCACCCAGATGCATGCACAAACACACACACACTCCTCCACATAGGCATATTAAATTGAAACCCAGGAATAGGCTACTTTTCTCATCTGACTCATTATAAACAGGCCCTGGAGCCCTTCTGTCTCCTTACAAACATGTCTCTATAGCCTCCACATCCAAATACTCTTTTAGACCGAGTGACACACAGCAGGAAGAGGTGTCATTTTCATTTATGCCGTCTCCCTCTGCGGTGAATCTTTCTGACATGCTTGTACCACAGCCCACCATCATACCTATGAACTGCAGCGATATGCATGACACGAAGAAAAAGATGTCATATTTGATGGCACCGCGCAGAACACTGAGAGCGGAGACTGGATGGAGGGAAAATACATAGATATCCTGTCGTGCTGACAGTGACTGGGTCTAGTTAGTTTCAAGCGGCTTACTGACAATCTTTCAAACCAGGATTTTTGATCTTAGTGGCTATGATCTTAGCTTTTTTCTAATGGCATGTAAGCTATATGGTGCTCTCTCTACACTACAAAGACATTATTATTGTCCCCCCCCCCCCACCTCATCTGCTATAGGCCCAATGTTTGACTCGGGAAATATTCAACAGCAGCCTGACCCTCATATTCACATCACATTCCCTTCTGAGCATAGGACCATCTCATTAATGAGGGCATCTTGGGTGTGTTTACATTTCATTACACAGCTCTGCCTGGCTGCCTGGCCTACAGTTGGGGGACGGGGGGATGGTTGTTGTGTCGCCTGCTGATTGTCCAAGTTTCCAAATATTTTCTGCAGCTCTTATTGTATTTTGAAAAATTATGCACACTATAAACACAACTCTGGACAGGATAAAGTCAGGGTTTTTAGGGAAAAGTAAGAGAATTATACAAAATAACAGGAAAGTGTAAGGATATCTGTGCTAGTCTAGAGTAAAGTGATAGTGTTCAACATTCGGCAGGAGCCAGCACTGAAAGTCTATAAATCTGCATGAGTGTGGTTGCACATAATGCTTTATTCCAAATCCAATTCTAAGCTTGTAAGTGAATCTCATAAGAACTGCTACAACCACATTACATTTAACCTCTGTAGTAGATATGGAGAATTGCTTCATATTTGTTTATTTACTGTAGGCTGTATCTGCTTGATATACAGCTTTTCTTCGCTGTTTTCTATAGAACCATGCACTACCTAACAAGTGGACAAGTGTGTGTTGACTGGTGTGAAAACAGTATTCAATAAATATCCTGGAAAACAATTTAATGCCTCATCCCTTACCAGAATTTGTGTCTATTCAAGATACTCAACGAGAAAAGGTAAAGGTTACACATCAGTCCATTATACTTTATTTCAACTGGTTCTTCAAGCTGAATATTGAGTATAGCCACAGTGAAGATATTTTCTAGTAATAAATGTGATCAAGATGAGCCTGCAGGGGAGCCTACAGTCTGTCCAAGACACAATATTCATAGACGCAGTAACTTAAAAGACTATGAGCTTAGAGAGGGACAACAAAGATGTTTGTCAGTTCACCAGTTCAAGCACTCCCTGTCATAAAGCTACTGAATCAGATAATGAGGACCACTGAGTTTCTAATACACCCATCAGCCTGCATTTGAGCCCTCCATGCTGGACAGTGGTGGATCAGTGAGATTCCACTGAAGAAGTTCAATGACAAAATTACTCTAAGCCATGAGAATTGTTATTGTTAAGCCATCTGACAGTTGACTAGCAACAGAGATGACTTGTAAAGGTGCAAAAATGAGAGACATTATTGGACTGTGCCGCACAAGAGAGCAGTTGCCTTCAGTTACTAAAGCAGTCAGAGAAATGGAACAAAAGATGGAGCAACTCATGACAAGCAAGGCTGATGTGCAGCTGAGACTTTCAACATCATCAGAGTTGAAGTTTCAGTCCCAAAGCCATGCTCCACACTCTACAGACTGCTATGATGGGGGAAGGGGAAGCCACACCGCTCCCACGAGTTAGTGGTACTGTTCCCTTACAAGCCCCTACGAACACAATTCTGCCACTTCTTCAGAGTATGGAGAGGACATAAGTCAAATCCAAGCTTAGGCATACAGGGCAGATATTCAGAAGCTGTAAGACTTGTTATATTGGTTATATCATTTAATTGCACCTTGAAGAGGTGGAGCAGTCCATGGAAGCCTAGTATATACGGCACCATGTGGTGCAGCACAATAACAAGAAGGGAAGTATTCAACTGCTAATTCAAGCATCGGGAATGGAACCTCGCTGCATGCAGTGCTTCTTCAATCCTTTTGTGTGGACAACTGTCTCTACAGTTCTTGGTTCAGAGTGGTGGTGAAGCCTTGCAATCTCCAGAACACCAAACAAACCAGAGACAAACCAGACTCTAATGAATCCACACTTGGCTTGCGCTGGCATTGTCCAATGTTATCTTACAAGCACGACCCCACTGATGTCACCGTGATCATCATGCAGAGTATCTACAAAATTTTAGCAAGCCAGTATGACCCTTTAAGGTATACTGTCCCCTTAATCACCCAAGCTAAGGTCTTGATCCATTGCCTGTCATACAGGAAGACAGCATGAGAGTAAGACCAAACATGTCAGAGAACAAGAGAGACACTCATCTTTGACAGCCCATTAGTTGCTTACCCCATCAAAGAGAGTCCTGATGGAAGGGTTGAGGTTGCAGCAAGCGGGGTTGCACCAAAACAGTAGCAGTTAATTCCATGGCTAGAAGGCACACATGGCCAGCTTTTAGCTGGCACCTAATTAGTTCAGCTACTGAAGCCAGGGCTCAGTCGTCCCATCCGCCAGGTTAAGCTGTGGCATGACTCCACCACTATCTTAACTTGGCTTCTGTCAGAGTCATGCTACTACCAGGTGTTTGTTGGCACCCACGTGGCTGAAATCCATAAGCTGATGAATCATGAGGACTGGCGATGCTTGGACAGAGAGAACAACCCCACTTGAAACATGAGACTTGTTGCACTGTCAACACCAAGTTGGCGGTCACATGGGCCTCACTTTCTCTAGCACCCAACAGGCAAGTGGTCAGGGGTGCCTATATCCTTCCCTGCTGCTGTTGAAGAGGAACTCAAGCAACCTACCTTCTGTAGTGTCACTTTGCAGGTTCCAAGCTCCTCTTCACCAGATGTCAGCAGAACCAAACCAAAGATCTCCTTTAGGCGGCAAGCAGACTATACATTATACAGCCATAGTGCAGTGCTATAGTATATGTATGAGTGTCATGTGACTATGTGTCACATGATAGAAGCTGTGGTATTTTTTAAGTGAAAATTTTAAGTCAATTATTTTTCCACTGATTAGGTTTATCTAACATTTGTGTAGATACAGAGATTTGCTTGTTATTCAGGTTTATTTACTGTAGGCTAATTATACTTGCTGTATAGCGTTGCTTATCCATTCCTTTGCATCAAACCATACACTAATCAACAAGTGGGCTAGTGGAGTGTGTTGGCAATATTCAATAAATATCTCAGAAAACAATTGAATGCCTCGTCCCTGATGAGTCGTCTGTGGCTATTCAGGATAACAAACCAGAACATTTAAAGGCTGCAGAGAGTCAGTCCCTAAGATCTGAGTCAGAATGCCATTATGCTTGTATTTTAGTGTATTTATAAAACTGTATAATTTTATTTTTCACTTCCTTGCTTATTCTGTGAGGTATAACTGATTATCAGTGACTGCCTCTGAGCCAGTGAAAATGGAATAAAGACCAGTTTTTAAAATTCCAGACAGGTTTCAAATGCAACATTCAGTGTATGAAAGAAGTAATCAAATGTCTGTCACTGAGGCAATGACACACACCCAAGAGAGACAGGAAGGCACAGTTGTCAAAGGGTATCACCTGGAAGTGTGCGACTTCACGACAGTCAATGTGAGTGAGCCACAGGCACATACAGAGGAGTCGAGGGTGTAATGAGAAAAACACATCAGAAAAGTCTCAAGGGCGACAAAATGTTGCCAGAATACAAAGGAGGGATAAATGCAGGGCTAACAATGAAGAAACAAATTATACTGCCATTTCTTTTATACAGCTCAGACATGGAGTAATTGTTTGGCTGGCACAATGTCACACATTATCACCCACAGGAGAATGGTGTCCCCACTGCTCTGACCAAGGACTCAGAATAATGATTTTTAAACTTCCTTGTTGACCTTAACGTCCGACTGCCAACATGCCCATTATTTTAATTTCCAATGCCACAATCACTCACGTGAATGAATGAAAGACACTATCAGCTCTGTCTGTTCAAAATCCATAAAGATCAGATCGGAAAGCTCAGGCAGGTAATCTTAAAGTCCTGAAAGTTGAAATATGCATTGTTCGTGCGTGCGTGTGCGCATGTCTTTGTAAATGTTTTAGAGAGAGGGGGGTTAATAGTGTGTGTTCTGCCAGGAAAACATGATCGGATTGTGATCCGTGGCCAATTACACATGCATGTAGAGCCGTTTTTCCTCTTTCTTCGCGTCGCCAAGGAAGGACGCACAGAGATCAGTGGGAGCCGTTTTAAAATGCATTCAGCTGTAAAACCGATGTTATATGAAGTGAATATTATATGTAGGTCTCTGATACCGCTGCAGAGGTTGATTTGAAATCCCCGAGGCTTCCCCGCAGCGCAAAATCAGGCTGCAATCATGCCGTGGAAAACAGAGAAAAGAAGTCTTTCGCGGTCCCACGCAACAGTTAAGACAACCGACCAGAGGCGAGTCTTTGCAGTAGGCCTGCGATAAATGCGATGATAGCCTGCGCACGTCTGACAGCCACGGAGTTCTTCGCTCTTTACGAAGTGGATAAACACATGGAGGGGGTGGAAGAACGGTCTGAACAAATACAATATGTCAAATGTCAGCAAATGTAATCTGCTTCCAGTCACATAATACTTACAGGCATATGTCATGGAGAAGCTATTCCCCATCTTGACCATATCCACCTGCGGCACCAGTTTGGGGATGTCCTGGTGGTGAGAGAGGGCGAAACGAAACACCTCATATTCGTGCGATTCGGTTGGGAACAATCCTCCTGTTGAGCGGCAAAGAATCAGGAGTTAATGTTGGACACATTGGACAAGCGAGGTGGAAAAAAGACGCACACAGAAAACAGACACGAAGCAAAGTTAAAATAGAGGTTTTAACGCTGAAACAAAAGGTCTGACGCGTGTGCGCCATTCTCACCTATATTGATGTTACTTGGAAAACTTGAGCTTGAACCCAAGCACATCCCCAGTAAACTGGTGTAGAGGATGGTGAAGCTTCGCTGCATATTTCCTTTTGCATTGGCGAAGGGAAAAAGAGCCGAAATCCAAACATAGGTTTGTCCGTGTGTGAAGTTAAATCCCCCGCTTCTCCTCCGCTCCCTGCCGCCTCCGGTTAGAGCAGCATTTACACCAACATCGAGACAACAGCGAGACAGTTATTGCAATGGCGAGAGGAGGCACCTTCCTCTCTCCTCTTTTCCCTCTCTCTGCTGATGCTCTGGTGTCCTTGGCTGCTGTTGTATGAGACACGGAGAATGACTTCAGCATTAGCCGCACTGCAAAAAATATGCCCGTCTTGAGAAGCTGTTGAGACTCGATGTCGATTTATTTATTTTTCCCCGTAAAGCAGCTGATTTTTTATCCACAATACGAGGAGATGATTTCTCTTGCTTCTTGTTTGCAGGGAAATTTCGATTCTTTCAAGAAATGTCTGCACATTAATTGTCACTGCAACAAGGTATGATAGAACAGATCACTCACCTCAGAGGAAATAACACATCGACAAATGACAAACCTAAAAAACAAAAGGATGTGCTTTGCACAGAAAACAAGTGGCATTTCTCACCTCAAGGAATGATGTCTTCACCTCAACATAACAAAGAGAACAATTCACACTCAATAAGATACTTGAGTAAATGGCTTGCGGGGTGAATATTTTTTGCAGTGTGCAGCCTTGGTGCGCACCCACAGGTCCCTCAGGAGACGCACGGGATGTCATGGATGTCCATTCACTTCCCTGCACTGCAAGAAGTATCATTGTTACTATCCACGACATGCATATAACATGCTTTTATTTTGGAGAAAACACTGATCGCATCTTTCAAAACGATAGAAGAGAGAGAAACGGGTCCCAAATCATCCTTATATTCAACATCTTGAATTTCTTGTAAGAGTTACATGATCACCCAGATGTGATTCAATTATATGTACACAATTCAAACACGTTTAAAAACCCCAGAGGAAGCTTTATGTAAAATGTAAAAAGGTCTTGTAATGGGATATGTTTAAACTGTATCTTTGTCCATCTGGTGATGAAGATCACTAAAGCTCCAGCACAGCTACTAAGCGGACCTTCTGGTGAATGTGTTTTGTCATAGTTTCCAAAATCAAGACAGAACTCTGAACCTCAATTTCAGCTCCCATTGCAATTTAATACAAATGGTTTTGTGATTTAAATGCCTATGACATTGTTGTATGTTTAATTTCAAAAGGATGGCTTTAATGTGGTTTTTGTAGCAGGAAACCTGACTCTAAGTATTTACATCCGAATGGGCTTAAAGCTGTGGTGGCATCATGAAGATTTATAGGAACATATTACCAGTTCTACCAGAACCTTATCTCAGTGTACTCATCATTGATTGACAGATTAGTCTACACCATTATAACTCTTACAAAGCAGATGCAATCTCTTCTTGGTTCCAAGTCCTACTGTTTTAACATGGTTGAGAGAACAGTTAGAGGTCTGAAGTCAGAATGGTTCATTCTTGACTTCGCTTGGTCGGCCATACAGGATTAGAAAACAGAAACAATACATGAATGAAAATATCTGCACCAGGGATTATTGCTCTTCGTTTGCCACCTGGGAAACGTGTTTTTGATGCCACTGGGAGCAGCATGTCCATTTGAAATGCAAGTAACATTTTCAGAGTTTTAGAAGTGTCAGACCCGGGAAAGCACACGCTGGAAAATGGGCTTAATATTGCCAGGATTTATGCTTTAAACTGGTTAGGTTTAAAATAAAATTTTTGAATTCTGAATGTGAAAGAGGGCTTTTGCTTTGCGTGCTCCCCCTCCTTCTCACACATTGCACAACTGGCGAGCTGCTGATAAGCAGGGTTATGATTTAAACCATGTATTTACAGAGAGCTACAGCCAATTATTCCTGAAGAAAAGGTGCATGCCCCCATGCTTTTGTGCACAGGGCAAAATTAACCAACACTTGCGATATTCACGAGATTGATTGCAAACCGCACTACGGTGCAACGCCCCGGTGCTTGTTTAGAAAATGAAGTGGTAAATCCTGCCTTTGACACAATTAGGATTAGGGATGAGCTCACTTATCGGACTAAGGCAGGGTACTTTATTTTTTAGTTAAAATCACTTTCCCCACTTATTGTTTCTCCCATACAATGAAATTTAGAAGATTAGAAGCTTATGCTGAATTAGATTTCCAGTGTTTCCAATTAGGCAGAAACATTTCTGATAAAAACTATGACTCTGGCCACAGCGCTTTACACACTTGAGCAATAGAAACGCAGGAAGTAAAAGGTTATCTAATTTATGAATGATGGATATCCCATAAATACAGGGAGAACGGTCAATTTTCCTCGCCTTTGTTCAAAATGATGAGGGTTTAGCTCAAACATAAATGGCTGGCAGGCTTTCATTACAAAAGTTTACTTTTTTCTCACATATTTTGGCATTTTATTCTCTGTGTGCAAAAAGACATTGGATTAATGCACATTTACCCACCCTGTTTCAGTGTTTATGTCAGTGTTTAGTTGTGCATTGTGTTGTGTGTTTGTCCGCAGTGCCTCATGTGCCATGCAGTCCTTTTTTAACTCCTGATACAGGCAAACAGATCTTAGAATAGTGTTAGTAAAAATGGCTAAAGTATTCTATGGTGCTAAGTAGAACTTGTTATAAAAGTATCATCACCATCAGACAGATATTTAACAGAAAGATGTGCCCATGTTCCTAAAGATGTCTTCATCATAGATCATAATGTGTCTGTCAGGGAGTTTTTAATAGAAGTCAATATGAAGAGCATAATGAGGCTAATCCGTCAAAATCTGCTGGTTCCACTCCAGTTTGACTGAAGAGGGGGAAAAAAGAAAAGGAGAAAAAAGAAAAACTCCCCAGCGTGTTATTCCTGTAATTGAGCCACTGCACTTGTGCTGTCAAGTACTTGTGTACGTCATGCTGCTGGAGGCAAAACTATAAAAAGTATGTTGCTGCAGAGGTGACAAAGGAACAAAATATGTCAAACAGGCCGAGGAGTGAATGTAGAATTGCAAAATAATGTCAAGGTGCCATAGACAGCTCCCAGGACCGCAGATACCATTGACAATAGGAACATGCTGGCAGAGATGGTGTTGAAAATGAATGCCAAAATTGCGGTGGGACACATTAACTACTCCACCCGAATTCATCTAATACCTCACTGCTTTCATCATCCACAAATGGCAGTTATGTACAACCACCAAGTTCCAGTTAACCAGCTAGACGTCACATACACTCAGTCCCTTACCTGCAGCCATTGCCGCCTCATCTGCTCACCTGCTCTGCCGGTAGCTTTCCACACTCAGCCACGCCCACCAGTCCACTTACCTGATCACACACCTGAAGCTCATTGCAATCAGCCCAAGCACCAAACAGGAAGCAAAGTAAGCAACTGGCTAGCTGTGACCACAGTCAAAGTTTTAGCTCGCTAAAGAGCTAAAAGGTCACGAAATACTGGACTTATATTTGTCAGGTGACAGACATGACTCCAAGTGAATGTTGCTTTGTGTCTGCGTCACGTGGAAGTTGCCAACTCTTTGCTAACACATTAGCCACAGTAACCTTTCATAAGCAAGGAGTATGACGTGTATTCATTCACCCGTTGCCGATTAGAATAGTGCCGTGTGGCTCGGTCCGAGTTTTTTTTTTTTTTTAAGCGCACTCAGAACAGCTTGTTAGTGGATTGTGAGGAGGCATTTAGCAAATATCAACAATCTGTCTCCAGTATGACCCACCCCACCTTTAATTCATTTTATAGGCTATAACAAAGGAAATCAGTGTAATTTCAGTTGTTCATATTCTTCAGGCAAATCAGCCAATCAATAAATGTATTATGTATTTCTTATTTTTCTTGGCTTCATAGGAAAATAGGCCCAACTCCAAAAGTCAAAAATTAAATTAGGTTTTAGATTTTCCTTCTGTGTCTTCAGTAGTTACAACCACTAACAGTACGAACCACTAACCCTGACCCTGTTTGGCTGACACATTGTGAGTACTTGATCTGAAGTAAGGATGGCTTACAATGTGTAGCTTACTGTAAATGTTTCAGCTGTACAAAGTGTGACATATTCATCTTTGTAAGCACAACAAAACAGAACTGAGTTTGTTATTCTGGTGGGCTTTTCTGATCTCTAAGTAAAGAAAGCAAAAAGGATGAAATTTAAAGCAAGTGCCTCCTAGATTTTTATCAGAAATTTCACCAATCCTGTGAGATTTTCCAGTCCATTTGACTTTAAACTGTACCAAAAAAGGCAGAATAGATCAACGGAGCATGCTATTGTTTCCTATCCTTTATTAACAAAGGAGAAAAGGCACAGCAAAACACAGTTCATAAACCGATAGTGAGAATTGTCCTCCCATCTCTCTCAATGTGATCTCTCAGTTGTGGAGCAGTGATCAATCTTCATGTCACATGGAAGTCAGTAATGGATTCTGATGCTTTTGGCTTGTTACTCGCTTTATCTCCACACTTGATTACAGCACTTGTTGAGTGACTGACAGACTATGTGGAAGTACACAAGCCTTGGACAAATGCCTGGCATTAGCCCAGAATCGATAGGAAGCAGACCAGCCTGGACTCAGTGCATGCTTGATTTCTGCTCTGCACCTTAATTGGGATGAGTTATTGACATGTGGCTTAATTAGATGCCCCCATAATTGATTTAGCAGGTCTGCTCAGAGAGGCAGCGTGCCTTTTGGAAGCAGGTGAGGATCAGGACTTTTGAAAATACTGTCAATCTTACAAATGTGAGAGTTCACATGCCATGTGTTTCAGTCCTTGAAGGATACGTTCATTTTCACAAGCGTTTTGGAACATATCATAATGTTTTACATGACTGTCGTGTGAATTTACATGGTCCCCATGCAGTTAATCAATTCACTTAGAGAGATGTTTTTGAGCATTTCACTCATTGAATGTCATATTTCCCCACATGACATACATATATCTTATTCTTTTTACTGAAGAATAAGGGTGGTGATTATCCGTTTTCTTACTTTTAACAAATTCCACAGAAGGACCAAAACCATCAATGTCTCGGACCACTCCTCAGGGCTTTCTGACATGCTTTCATCAAAAAAAGTCTCCTGAAACAGCAGGGGATTTCTTAATGGGTATATACAATTAATTAGAGTGAATAGTGCATTTAATAGGGTCTGATTATTGAGTTTTTTCGGCAGCAGGATTGCTGATTGATCAATTTGATGCCTAAAATGCATTTCTACACAACCATAACAAAACTTTAGAAAAATAAAAGCAAACATTATGTTTACTTTGGTTTACTGCAAATTTCAAGTATCTCCACCTTGATTTTCATCCTCAAAAGACAAAGGAAAAAGAACTGGAGAGACTGATTGCTTTTCCTTCTTGTTTGATACACCATCATGGATTGAGTGGAAATCAATCAATGTCTGCAGGTGGAGGAAAACATTCCAAAATGCACATAACTGTGCACAACTGTATTATAGTCAGTGAGCTACACTATTAAAATAAACAGTGGCATAGTCCTTTAAGGCACTCTACCTAAGGGCAGTTTTCACTAACCAAATTATGGAACAGCATTGCAGATGGTCACACTTAATATTTGAATCAATCAGCCTCATATACCCACAGAGGCTGTTTATGCACAGAGAGCACAGTCAATCAGATAATGGCAATGATCAAACAGGCATACGGCACAAAGAGGAAAACATTAAGTGGTGTGGGAAATAAACACACTCTCTTCGTGTCTATCCTTTTATTGTTATTCGGCTGTTCTTTGACTCTCTCTTTCTCTGGCTCTGTCTCTAGCTCCCTCGCTCTCATGTGCTACCTGCATAATTGCCTTTCCCCTCCACTGGCCGCGGGGGAAGTGGAGCTCTCCCAACGTTACCGTGGTAATACTGATTGATGGAGTCGATACTTGTGCGGTTCCAGAACATCGAGCATCGCCACACACAGACATGACAAATTTCAGGGAACAAATTATAATGGCCTGATTAATCCCCTTTGGGGAAATGGAAATATTGTGAATACCTATAAACTCATAGAGGACATAGAGCTGCACAGTAGGACAAGGCTCAGGGGACTTTTGTGTCCATTGTTTCGCTGCACAGAGACAAGCAAAGGATGCTGAAGAGGAAATTCATAATCTGGCTAGTGCTGCCTAACAATGCATGACAGGGAAGGAACTGATAAATCAGCTAAATTTCAAATGTAGATCTTTTGTGACATGATAGGGAATTCATCAGTATACAAATCCTTAGAAATAACTAAATATTCTCTGCCTGATTAGGAGGAACTCACTGTGATGGAATAGGCATGTGGTTGCCAGTAACTCAATGTAAAGACGGAGATTATGTTAAAAGTATCTGTAACCTGTAATCTGTCGCTCTACAGCCTGATGATTTACTGTCATTATGGTTCACTGACCTGGTGTTTATCATTGCATTCAGAGAGCATGGATGAATGCATCAAGCTTTGAAAACCCATATACTTGGTGTCTTCTTCCTCTAATTATTGCTGGTTTGTTTACTGGTAAAGAAGCTCAAATGAGAAATAGAGTGATAAGTAACAGGTCATTATATGCATTTTTATTTTTATAGTAATAACTCAAAACCCTGGGAAGCATGTGCAACACTTTGAAACAATATTGTAAGAAAACAAATCAGTTATCTATAATCTAAATTTAGATAAGCAATAACTTTGTATCTATAAATCATTGTCAAGCCGTTGTAGACACATGTTAAATTAACATTCAGTCAATTGTATCAAATAATGACAGAAAAAGACAGAGAGACAGTAATGTTTTGTTAAAACACCTGTAAGGAGGAAGGGACCTGTAACTGAGTCTATGCATAGTTAATAATTAAAGCATTGCAGTGATGAAACATTTATTTTACATTAACAGTGGGGGTAAAATATTCATGTAAAATTTACAAAGCCAGGATGTAAAAATATCCCTGTAGTTCAGATGAACTGAAATAAAAGTGCCAAAGCACTTTCACTAACATGCTACCAAACAGAAAAATGTACACTTCCAGAGAAAAACTGCATACTTCAAAGTGTGACATTATTAATACAGTAGTGTGTCTATATGTAGTTTTCAAGTCTAATATCTTCAACTGTATATATTTGTATAATATATAATCATATTGCATGAGCTTATTTTATGTTTTATATATGCTGTAAAATCTTTTTACTACAAAGAAACTAAACTAAGCTGTAAAGATAGCACATATTCCTGGAAAAAAGTAAAATACAAGTACCTCAAAATGAGCACTTGAATACATCTTTTACTTTTTCTAACGTTCTATCTCTGAGTACAAGTTTAGAATTTAGTTCCTTCTTTTTCTTGATCAGCCTAACGTCTTACATACAGAGGCCTCAAAATTAAGACAGAGAAATAACATTAAGAAAGCTGCTTTAAGAAAAAAAAGCATTTCCACAGCAAATATTCAGACTTGTCACAGTATGAAAAGCACAGGCGTTACTAAAAACATTAACAAAGGCTCTGCTCTATTCAAGTGTTCCAGTAAACCATGACAGAGCAGCAGTGAGCCGCCCTCAACAATAGCAGAGCCCTGAAACTGAGGCAGCTAACTAATATCTTTATTTACACCTGTGCTTTCCCTACTGGGACATGTTCAAAACTCTTCTGTGAAAAACACCAAATAGTAACTTCACTGAGCCTGCATGTCACAAACACATTGCCTACTGTTGCTGCTGAGAGACCTGGTGTGCTGACACCTATATCACACTATGTATGACAACCACTGCAAGTCCTGTGTGCAGCCATTTCGAGCATCTGAATATATGATGGTCAAATTAATTATGACACCTTGTTTTAATTAGAATAAACAAATGAGACTGCTTGTTGTTTCTTAATTGCTTTACTGAAGAGGATAAACACGTCTTGTTATTTACATAAAACCTTTTAGTCCCTCCGCCATCTGCTATTGCAAGGAACATTCAATAAATAATTGGGGAAAATCATGTTGTTCGCTTAAGTAGTATCTGTTTCTTTAGATTTGTTTATTGCATCTTAACGATGGCAGGGAAGCATTTCAGGTGAAAGAGCTTCATCAGTAAAGTGGAGGGGTATAAATTGATATGTTACCTAGCTGTCTCACTATCGACTCATTCTGAATATCAAGCCTGCCGTATCTGTATGAATGTTCTGCCTCTGCTAACAAGCATTTAGGATCAATCAAAACAAATTAACGTTCTGTGCGGCTAACAGGGTCAGCCCAAATGAGATCAGACACGCTTACAGGGACGGCCAAAGGAAAATAAATGATTAACGGGACCTCAAGCTGTCACTCTTACTGGCCAGTGTTTGCAAGTGAACTGCTTTCATTAGAACTGTTTGAGTCTGAAAGTGGAGGTGGCTGCACTGTGATAATAGTTGTCTTGGCCATTTAGCCGGAGGCAGAAAAAAATACGGAATTTTGAAAATGTTGACATTACTATTTTAGACAGTGCACTCTAATTATTACACACAGCTTGTGTCCGTGGTGTGAGAGTGAAGAAGGAGAAGCGTGCACTCATGCCCTTCAATTCTTCATTAAAGAAATATAAGAAAAATTTGGATGCAAAGTAATTAATTTTCTAATCATGAAATCCCTCTGAAACCTTTGAGGCTGGTTTGAATAACCACTCTCTGCCTCTTTATTCCTCTCTCTGTTACGCACACACACACACACACAGGGTCCAATATCATGGCTCATGTGTTGCAGTATACGTTGCAGGCGATGGAGCTGACAGCTCCTTCCATGAAAGCAGCCATGCATCACATACATTTGCCCAGGGAAATCAGCTCTGGTCCAATCAATTTGAATGTTTGTGCATGTGTGTGTTTGTCAGCAGTGCAAACATTTACTGCTACAGTGGCACAGGGTGCTATGAGCTCATTAAATCAGCGGGTCTGATGATCGCAATCGTCTGACTGACTGACTCGCAGAGAGGTGCTGATATCAGTCTTGGAGGAGAGACAAAAGAAGAGTGAGCGCCCTCAATAAAAACAGCAGAACTTCAGACATTTCAGCAGGTAGGGAGTGTAAACTCTCTCACACACTCTCAGCGCTCGAGCTCATTCACAACAAAAATTTCAAGCAAGCAGAGCAAACACTTCATCATTCCCTGAAACATGACTCCCAGTGAAACCATACGGTAAAATCACACTTGCTGGTCGCCTGTTCAACACTGGAGCTTCTCTTCTGCAGCTTCTACACCTCTCTGCTTTGATCACATGGCAGAACTGTTTACAGCAACACTCAAACAGCATTCCCCCCTCCAGGTGTCCTGGTTGGAGTTATGATTCAGTCGTGAGCCTGATAGATAGCGGTCCGCTGTTGGGCTGCTTGAGCTGTGCAGAGCAACTGTGAGTAATACAGGTGAATACTGCTACTGGGTCAGCAAACAGGGTCACACACACATGAAACAAACACGCTGGGATGTCCACTTTCTTGTCACAACTAAGGAATACATGTTACTGTAGCGTGTTGTTACAGTTTAATTGTATTTCCTTTATTTTCTATCTATCTTTTACTAGAGCCCAACATACTGCAATTGCAAGAAAATACATGAAAATAAATAAATAAAAATAAATAAAGAAAACATCTTCTCCAAAGTTCCGCTACTTGTATTTTGTCACCTTTCAACAAAGCCAGACTAGCTGTTTCCCCCACTTCCCAGTCTTTATGCTAAGATAACCGCCTGCTGGCTCCAGCTTCATATTTAAAATTATAATCCTTAAGACCCGTAGCTACTGTTGGCAAGTGTGGTTTAATACTACAGTAAACACACCATGAGCAGTTGCTTCATCAGAAACACAATGGAGGAGCCACGAGTGTGTCTATTTACAATGCAGCTGAACAAACTGATATCTGTTTGATAAAGAAGCTAAAAACATGGCTGCTCCCTCTTGTTCTACTGTTCCATTGCAACAGATTAAAAATGATCCACTGATGGGAAAAAAAAACACTGTATCTTGTGTTGATGCTATGTCTTGATATAGAGTTTCCTGCAAATGCTTCACAATAAATGCATCTGAATGCTTTCCATGTGAAGCAGCAGCAGAATGCTCACTTTGCATTTGCAGTAATTTATGCTGCATCGTTTCCTGTGAATCCCTCGTGAGTGTGAAGGAGCAGTGGACTCCACCACTGACAATGAACACAATTATATGGAGAGGCCATTGTTGAATGTAAATGCATTAAATGGCAATTCCTGATGCACATGGTAAATAGTATCAAAACTGGGGTTTGAGTTCATGAAAATCTTTGGTATTCAAGCTTAGATGGACAGATATTAGAGTGGTTTTGATCTTTTTATCTAATTCTTAAAAAGAAAATGAATAAGCCCTAAAGATACTCTGTTAAAATAACACTTTATCCACAAAATTTTTGATACCTAAATAATCATGGATTTACGGAGGTATCACTTTGCAATTCAGTTGTTACTGTTGTGATATGGGAAAAAATAAAGTAACCAAGCCTGAATATCTGTGGCTACTCACTCCATGCTTTAAACTGCAGTAGAGACAATTGAGCTCTTCCGTGAGCTGATGACTCCAGAATATTGACTGATATACTGTGAAATGCTGAGGGGCCAGCTATGGGACTTGTTTGGAGCAAACAACGGACAAAATGTAGCTCAGTCCTCATAAAGTCACAAGAAAAGGATCTGTGAAGGTTTGTGAAGGTCACAGCACATTCTGGCTGCTGAGAAATCAATTTCCTTTTGAGCTAAAATGTCCCTTGTGTTTTATTGACCCATATCTTTTGAGTCGCCAACCCTATTCTCTGGTCACCCGAAGTGTCGTAGTGCCAAAAATGGAGAGCGGCAAAGGACCGCTGTTTGAGGTGGAGCAGTGTGTAGCCTATACATCTGTTCCTGTTCATGTATGTGAAGGAATTGCTTTCCCTTCTGTTGCTATTACAGTCTATGTACAATTTGCGTGTGTGCACATTCACAGAATGAGCTGCGTGCATGGATGTTCACCATGTGGATTTTTTTCTTTTGCATACGGATGTCCGTGTGTGTGTGCGCGCGTGCGTGAGAGAGAGAGAGAGAGAGTGTGTCTCAGAGTGCTGAATTTGTGCTTTGCTTTGAAGGACAGGGAAGGAGGGATGGGAAGCCAATCTGTTCCTCTGCAGATTAACTCTCTCATTCCAGACCCTTCTCTTCTCCAAAACACCCACTATCTCCAGCGCCTGTCTTTCTCCTCCCTCATCACCCCCTCCAATTTCTCCCTTATTGCTTCCACATACTCTCTGTCTCTCTGTCAATCAGGCTACCTGCATGAGCTCCTGTGTGTTTGTGTGGGAGAGCGAAGAATCTGTAGCCGTGGAGGTGGTGTAGAGATCCACCCCCATTTTAAGTGTGTATCCCTGGCTTCAAAAGCTCCTCTCTTCAGAAAGGGGCAGCATAAGAGAGACAGCGAGGGGACAGACCGAAACAGAGGCCCCAGGCTGAGAGAAGATGAAGCCCTCCACTGTGTTTGTTCCTCTGCGAGAAAAGGCGACCACTTTTCACTTCATTCACTGAGTGGAAGTGAATGGGAGAGGAGAACATTGTTTCCTGTCCAATCAACTGGGCATCCAGCCGCTTCCTGTCTATTCTATGAGCGTGTAGCAAGGGGCTAAGAGAGAGTGTTTACAGCGAGGCAGAGACAGAGGGAGAATGAGGGCATGTGAAGGAATGAACAACACACCTTCATGACCCCTGGGGACTCATCTCATGCCCCCCTAACCAGGCTAGAACAAGGAGAGAGGAAGGAGAAAAATGATTAAACAAAGAAAGAGAAGGGTGGAATATGAATAGAGCATCCTTGGGTAAAAGTGGTGGTGGATGAAGAGAAAGAAAACCCTGTGGGGCTCTGCTATCTCCCACACATTTCTCTGTTTTAAATTCTGTAATTGAATTCTGTGCTCAAAAGGGAAAGCGATAGAAAGACAGAGGGGGCTTGGACAGGTTGGGGAAGAGGTGTTGTAGATTGTGTAATATGCAGCGGGTGATGTGGGGCTGGGCGAATTGAGTCGAGAGGAGGTGTGTAGAAACAGCGAGGGTGCTAGCACTCTGTGTGCTTTCATTAGCACTCTAAATGCTAATGAATAAGTTCATAGCTTTGAAGATGCAGCTATGTTAAATATGCATGGGTTATCCAACACTGCATAGAGTGGGGAAAAAAGGGTGAAAGAGGAAGGGAGAGGAGCGATAAAGATGGAAGGGTGGCAAGGGAGGTGGAGGAGAGAAAAGAAGGAAAAGGAGAGAAGAGATCAGGAAATCCTGTCTCCTCTGCTGTCCTCTCCCTGCCCCTTTTCTCTCCTCTCCTCCTCTTTCCATTGCTTTCATCCCCTCTCCACTCCTCTCATCCCCTCTCCACTCCTCTCCTTCCACATCCTCTCTTCTCTTTCCCCATCCTCTCTTCTCCTCTAATGGATCATAATATCTTTGTCAAGGGCCACATGAAAACCCAAAACATCCTTGTCGAAGTACTTTAAGAAAACTGATGAAATGAGAATCGCCGCCTTAATTGTTGCAAATAAGAGTTAGCGTGACTTTTCATTGCGCTCTCGTCCGCTCTCCTCCCCTCAGGGACAGATGCAGAGTCAGTCATTAGTGTTAAGTCAAAAGACATTAAGCCAAGCTGCTTGTGGTGCAGTAATGACCCAGCAGTTTGAAGTGATGACAACAGCAACAAGGGACAAATCTCAGTGGCTTCATTTTCTTCTTCCCTGCAGGAAGGAAAAGAAAGTGTAGTGTTTGGTTTGGGGAAGCACTAGACAAATACAGTACGTCACACACTCTTGAGTACAGACACACTCGGATAAAGTCTGAAAAACAATAAACTATACACACCATTAACATGCATGTTTGAGGCCTCTAATTTTGTGTTTTACTCTGATGTTTGAACTTTGCAACGTAAACTGAATAAATACATGTATAATGCCAGTTAATTGACCGTTATAGTGTGCTGGTCATTAACAGGTTAATGGCTTTCCATTAATAGCACTGCAAAAGTGATTGGAAGATGGAGGAGCTTCTTCAATTTGATTTGCAATTAATATGTATGAGTAGACCTGTATGAGAGAGATGATGTGAAGACACATTATCGGAGCTGAGCGGAGGTGACAAAGCTATCTGATGACTTGGCTTAAAGAGGAAGTGACCACACTATTAATGGTCTCACCATTGAAATAGCAGAGCATGGACAAAGGCAAGTTTATTTGAATAGCACCTGTCAAAGACAAGAGAATTCAAAGTGCTTTACATAAGACATTAAGACATAAAAGAAACATAAGGAAATATACAAATACACATACAAATAGGATCTAAAAATTAGTAAAGCAGAAAATAGCAGAATATCAGAAATGTATTTTAGCCATAAACCATTAAGTGCTTTATAAACCAACAGTCGTATTTTATAGTCAGTCCTTTGACAAACAGGGAGGTGGTAAAAGATATGAGAGCTGGATGGATGGGATCCACGTTCCTGATCTTAGTGAGTCTTCCTGGTCTGGCAGCAGCGTTTTGAATCAGCTGCAGCTATCTGATCGGCTTTTTTATAAAGACCTGTTAAGACAAGGCTACAGCAGTCAAGCCTACTGAAAATAAATGGATGGACAAGTTTATCTAAATCCTGCTGAGACATAAGTCCTTAAATTCTAATATTCTTAAGGTGACACTGGGAAGATTTTGTAATTGTCTTTATATGGCTATTGTTTAGGTGTCAGTCCATGACTACACCAAGTTAGTTTGGGGTCTTTAATATTAGTAACAAACTAACTCAAACTAAATTTTAATTGTTATTCTTTGTGTAACTGGAGAAAACGCTGCGACACTGAGTACACTGTAAGGGTTCAGTGCACTTCATCAGTGCTTGCATGCAAGAAATTTGTGTCACCTGCATAATTATGGTAAAATATTTTGTTGTTTTCCATTATCTGAGCTAGTGGGAGCATGTATGTTGAACAGAAGAGGCCCAAGAATGGAGCTTTGAGGAACTACACTATGTCATTTTTATGTGCAATAACTGATCCACACAAAGATGTCCCTGTCTTTCAAACATAGTTCAGACCAGCTCTGTCTATTCTTTTGTTTTAGGGAAGGAGGAACAGGAAGAGTAGGGCAAGAAAGGATGGAAGAGAAGGAGGGATTGTGTCTAAAAGCAGGCATGCTCATATGGTTTCAGGACATATGGTACACAAAGCTGGATAGGTGACTGCTGAAATATGCTGATGGAAAGCATGAGAGCCAGAGAATCCAGGGAAGTTGGATAAAAGGTTTAAAAGTTGAGCAGAATTTGCATACGTAGGCAGTGGGAGCAAAATAAGACCCTACATTTCAGCATAAATCCCATGGAATGTGTAGTTTTGCTGAGGGAATACTTTGATGTCAAAAATGCAGCGCTTACTGTAACATATTCAATGTAAATGATAACACTGGAGCATCTACTTTTTTAGCCATGTGTTGATATGGATGTTAATGACCAGCTATTTGTCTGCTCACAGTTGACAGCATTAAAGCACATTACTCCTCCATCTGTACTGCGGTTCTCTGTGTTATGAATTATGCGTTTAAATGGGTCCCCTCCTTTAGAAGAGCTCTGGGCAGGGTCTGTGGAGAGGCATCTAATGGCAGCTAAATGAATTCATGCCCAGATAAGGCGTAGGCTGCAAACACAGCAAAGCAACAACAGCTGTCAGAGATAGAGAGAGAGGCAGAGAGAGACAGAGAGAGAGAGAGATTGGGGGGTGGCAACAGAAGAAGAGAGAGCAAAAAGGGACCAGAGCTGGATAGAAGTACAAAGATGTAAAAACAAATGGTGTGTGTGCAGAAAATGAGAAAAAATCTGAGCTGTGCCATCTAGCCTCTCAACAAGTGAGGAGGTGTGTGGGTGAGAGCAGAACAGGGAGTGACATTAGTTGTGAAGAAATCTATTGATTGCCACAGCAGGCATTATTCTCTAAGTCAAGAGACTAAAGCAAATAAAGGAGGGGGGATGTGATGAATGGCATTTGATGTGATTTAGAATTTCTCCTCCTGGGGGCCATTAGTTTGTATTGGTTGGTGTTCACATGTGGTGGTTAATATTCAGTTTTACAGGAGAACATCTCCATCTCCACATTTCCACATGTTCCACATGCATTTACCAGTGGCCTTTAACACCGTGGCACCAACAGCACCACAGCCATTGTCATTGCCAGTTAAGTGTAATAGAAAGAAGGAGGAGGGCAAGGCACAAATAAAGATGAAATCCATTCATTTCTTCCTGGAAAGATGTGTACTTCACTAAACTGCAGCTGACGTGCAGTCATGCTTTAGCCCAGGGCAAGCAGAGATACGCCGGAGGGGAGAGAAAGGGAGGTAGAACATATACCAACAAATGAGTAGGGGTGGTGGCAGCTCAGCGATGAAAGGGAGGGGAGGGAAGCATTTATGTATGATGGATGAGAGGTGGAGAGGGTTGCAGACTGTCAGATGTTCCCTTTATCTCTCTTATGCTTTTTTCATACGCAGAGTGAGGGAAGGTCGGACGGGAGGAGGGTGGGAGGGATTGAGGAGCGAAGATGGAAGGCGGTGATGGAATAAGGGGAGGGGTACAATGAGGGAAAGGAGGGGGAGATTCTATCACATGTGTTACCTGGCAGAATGTTGCCAGCACCTCTGCTCATCTTTAATGAGACCACGAGGAACATTATGCAGATGAGTCTTAATGGATCGTGGACTAGCCCCAAAGCAGGGTCACTGACTATGACGTCTCCCTCTTCCTCCTCTTTGTCTCCCCATCTACCCGCCCTCTTTCTCTGTCGTCGTCATTGTCCAATTTGTCTGTGTCCTTTTCTTCCCCTTCTTCCTTTTTAATTTTATCCATAATGCCTTTGCTTGCTTCATAATATCCTCTAAACTCATCCATGTGTTTGTGTCACAGGCCCATCCTCAACACCCCATCCTCCTTTCAGAAAGTGAGCCTGTGTCATCGATCTCCATTTCAGACAATGTGGCTGATCAAAAGATGAATAGGGCCCTCATGATGTAAAGATGAAATTCATTGCAGAAAGTGTGCTTTAAACTAGCATCTAGTGTGGAGAGGATGGGAGAGACAAGGGAAACACAAGCAATGAAAAGAAGGAAATGAAGAAGGGGAGTTGTGGAGAGGATTCGGCATCTCTCAGATGGAATTTCGAGGGCCATTCCTGAACGATGGCTCATCAAGCTTCATTCTGCGTGTCATATCTAATTGCTTTTAGATCTGTTCCTATGGAAACTGCAGTTCTCTCCTAAGCTGCTGAGGGGGGATGTTTCATCACCTTTTCTCTTGGGGGTTGGTGCCACTGCTACATGCATGGCGTGGATGAACACTCTACACGACAGAGGGACAAGCTCATTGGGCCTCAGAGGACAGGCATCATATACCAGGAGATGATATGAGAACAGAGAGTGGGATGAAGGCATCATGTGGAAACATTTCATGCCTAACTTGTTGTCACATGAGACAACATCAAATTAAAAAAAGAGTAACTTTGTATGTTCACAAACATACTGCAAGCATATACATGATATGAGCACACACAAGACACAATTGCCAGCCCCATTGATTGACTAAAATATTCATCTGCTGGCACACAGCACAATAACATACATTGGTTATATCTTGGAGCCACAAAATAACACTGCCGCTGCAATAAAACTGTTTGCCTCATTGCATGTTATATGATAATAGTCATGAGGTGCTATTTTAGTGCATTTGTTGGGGCAGATGATGTAGATTGTTGTGGTGTCGCCTCTCTGTAAGCCCATTCTTTTATGCATTTCTTTCATTCTCTTACCACAAGCATTTATGGTTATGCAGCCACCCCCTGAAGTGATGGATGACTGTTTACTGGTAATTTGGACATGATTGATGAAAAAAAAACATGCTTCCTTTTAGGGGAAGAAAACATAAAGAAGCATTTATGCTCCACATTTTGTTTTACTTCACAATGCCTCAGAGTTTTGTTTCTTGCTTTGCTGCAAGAATGTCAAATACTTCTTCCGCTTATTTCCATAAGCTGTGTACAGAACGCTCTTTCCCTCGTTCATCTTCAGAAGTGACAAATTCATAGTGAGTAATGCAGTTTAATTGCGATATTCCCCCTGAAGCCCTGAAGCTTTTTTTTTATTTTTCAAATGAATATGCCTAGTGGGGTGTAAAACTTCAGGGTGGTAGGCAAATTGCAGTAATATACAGCATTAGAAACTCATTACCAAATGTATTCAGTACATTTTCTATACAATAGCACAATATTTTGTTAAAGGTATGTAATGGGCATAGCTTTTCTGTTTGTCTCACGCTGTAAGATTTCCAACAAGGGCTTATGGCCATCTAATAGGTTATGGTTGAAAGGGAGGTGGGTTTTTCAAGTAAACAGTGATTGTATCTGTATCCTGCTTCTGCAGCTCTACTGGCTTAAGATTCCCACCCTATGAATTATGCATGACTCTCTAAATCATTTGTTGGTTAACAGAGAGTAATGAGGCTGATACTTAGTTGCATTATGAATTTCTTAATGGGAATCATGTCACTGTTTTTTGCTGCCTTAGTACTTCGAGTTGTGCCAACCACCAAGTGCCAGTCAAATGCAAGAACTTTCAGTGATAGTGCCTGAAGGTAAATCAGTTGACTGTTCCGTCCTTGTGCAGATAAGCCACCAGATTCTGAACAGAGCATGTTGTGACTTGAAAAAGAAAAGCCATAGGGGCTTCCTCTCTCCCCCATAGTGTTCCCTTCCTCTATTGACAGCCCTATGCACATGCCTTCAAGGCCAGCATCACATAAACAGAAGGTAATCCCTCATTCTTGCAGCCCTCCCTCCTGTTGGCCACTCTAGACTGAGAGGGTCATTGGTCGCTGTACAAGAGCACTCCATTTACAGTATTTCCATTGCCCCTTGTGCTAAACTAAGCCACTGGGACTGATTATAATGGAGGAAATATGAGGGCTTTCTCGACTCATCTCCCCATAGTAGACTGATCATCTGCCTCCTGGTATTCTGTTTTCAGGAATTCCCAGTTTCCACGCTGATGCAATGTTTCTCTGGAAGATAAGATGACAATTAAGTAATTAATTAACTTGAATAAGAGCACAGCAGCATTATTCTACTAATTTTCTTGCATCCGAGAAAAGAGAAGATGGGGATATTTCGATTTGACCCACAGGATGGATGCCTTTCACAAAGATTCCACCACTGGCTGACTGCTTTACAGAGATACACTTGAAAAAAACTTTCATCATGTATCAGTGGAACGCAGGCACAGCAGGTTTCTTCATCTTGAGGAGTAAAGCAATTTTCTATCTGGCTACTCTCTGGTGATTTCACCAAAGTGCATGGACACAGTGCTCAAGCCAAACCAAGCTAGGTAATACCTGTCTACCTCCACCTAGGTGCCCTCTTTATCATGGCTAGGTTAAAAGAACGAGCCAAGTTCAATAAACTTACAGGCTGAGGATTTGGGTACAACTCAGTAACTTCTCTGACTGTCATTCGCCCTTGCAAACTGATGTTGGAAGCTCATCCTGTGGTGTGCTTGATATTTTGTAGATTAGCAACACTGGCGACTTGGGGGAATCGCCAATCGTGGTGGCAGCAACACCTCCCCAATGGAAGTGCATCTTTCACATCAAAAGAACATCCTCTGACATTGTGGATTGAATTTGTACAGATAAGTGTAGCTGGATCCTTTCAGCTCAAAGCAGAATAGCCATTTTCAACTGTTGCTACCTGTGCTACTCCAGCACTGGGCGTAGACATTTTTGAATATTTGTCATGGCCAAAAGCATTGCTCTATGCCTTTTCCTCCTCTTGATCTAATCCCCAAATCCCCAGAGAAAGTCTGACAGGAAAAAGTGTCATCCTGGTAACAACTAGTAGTCCTGTATGCCATTGTTCACAGCAGCACTATAAGGTACATCGCAAAGATTCAGCAGCTGAGTGTTGTCACAGAGCAATGGTACAGTACCCAGACTGAAACAGTTTTTCAAGTCTTGGATCATGAAGAGTAAAGTTTTTTTTACTTGAAGAGGTACAGTCTCTTCAAGGTAAGTGGGTGATGCCCACAATTTGAAGGACAAACTGGTTGGGATTCCAGAAGTGGTGCAAGGAGAGACAAGTGGTTCCAGTAGACTACTGTGTTGGTTCTGTATTCTTGTTCTTGCAGTTTCTCCTCGGGAAAGGTCAGTTGTGCAACGTTTATTCTGATCAATGTCTGTAGTGTGGTTGTTTTCAAAAGACTGATATTGGCCTGTAAATGTGCTCCACTTGGGAAAATTAAAATGTGTGCATTCCTCAGAGGCAGTTATTTTTTATGTACTCTCATCCAGCATACAGGAATGTAGTTTTTGTTGAGGGGAAGAGAACCTCTTTTAAAGATACAGGTTTACTGAACATGTTTTCCAACACGGAGAAGTGCTTTCTTTCTTTCTTTCTTTCTTTCTTTCTTTCTTTCTTTCTTTCTTTCTTTCTTTCTTTCTTTCTTTCTTTCTTTCTGTCTTGCTTCCTCTCTATGCTTCCTTTCTCTGTGCGTCAACCGTTGGCAGTCAGCTGTTTAGATAAGCTGATGTAAAAATTCCTCCCAGCCCCTCATCATGGCTGGTTGCCTTATCAAGGTCAAGAGAGTGCTTTGCAACACTTACAGCATTTTATCAGCATATTAACCGAGTGCAGAGGAAGACAAGGAAACAAGCCTGTGGGCTAGAATTCCCTGGTGAAGCTTATTAAGCCCTTTACTGTTTTTGATGACAGGCCATGAGTAAATTTAATGTTCCTTGCATTGAAGCTCCACACAGACCTGAGGATCATTAGAGTCTAATCTTTAGCTCCTAATCCCCATTCTAGAGCGGACTGGCCTTGCTAGCTAACCTTGTAGCTTTGCCTGCTCCCAAGCAAATCCTCAACCTTGACTTGGCTTCATCTGTTTTTACAAGAGCCTATCCCATGGCTTAGCCTTGGCCTGGGCTTAAAACATCAAAAGCAACATTCTTCCTTTCTCCATCTTAAAGTGAAAAAACTGTTCAAATGCATACAAACACACAACGCCAGTGTGAGACTCAAATCATTTGACTTTACATGTATTTACCACATCCCAGTCCATGTGGTTGGATGCATGAAACAGTTAATGGTACGAAACCATGGCTGTAATTGCTGGTTTTACAGAGCCAATCAACACGGTGGTTAATGTAATGGAAATTAAAAGCAAAACTGTTTCTTTGATGTCTGTCTTCTAAGCCTGACAACAGGGAGTGAAGGTTAAAGCCCAATGAGTGCAGTCTTTTAACAAGAGGCTCTTTAAAAATCAAGTGCAACATGGAGAATATAACACCAATCAGGACAAAAGGGATAAATGCCTCATTACATTTTAAAAAACAGCACAACAGCACAAGAAATACAGTATTTTGTTCAGCTGGAGGTCTGAGTCTGGGGCGATTTTGAAAATACAATGCTTTCACTGTGTCACATGATTACGTTATTTCTATGTTATAGGCATCAATAAAATGATCATCATTATCATCATTATCATCATCACCACTGTCGTCATTCTAATTAATACTCTCAGAGCTACATGCTTAATAACTACTACTTAATGACTCTACTGTATATCCCTAGCTTTCAATTAGTAGCCTGAGGCTGTGTCATCTGCATCAGCAGCAACCCTGAAACCTAGCATGGTCTAAGTGTGGTGAGTCTACAGAGGATCTGTTAAGTGTCAGGGTTAAGTCAGTCCAAACTGCTTGCCATGGGTCACTGGCCATGAGGATTGGGAGCATGGCTGACAGTTACACAACACGATGACAAAAATTAAAGGAAGGCCACACTGCACAGACTGTACTTAATAGATCAAGGTGAAGGGAGCTGTAAGGCTCGTATACCCACCGTAAAACAGAGATTGTTTGATGGGACGACTGTCTCATCTTAACGTTGACATCTGGGATTGTCAGAGAAAAGGCGATGTTGATACTGATATCAAAAAGGCTTATCTTCTTGAAAGTGGCTTGGAGTTGTACACCTTTAACGCTTTCAGCTCGTTAGACTCACCTTTAAGTTGATGGTGTCAGAATGACTAAAAAGGGGGCACACATGACTCGAGGGCAGAATGTACAGTGAAACTAAAGCTGGATGGACCGTTTTCACAGCAGACATTTAGACATTTGTACTCGTCAAAAGCAGGTGTAGTAGCTTTTCTGAAAAGATGTGAGAATCTGATTCATTTGGGATTGATAAAAAACAGGAACGCACTGATGTTAGCAGAGCTATCAAGGTTGAGGCCAGCAAGATTCGGAGATGCACAGACTTTTGTAACTGCTTATTGGCTTTGCTTTATTGTTTTATTATGACATTGGGAGTGGACGGTGATTTTTTTTTTTTTTTAATTACACTTGAAGAGTCCATGGTTTAAATGTTGCTCTGCCTTCACACTTCCATTTTGGATACAAACTTTAGGACATTCAGTTTATCTGTCCTCTAACATCTGACTTTTGGTCTTTGTCAATCTGACATGGTTTCAGTGTTTTATATGGTGAACACTCCTCTTTCATTGGCTTATATTAACTGAGAAGTCAATGTGAATGTCATGTGAATGTAATTTTACAGTAAATTATTCACATTATCAAGAGCATATGCTATCTGCTTGAGATCAGGTAAAATCCCTAAACACATGCCTAACGCCTACAAACTCAAATTCCCTTTTCATCTTCTTTAGTTATGCTATTTCTGCAGGTACACAAACTGTACACAGTCCTCCCACCTGGGACCTGTCATATTTATGCCTGAGTAAATATACGTGTCGTGTATTTTCTCAATGTCATAAAAAAAACAACTTTCAATTGTCTTGAATTTTAATGGCAATAAAAAACGACATGTGCACAAGTGGCTTGGAAGTTTGACACTTTACCTGTATCAGTATCCTATGGGTGAGCACTCAGTGCCTCATCACATGCGTTGCCCGTACAGTACAATGATTCATTTTGACTTGAAATCAAATTCTGCCAATCCACTTATCCCAGCTACAGTATTTTTGCTGCGTTAATATGAGGCAATAGTGCTGAAGGTGCATTCATCAATTAACGTGGTGAGGACAGGTTCCAAGAGATGCTGGTAAGTTCACAGGTTCAGCCAAACGGCGCTTATCTCCAGCTGGCAGCTGGACGTTGCTGAAATAACTCAATTTAATACCCATGGCTGTTGCGTGATAATGGCCGCACTCCTGTCACGCTGGGACACTTCTCACCTCTTTAACCCTGCAGCTCCACTTCTCGTCTGCAAGCTGCTGGCATTTAGTTGGAGGAGGTAAAATTCATATTTTCTGTCCTCAACGGCCATCATCCGGCCCCTCATCAATCATATCAGTCATAACATTTCCAGTGCTTTCCTCTTCATTCTCATCCTGGTTTGCATTAACAGAATAAGACTGAATTATTTCCATTTGAAGGCCAAAGTTATTAGGCGGGTATACTGCATTGTACACTGCCGTGTCTCACTCCCACGAGTCAAAGTCATGCTGGCGCTCAAACCACCGGAGGTCTGGAGAAGCTTTCATTAAGTGACCACAAGCAATCTCTGAGGAAGAAAGACAGCTTGGTGACTCATAGCCAATCTACGTCTGTCATACAGTATTTGGACAGTCGACAAAATTTCAATTCAGTCCCTCTCAGACATGACGGCTCACCCACAGTAAAACTTAGAACTATGAAAAGCTACATGCTGCCAGTCTGCCAGCTTTTTGTGGTGGGGCCTTAGGGGCCACAATGAAGTCTGGTATTGAGAGCAACGGACCCAACAGAATGAATTCTGATTTTGGTGATTCCCTGACCTTTTGTCCAACGAAATCGTCTTGCCCAAAGGTCGTCATTGACAAACGCTTCCATGTGTTTCTTCCATGTCTGTTTCTTGCTCTCTGCGATCTAAGAATAGCAAATCTATAAAGCCTGATAGTGCAGCATTGAGTCTTAATTGAAACACCTTTAACTATAGCTTGAGTCATATTTAAAAATCAACTGTCTCCCATTTTTGTTTCTAGTGAAAAAGCACGTTTAGCAAGAGTTCAAGTGCTAGTCAACCGGATAACAAATGTCCTGCATTAGGAAACCATAATAGTGACATGATCCTTTTCTTTTCTCTCTGATCAACATTGTTCTTTCTGCTTTAGGCGTTTTATTATTGGACATATAGAGCTAGTAACATATCAGTGAGATAATGCATTTGACTTGCAACCATTCCTCAAGCTGAGCATGAATCAATGATCTAATGCACCAGTCAAAACCACCCATGATGCATCCTTTCCTTTTTATCTCGAGGGTAACTCTGAATGTACACTACGTTTGTTGTCTCATTCATTATGTATAGACCATGGAGCAATGTTCAAGTGAACAGCTGACTGTGGTAGAGATGTCATCAGAATGAATCTCTGCTCATCACTGAAGAAACTAAACTAAGAAATATAATATAAATAAGAATTCAGAGGAATGCTGAGTGTAATGCTGTCTTTGTGACTCAAAGAAACACTATTTGCCTCTCTTGTTCAGTGACTAGAAACAATGTGATATTAATTGGGTGTTCTGGGTGGACATCTTCCTCTATTCTCCCTCCCTCCAGCACTCTGTATGTTTCAATGACCCCCCTACACACACACGCAACCTAATTTCATGCTTGCATCACTTTTGGGAACATTACATAGATTTACATTAATGAACTGGGGACTTACCATAACCACTACTTGCCTATCCCTAACCCTAACCTTAACCATAGTTTTCACCCAAAAAAGGTAATGATTTATGTTCTGAGGACTTGCACTTTGTCCCAATAAAGAAGGTGAGTTCCCACAGTGTAAGTAATACTGATTCTCTTAAGTAACTCAGTCTTGTCAAGCTGTCCTGTGGAAGTAAAGCAATACAGGAGCTGTTCAGTTTAGTCACTTAAATGCCTTTGCCTGATACTTACAATTAATCAACTCAGCACAGGAACCAATCATTCATATTTATACCACATAGTTTGACCAAATCCTGTTACCTCCAATGCCTAATACAGTGATGTCATTAGTTTGGTCCAAAACAGTGCAAATTGTCACACACAAAGCGGTAGCAGTGGTTAGATCACTAGAGACATAAGCAGCATTTTAAACTGCAGAAATAGCAGCAGCCAACAGCCACTAGCAATCACAAAGGTCACAGCATCTTGGGCGCAAAGTTCAACAAATGTAAACTGTGGGCATAAATCACCATATGATAAAACACCACATACTGGTTAAAAATAACAGAGAAATCCATGGAAAAATTGCTTTTACAATTAATATGTGAAGATAACTTAACTATAAACCTGAATGGCATCCATCCATCCATCCATCCATCCATCCATCCATCCATCCATATTCTCCCGCTTCATCCGGGGCGGGGTCACGGGGGCAGCAGTCTGAGCAGGGACGCCCAAACTTCCCTCTCCAGGCCAGCCAAGTGACAAAGTCGCTCCAGCATGTCCTGGGTCTTCCTTGGGGCCTCCTCCCGGTGGGGCATGCCTGGAACACCTCCCTAGGGAGGCGTCCAGGGGGCATCCGATAGAGATGCCTGAGCCACCTCAGCTGACTCCTCTTGATGTGGAGGAGCAGCAACTCTACTCTGAGCTCCTCCGGACCCCGGACCCTGCGGAGGAAACTCATTTGAGCCGCTTGTTTCTGGGACCTCGTTCTTTCGGTCATGACCCAAAGTTCATGACCATAGGTGAGGGTAGGAACGTAGATTGACCGGTAAATCGAGAGCTTCGCCTTTCGGCTCAGCTCCTTCTTCACCACGACAGACCGATACAGCGACCGCATTACTGTTACCGTTGCTCCGATCCGCCTGTCAATCTCACGCTCCATCCTTCCCTCACTCGTGAACAAGACCCCAAGATGCTTAAACTCCTCCACTTGAGGCAGGAACTCTCCCCCAACCTGGAGGGAGCAAGCCACCTTTTTCTGGCCGAGAACCATGGCCTCGGACTTGGAGGTGCTGACTCTCATCCCAGCTGCTTCACACTCGGCTGCAAACCACCCCAGTGCATGCTGAAGGTCCTGGCTCAAGGGAGCCAACAAGGCAACATCATCCGCAAAAAGCAGAGACGAAATCTGCCGGCTCCCGAACCAAACCCCCTCCGGCCCCTGGCTGCACCTAGAAATTCTGTCCATAAAAATAAACAACAGAACCGGTGACAAGCCTCATCAGAGGGCCTCCAACCCCATACTCCCGGAGCACCTCCCACAGAATGATACAAGGGACATGGTTGAATGCCTTCTCCAAGTCCACAAAACACATGTGGACTGGTTGGGCAAACTCCCATGAGCCCTCAAGCACCCTGTGGAGGGTATAGATCTGGTCCAGTGTTCCATAGCCAGGATGAAAACCTCATTGTTCCTCCTAAAACCGAGGTTCGACTATCGGCCGGATTCTCCTCTCCAGTACCCTGGAATAGACTTTCCCAGGGAGGCTGAGGAGTGTGATCCCCGATAGTTGGAACACACCCTCCGGTCCCCCTTTTTAAAAAGAGGGACCACCACCACAGTCTGCCAGTCCAGAGGCACTGTCCCCGACTGGGCAGATCTCATCCACCCCCGGTGCTTTGGCACTGAGGAGCTTGCAAACTACCTCAGTGACTTTGGCACTGTCCCCGACTGGGCGGATCTCATCAGTCCCCGACTGGGCAGATCTCAACCACTCCCGGTGCTTTGCCACTGAGGAGCTTGCAAACTACCTCAGTGACTTCAGCCCAGGTGATGGATGAATCGACCTCCAAGTCTCCAGTCTCTGCTTCCTCTACAGAAGACATGACAGTGGGATTGAGGAGATCCTCGAAGTATTCCTTCCACCGCCCGACAATATCCCCTGTTGAGGTCAACAGCTCCCCACCTCCACTGTAAACAGTGTTGACAGAAAGCTGCTTCCCCTTCCTGAGGCGCCGAACAGTTTGCCAGAATTTCTTCGAGGCCGACCGGTAGTCCTCTTCCATGGCCGCCCCGAACTCCTCCCAGACCCGAGTTTTTGCTTCTACAACCGCCTGAGTTGCCGCACACTTGGCCTGCCGGTACCCATCAGCTGCCTCAGGAGTCCCATGAGCCAACCAGGCCCCGATAGAACTCCTTCTTCAGCTTGATGGCATCCCTTACTTCCGGTGTCCACCACCGGGTTTGGGGGTTGCTGCCACGACAGGCACCGGTGACTTTACGGCCACAGCTATGGACGGCTGCATCAACAATGGAAGTGGAGAACACGGTCCATTCGGACTCGATGTCTCCAACCTCCCTCAGAATCTGGTTGAAGCTCTCCCGGAGGTGGGAGTTGAAGACCTCCCTGACAGCAAGTTCCGCCAGACATTCCCAACAGACCCTCACAGTACGTTTGGGTCTGCCAAGTCTGTCCCACTTCCTCCCCTGCCAGTGGATCCAACTCACCACCAGGTGGTGATCAGTTGACAGCTCAGTCCCTCTCTTTACCCAAGTGTCCAAGACATACCGCCGAAGGTCAGATGATACGACTACAAAGTCGATCACTGACCTCCGGCCTAGGGTGTCCTGGTGCCACGTGCACTGATGGACACCCTTATGCTTGAACATGGTGTTCATTATGGACAAACTGTGACTAGCACAGAAATCCAATAACAGAACACCACTCGGGTTCAGATCGGGGGGGCCATTCCTCCCAGTCACACCCCTGCAGATATCACTGTCACTACCCACGTGAGCATTGAAGTCACCCAGCAGAACAATGGAGTCCCGGTTGGAGAACTTTCCAGTACCCCTCCCAGGGACTCCAAGAGGGCTGGGTACTCTACACTGCTGTTGGGCCCATAGGCCGAAACAACAGTGAGAGACCTATCCCTGACCCGAAGGTGCAGGAAAGTGACCCTCTCGCTCAGCGGGGAGAACTCCAACACATGGCGGCTGAGCTGGGGGGCTATAAGCAAGCCCACACCAGCTCACCGCCTCTCACCGGGGGCAACTCCAGAGTAGAATAGAGTCCAGCCTCTGTCAAGGAGTTGGGTTCCAGAGCCTAGACTGTGCATGCAGGTGAGCCCAACTGTCTCTAGCCGGTACTGCTCAACCTCTCGCACTAGCTCAGGCTCTTTCCCCCCCAGCGAGGTGACATTCCATGTCCCTATAGCCAGAGTCGCCATCCAGGGTTTGGGTCGTGGGGGCCCCCGCCCACAACTGCCACCCATATCGCATAGCACCAGCCCCTTCTGATCCTTCCTGCGGGTGGTGGGCCTACGGGAAGGCGGGCCCACATCACTCCTTCAGGCTGCGCCCGGCCGGGTTCCGTCACCACGGGACCCGGCCACCAGGTGCTCGCCTTTGAGCCCCAACCCGAGGCCTGGCTCCAGGGTAGGGCCTTGGTGACATCAATCCGGGTGACGTACGCTTCCTTGATTTCTTTTTCTTCATAGGGGGATTTTTGAACCACTCTTAGTCTGACCCAATCACCTAGAACCTGTTTGCCTTGGAGACCCTACCAGCGGCATTAAGCCCTGGACAAAATAGCCTCTAGGATCATTCAGGTACTCAAACTCCTCCACCAAGATAAGGTGTTGGTTCAAGGAGGAGTCTGGTGAATGGCATGTTTAGCACAAAACCAGATTCATGTTTAGTATGTGAGCAAGAGCCTAATGCTGGCAAATAGGCAAAAAACAAACAAACAAACAAAAAACGTAGAGCCTAGGCTGATGGGGATGCCATTAGTTAAATAGTATGTAGTTTTAAATTAAATTTTTTCACCTGATGATGGCACAAGAGGAAAGATCACCAAAGTCATTACAGTTCATCCTGTGGGGAGCACAAATGTGTGTACTAAATTTTATGGGAATCCACAGTTTTGACTTATTCCTCTAAGAGCCACAAATGTGAACGTTGTGGTGCTGCTAAAGGAAAAGTGAGGGCACCACATCATTCATTGTCTGGAAATCATCTTTTTATCCCATAGAATTTCACAACAGTCCATCGAACAGTTATTGAGATATGCCCGGGTGAAACACCAAGTTAATCGAGTCCCGTGGAGAAATGGCTGCTTTCAGGTTATATATGAGCTACTTCCTGTACGGACAGGTTAGTTTCTGTTCAAGCAAAACCACCACTAGGAGGTGCTAATACACTGCTAACAGAACTCAAAAGCATGGGGCAGGGTAATTGCTCTTGTGCTTAGCACTTGTATGATGGCCTTATAGTCTTCCACCTTGTTAAACCCTGGCTAACCTGCATACAACCCAGCCTGAGAAAACATAATGGTGATGGATGCTGGGTGGCTCCTAGGCAGTGGCTTGTAGTGGCTCTGATTGGAGAGAGGGGCTTCACTCAACAGTCAATCCAACAGACCCCATGACCTGAACGGGCCATCTGAAAGTTACCCTACCTAAAAGCCTCCATTAGATGTCTATGAAGCATGGCAGCAGCCAGGAAGGCAAAGCTATGTCTAAGGCAATTTCATGCACGACAGTGGTCTCTGCAGCTACTAGCTGCAACAAGTGAAAAAGGCAAGAGAAAGACAGGAGCAGCAACAGAGCGGAGACAGACTGAGGGACGGGAAGCCTGAGCATACAAAGATGTTTTACCATGCCAGATCAAATTATTGAACTCCATTTGCAGTATTATCATTGCAGATTAACATTTTTATGAGTGTGTGAAATTGCCCATGAACGTCTATTGCCCCGCAATACAATGAGGCACACAAGACCCATTCCGTGAAAAGAGAAGCTGAGAATAAAGAGGCAGCTTTTCCACATCATCCGGTTTTGAAGAGAGAGGTCTCATGAGTCAGTTGCAGGTGAAGGCAGTACAAACTTTTGTGGCCTTTTAAAAGACACTGGTCACAACACTTAACCATCAGTCTTACATTAAGGTCACCTCTAGACATTTATAATAAGCTCCAAAAGTTGCTAGTCACACCACAAAAGCTGACTGTGAGTTTTACGTCTTTACAGTGCCAATAAATACAGTACTCCATATCCCTCCGCTGTGTCCTTTTGCTGGGTGTAAAACTACAAGAGTCAACGAACTTACATAAAACTGCTTAGACCAGCATTCCTGATAATGAATGAAGAGTTTTTCATAAAACTCTGCTTTTACTGATGTCTTTACTTCCACAGCCTTCAGTCCTTGGAGAGCATTGCCTGAATCACATGTACAAATGCATTCGCTGTGTCTCTGCCAGTGTGTTGCTGTGTAAAATTGCCAAACTTATCTTGATCACTGTTCCAGAGCCCAGCTTTACAAGGGATGAGAGGATCGTGAGCCAGAATGGAGTTTGGTTAGGGTTTTTGTCTTAAAGGCATATGTGGGGCGATAGACTGTAAAATGCTCTTCCATAATCGTGTTGCTACATTAAGAAGAAGGATAAAAGTGTATCCTTCTCCCACACAAGAGACCCTACACAGGGAGAGAGAGAGAGAGAAATATCTGCCAACCATCTTAGGCTTGTAAACATAAACAACAAGGACAAATATATGCTTACTTGAATTTCCCATCACTTTGCCATAGATGCAAGCCAAGTGTGGAGATACTAGGATCACTTTGAATCACAGAGCAGGGCTGACACACAGTACAGATACGTTTGTATCATGGAGATAGAATTCTCCAGTCTCCAAGTCTCCAGTTTGACTTTTTTTCTTCTCAAATCACCAGTTTTAGATTGATTTCTTTCAAGTTTTGAATAGAAGACTGTCATGATATGCATGCTGAAAAAGTTCCTGGTCGTTGTAATCATTCCTCTTGGCTGTGGAGCACTAACGTTGTGAAGCAGGTGCACTGCAAAAAATGGGGAACACAGTTCACAGTTCTTGCCTGTGCAAACGTTTCAAAGTTCAACTGAAGTTAATGTTAGACTTGATTTTAGTAGTCTGGTAGATTTAAAGCTATTGTTTTGTCATGATGTTAGAATCTGTTTCCTCATTGAATTGTGTTTCCCCATACCTTCACCTAAACCCAACCTTAGTGTTATTCTGTGATTCTCAAAATAACATCTTGTGATAACATCAGCTCAAATGACATATTGCATGTGAAACATAACCATAACCTAACCCCAACCATGGAGGCACACTGACACATTATTAGCAGTGGAAACAGACCTTGACACAAGGCTGGCAACAAACCTGGTACTGGAGGTACTTTTACATTATGAAGACTGCAGCTTTGGAAGATACACACCCAATTTGGCTTCATCAAACTGCTACAGCCTGATTTTAGCTAAGAATGAAATGAATTTTTAGCACAGAACAAGGCCTACAGACCTTGTCTCCCCATTTCTCACATGACCATATGAGTGTTGCATTGACAGACTTTAAAAACTTTCCTTTGACTTTATCCAATTCATAAAGCTGGATGGAATGGCAAGATCATTTTTCAGTCTAATGAAAAGAAAAAAAAACTTACAAAAAAAAATCAATTTAGCAAAAAAATTACTTCATTAAAAGAAAAGTAACCAACAAAGCATTGTCCAATAACAAAATCCCACGTTGTAAGATGCCTTCATGCTTGCGTGTTTTCTAGCCACGCTCCATGACTGCTGTCACATGTGATTTATGATTGTTTTTGCCTCAACACATCACTATTAATCACTGTCAGCACAATTACTGGCCATGGCTTTGCATTGCATGTGGCTTCTCCCATTTCAGGTCAAATCTATGTTCAGTATTCTTCATGGTATAGAATTTGATTCATTTATACATGAACAACTCAGGTTATATGTTTCAAAAACAGCAGCATCCAGCCCAAAAAAGTGATATATTTAATTTGCATAATGAGCCAGCAGCGTGTTGTGAAAGACTAGACGCTATCCTGTTGTTGCTCCTACTGTCAAGACAAGGCAAGGCTCCTTTGTTAAATGCCTCAGTGTTGACAAGTATTATGACCGTGAGCAGAATTGAAAAGCCGAGTAGACAGATTTCATTCAGCACACACTGATGACTCACAGCCTCGGTGAAGTGGCTTCTGATGCCACACACCCGAAACAGTTCAAAGCAGCAGCAAACATAAATAAAACACTGCCTCTATGTATTCATTATCTTCGAAGGACCTTGGCATGGTACTCGACGAAACAGCTGCCATCAACTTTGCAAAAGACTTTAGATAAGAGAAGACCCAGAGGGCAATAAGACACAGTGAACCTGGACATGGAATTAAGGCATAAAAATAAGAATGCAAACAAAAGCCTGTAAACAATTATTTGCCCATGATGTTGCTTATGAATTTAGAGCTGTAACTCTGATTCTCCCTCTCTTTGATCTGTAGATCACTATTTGATTTGGAGAAGGCAGCTTTATTGTTGGACACAGAAACACACACACACACACACACACACACACACACACACACACACACACACACACACACACACACACACACACACAGAGAGACACTTACATTCATTCTGGACTAAACCTAACCATAACTATAACCAGTACTGGCCTAAACCAAACCTTACTCTAACATTTACCCTTGACTACATCCTAAATTTTAATGATTTTCACACACACACATACACACTCACTCACACACACGCGTGCGCGCACACACACACAAACACACAGCATGTGGCAGAGTCGGGCAAACAGTGTAGGAACATGAAGAGATGGATGAGCTGGCAGAGCAGGACTACTCTTGAGGTCAGGACTGTAGCTAAGTCTTTCATTATCCACTGTTTTTGCATTTCTTTCCCTTAAAGTGACCCTTTTACAGATTCCCTGTGTATTTTCTGAGTATTTTCTCCAGCACCAAGCATCTTCTGTAAACACATTTAACAAGGAGCATTGAACCAACTAATGCATGGATATGATCAAAATAATATATTGCACCGAGCCAGCCATACTAATAAGGTCATTCATTAAGCGATATAAAGCATTAATTAATAAATTCTTTCATGACTTCACAGAATACATTTGCTCTATTAATTTAAACTCTGTGTTGTAAAGCACTGAAAATAATTTCAAGAAAATCATTTGATACTCATTAAGATGCATATTTATTCAGCAAGGTGCTACAAAAATAGATAGTGTGGTCAGTAGGGGGCTTCTCTTCTCGTAAGTATCACGTACGCTTCAGTTAGCACACACAAAACCATAACCACAAGTACACAACCGCTGGGGCTAACATCAGCCTGCAGAATGAAAATGTTGCACATTTTCCAAATTCACTATATGAGTTTAGTGTGTTAGCATGCTAACATTTGCACTATACAGAGAGTTTAGTACTAGTACTACGAGCACTTTCTACAAGTTTTCTCTTTATGAAAGTATCGTCTGCAACAGCCACATTTCAGCCACACACAAACAAACACATGCACACACCCAAGCCATGGCACCATGTCTAAAGGATTCTCCACCAGATGCCAGCCTGAGCTAAGTCCTCCTTGCTAATGCATCACGTGCTCTCCTTGACACCACCGATGACAGCTTACTGGTTGGTTGGCTGACTGCTCAACCCAAAGCCCCATGTTGGGATTGAACACGCCGGCATCAAAGCTGAGCGCCACATGAAGACATGCCCCTGCATCAATACAGCTTCCATTTGTGTACCTTCCTCCCCTCCTCCTAGAAAGAGACCAAGCTGGGGGGAGGAGGTCGGGGTGGAGGGAAACAGAGTGTGGGCTGACGGAGTGAGGATAAAGGTAGGATGGATAGATGCTGCTGCCAGGACCTGTCAGCAGTGACAAATGGATGTTGCAAAGATGAAGCAAGTAAGACATTAGAGAACAGTGATGTGGTGAATCACCGGTATGTGTGTGTGTGTGTGTGTGTGTGTGTGTGTGTGTGTGTGTGTGTGTGTGTGTGTGTGTGAAGCTGTGCGTGTTTTATATGTGCCTGTCTGTGTGCTTTAGTGACTGTGTGGGTGAATGAAAGAGAAAGTGTGTGCGTGTACGCGTATAGGTGTGTCCCAAGTTGCAAGGTGCCAACCCTGACAGCGGCCCTCCAAGATGGGAGAGTGCTGGGAAATTGATTTAGGTGGTGTCTGAGGGCGACAGAGATGGATCTGTGTGTCTGATTACAGGAGAAAAATAGCAAACACCATGAGATAGAAATTGCAGAACAAAGAATACCAGGAGAGAAGGGCAGTGAAAGCCAAGGACAGAGAGATAAAAATACGCAATTTTCCACATAGGAATGTAGATGATGAAATCAGAAAAACTGAAAAGCAATCAGTGTTGGGTACTGATGAATCACTTAATAATGTGTACAGTAATGTGTTTACGTTTTTGATAATGTGTAATGTATAATGTGGGTCCCTTACGTACGGTGTAGGTTTTGATTTATAGTTACAGGAAATGACTGCACCCACACAACATTAGATTGATATATCATACGTGATCAGGCCATACTGCTTTCATTATATTCCCCACAGTTTCCTTCACTTTGTCACATAGATTGACGGTGGGTTAATTAAGAAGAAGAAGACATACTTTTATTAATCACAACACAAACATGCTACAGGGGGAGACTGCACACATGACATGTTTAGTGAAATCATTTTCTCTGCATTTGACCTATCCTGGTAAGTCCTTCCTCCGCGGCAGACCAGGAGCGCTGGGCTGCCAGCCAACAGTGGCGCCCGGGGACCCAGTTCCTTTTTGTCACCATTGGTCAGGTGGTGATCTTCTTGCATGTTTTTAGTGGGCAGGCACAGAAGGCATGGTGGAAGACATGCCCCCAGTGCCCACAGCACCCCAGGCGGGTGAGAATCAGTGAGAATCTACAAAATGTTTAACTACCATCTGTTTTTACACTTATGTACAGAATGAGTGACTTTGGTGGGAACGCCTTTGACAAAGCTCTGTTGAGTAATGAAAGTAATACAGTGACTTTCTGAATGAGTAACAGATTACATTTTTCAAGTAATTTGACATTGAAAACACAATCAAACAACAACGCCATGTGACCCCTAGCTGTGAGGCAACAGTGTTACCACTGTGGCACTGTGCCACCTAACAAGTTTTTATTTTAGTCGCCAGTCCCTGGGGACTTCATGGGCTATGGGGAGGCAAACCCCGGCTTCCTGCATGTGAGACAGATGTACCGCCCACAATCCTATAGCGATGAAGCTGCAATGAATTACGACCCTACTGCAGCACAATCTCTGTTTATTTTCTTCAATTCACGTTGATTGAGAGTGGAGAGTGCAGTGAATATACTACATGTGTGCAAGAGAAAAAGAGTCTTTCTTCAACTTTGTTAATATAGTCTTCACTATCAGTATCAAAGACTTGAAGGAAAAGCAGCCAATCACAGTTCTTGCAGTCTCTACATGGTAACTCTGTACTAACCGTACATTATCATGTAGCCTACAGTGTAGCTTCAGAGTCTATACAAGTAGCTGCTGTAGGTACGGCCTGACCCTTCAATGCATATGTATAAATGAAGCTTAAAGGAGTCAAGTTTGAAATTCGGTGGTAACTTTCCTGTGACTGATCCTCATTAAGTTCTGGTACTTTAACAATGGCAGTCAGCTTGTTCGGTCTTCGAAGAATTTTGATGAATTGTTAATAACAGTTTAGTATCTCTGTGTGACAAGCTGGCCAGGTTAATGTTAGCTTGGACGCAGCTAGCCTCTGTCAGAAGATGACAAATGTGACTCTGAGTAAATCCAAAGTTCTTGTATTTCTATGTTATGTACAACCCTGATTCCAAAAAGTTGGTACACTGTGTATAGTATAAAGACAAACCAAATGTAATCATCTGAAAATCATACTTTGACCTATATTCAGTTGAAAACAGTACAAAGACACGATAAGCACTCATTCTGAATTTGATGCCAGCTTTCCCAAACAAGTTGGGACAGGGGCAACAAAAGACGGAGAAATGGGCAAGGCCAAACACCAACACTAAATCTCCATGACCTTTGATCCCTCAGGCAGCATTGCATTAAAAACCACCATGACTGTATAAAGGGTATGACTACATAGACTCAGGAACACTTTAGAAGACCACTGTCGATAAACACAGTTCGTCACTGCATCTACAAATCCAAGTTACGTCTCTACCATGCAAAGTGAAAGTCATACATCAACAACATCCAGAAATGCTGCTGACTTTTTCAGGCTCATCTGACTTTTCTGGGCTCATCTGAGATGAACTGAATCAAAGTGGAAAAGTGTCCTGTGGTCGGGAGAGTCCACATTTCAAATAGTTTTTGGAAATCACGTTGTGTCCTCCTGACTAAGGCACCATTGAAGTTGAAAGGTGCACACAGGTTTTGAAGCAACACATGCTGCCATCCAGACGATGTCTTTTTCAGCAATGCCCCTTCTTATTTCAGCAGGACAAGGTCAAGTCACATTCTGCACGCTTACTGTGTGATTAAAAGAAAAAGGTAACATGGGTACACATGCCCATCTAACAACTTTTTTAGAACCTGTTAAATTTGAGAAGTCTGTGTACAAATATTATGTATTAATGTATCCACTATTTGAACATATGTGCACTGTGATCTATGGAAATGTTAATGTGAAGAGTTTTGAGTGGGTTGCTGTACTTTTTAGGGGGTGAAATGCTCAAATAACGACACAGTGCATTGTCTAAGCTAGCTAGCCAGCCAGCCTGTGTGCTAAAATAGCTTGCTGTTCTTTTGTAGTGTGTGGGCTGCCAGCAGCGAGCCAACTCTATGACTGTCCAGTACATATTCTGGTCCTATTCAGATAATAAACAGCAGCTTGAACAGAGAAACAAGCCTCCCGCTTATCATAGCAAACACAAAGCAGAGGTGAGGGGTTCCCTGAACCAGCCAGTTATACTGAAGTGTATCTGAACATGGTTACAATAGATTGCTAATATTATCTACTAGCAGACCTGAACTCAACATTTAGCTGGTTTAGTTGGATAGTGTGTGAACCCCTCAGCTTCTCTGTGATGACAGGACTTTGGGATGAGGAGTCACTGGGACTAATCTAGCATTGAGGGAGCTGTTGATGGTCGGTGAGAATCTACAAAATGTTTAACTACCATCTGTTTTATGTACAGAATGAGTGACTTCGGTGGGAACGCCTTTGACAAAGCTCTGTTGAGTAATGAAAGTAATACAGTGACTTTCTGAATGAGTAACAGATTACATTTTTCAAGTAATTTGACATTGAAAACACAATCAAACAACAACGCCATGTGACATCATATGTGTGCAAGACATGTTTTCATTTGTCTTTCTCTCCAAAGTTTTTCTCAGTTTGAAACTTCACAGATTATTTAACAAAAGCTAATTTCCTGGGTTGCATCTTATCTGGCAAGCCAGAGTGTCAGCAGATGCTCCGTGCTTCTCCCCACACATATAAACATATGGCTCTATCCAGAGAAGTGCACTTGTATGAATATTAATACAATTCCACCATGGAATAAGCCTCCTCACTAGAGGCCTGTTTAACTTGAGTGAATACTGATGGCATGCATTAGCATGATTTATCCCATAACTTGGGGTGCTAAGGGAGTGAAATGAAAGATGCCCCCATCTTAATGTTATCACAGTGTTGCCTCTTGACAGGCAATTTCAGCCATCTGATTCTGCTTTTATTGTGATGTCCTGTTGTTTAGTCAATATTTTTAGTCTTCCTCTCTTCTCATTACTATCTTCCTCTCTATAGCCTAATAACTTTAATATAGATGTGACTAATTATCTGTTATTAAGCATCACTTAAAATAAATCATGTATGCATCTGGATTGATTTCTGTCATCATATCTCTCTTTCATATCCCCCTCATATGATACATAACTATCTGCTCTCTCACATTTCCCTCAACCTGCTTTCTGAACACACACTAACCTGTGTAAGATTTACATCCAAGGTTACCTTTCTGTTCAAATACATAAAACTCAAGACTTTCAGGTATTTTGCATCATTGAGCAATGTGACTTCTGCTCCCCACTCCTGCTGAATACAGTGGCCAAAATAAAATATGTGAACATTCATCTATGTAAGATTTACTCCGAGATGAGCAACCAGTGACTAATAAAACACCAACTTATGTTTCTGACTCGAGTCAGTCCTCTGTGACTTTTTTCCCTTTTTTGGTAGGGGGGCGGGGGGCGTTGTCACTTTGCCACATTTATCATGTTGATAAGCATGAGCCTGGCCAAGGCTGTGTCTCTTTCCATTCCCAGCCCCAGGCAACCCATCTGGGGACACTTCTGTTGGCCCCGGGGTCTGTTTGGATCGGCCAGGGCTCCTCCAGCACACAGATACAAGCGTAGTGTTGGCTGGGGTAAACACATCACATGGTCGCAAACTGTCCGCACCACATGTTCCTTCCACATGCACATACCAATATGAACCCAAGGCAGTAGTACATACTAGAATTTCATCCACATAAAGGTCCATTTTGAGACAAGCAATATAGCAATTTAAGCATGTAGCATTACTGACTAAACACCTGAGGTTTGTCAGGTTTTGCTGGTAAACGAGCCTTGGCATACTACTACGTCCAACATATAATGTAGGGAAGTCTAGAAACGGGGATGAGACTTGAGATTGAGCCATGATTTGTTTTCAGTACAGAAAGACTCCTCATGGCTATGACCTTTATCGACCTTTAAATCTATTTGCAGTAAGAGATCAAAGCTGCAGGCTGATCTGTGCAAAGCCAGCTGTTTAATACCAGTAGCACATCCGCACTTTGACAAAGTCACATTCACCTCCTGAGACGAGCCAAGGATGTAGACAACACAAGTTATCAAGTAAACTCAGCTGGGGCAACCATAGGAAGAAGGTCTGCTTGATAATTATATGTAAAGCTTGTAGTAATGGGCTCCGTATCACTAATAATACACATCTGACAGCTACGAGAAGTCTCATTTACCACAGAATGCTGCAACCATGGATGTGGCCTTCAGGCGCTGGTTCATATTAAGAACCCTAAGCATCAGCAACATATGAAAAGGCCAATATGTAGCAGCAGAGGTCAAAGCTTCCCTGAGTACACAAACGCTGTGATCCAAAAAAATAAAGCACAAAATCGTTAATCCAAGTTAAAGACTGGAGAGATGATACAAGGATCATTGTTGCTCAAGGCCTATATTTTTTTCTAAAAAATAAAAATGAAGAGTGAGCAACATGTTTGTGCCTGTTCCAAATTTAAGTAGTCTGAGATTCAAAGAGGACATGTGATTATATTCAAGAACCCACAGTTAGAACATAAGAGGTCAGCTAAACTGGAAAGAGGAATAAAAAGACCAACCAAGAGTGAGAGGCAACAAGGACAACTTTCTTTCATATATTTGCAGATATATTAAGACACATAAAACCTATCAAACACAGAAATGTTGTTCTTTCGCTTGTTGATGCCCACAGAAAGTGCAGAGAAAACTGAGGTGAGAGTGCCGGTAACAGACAGAGTGAGTGGGTTCGGTGACGTAGCTGAGCTATAAATACAGTGTTCCAAAGGCCGTATTGACATTTAGGTGCTGATTTATCTGAGAGTCTGGCTCTGGTTTATGAGGTCTTCACCACTGTTCACAGGCAGATGGGATGTTATCAAACCCCATCCTCCTCTTGCATTGTGAGTAAGTACTATGCAATGGGCATAAATTGTTTCATTTTTGGCTCCCACAATGAACCAGTCAGGGAGGGGGGTGATACTATAACAGTGTGATAACCCCAGGGGTCATAGTTGGAGTGGATGGACATGGAGAGCTGCATCCACAACAACCACATCAGAAAATATCTGGTCCTTTGATAAAATCTGAGGGTACAAGAAGTCAACTACGATTCCCAAGGTACACTTGGATGAGAGGTATTCAAACACCTTAATATCAAGCTTAAGATTCTGTTATGTACATCGCCAAGAACGCGTGATTGCGAAAGAGTACACTTTTTTTTTAAAAAAAACTACTTCAGATTCTGGCTCAATCTGGGATTATTTGGGCAACTTTGATGAAAGTTTTTTACTGACTTCTGCTCCATAACAATGGCAGCTGACATTCACAGGCATTGTAGCATTTAGAGAAAAACATGACTTCTCAGAGAGAAAGTTGAAATGATTAAAATCATTGGAAATGAAATAAGTTTATGCCATTTTTTTTTTTTTTTTAACCATTTTTGTGTGTCTATGCTGAGAAACACTAAAGATATCATTAATTAAGAAAAATGCTGAAATCTGAATTCAGAAAACTGTATCTACCGGGCAGACAGAGTCACAGGAAAGGTCACCGAGTTCTGTACTGAGAGATCTTGGTGAACAAACTGTACTGTATGCGGGGTAAAACATATTCCTAGTTATCTGTTACATTATGGAAGCTCATTGGGTGAGATGAAGCGACTACGGACCATACGGCTGTGGGAAAGAACTCTCAGGGGGAATATCAACAATGGCTGTAGTTTCATCGCAATTTTGACATCTTGAGTTCCTCAGTTGCGTGCTGTGGTTGTTGATAAGGCAAACCATAGTCGTTGTCAGCAATACTCAGGCATTACCAAGGTCACAGAGTTCTTTACTCAGAGAAGTTTGTATCCACTGCCTCCAGCCACAACTGCTGTGGTTCACACAGTGTTGACTCTCTCTCTTCCCTCTCTCACTGGCTTGTCTTCATTATGCTGCCAAGAAGCATATGGCTATGTGCTGACATAGTTATTATATACATTTCCACCCCAGCTTTTATTTTCACGCTCACCTTTTATTCTCTGTTGACTTGCATGAAATACACCATGAAGAGTATTCTTTTCACAAGAGAGTGTAAAAACATTTACACAATGTGGAAATTCTTCAGATACATGCCTTTGGGAAGGATTGCTAATGAAAAGAAAGCAAATAGTAATTCTGAATTTTTAGTATAGATAGTTGTTTTCTGTTCTTGCAACCTTCTAGGAAAGCAAATGCAACAAAATTCACATTATCGAGGTTAACAGTGATAATAAGATGCACATAGCGAATAGGATGACTCATTTTTGTGTTTAAAGCTGCATGTGGAAAATCTGCAGATAATATTTTGCTCATTTGTTTTTTAAATGCAGTCGACACTTGACGCCCATTCATACAGCATTCTCTGAGGAGACTTTTTGGAAGGAATAAAAAAAAAATGTGCATGTTGTGTTATATGTTGACATCAATGCTTGGAATAAGCAAAGACTTTGCTACAGCTGATCCATCCAGAAGGTGGTGAATTATTCACTGTTTCGTTGGCAGGAGGCCTGGGTGGGGATGAAAGGCCTGGCTTCCACCCCGGGAGGGCTGAGAGATGGGAGGGAAACAGCTCGCAGTGCCTGCCTCCCACTACTCCAAGCACCGAGCTAGCTTAGCATAGTTAGTGGTCTAACGGCAGTTTGTTCATTAACGGTCCCTTGCTGGGTGACAACATCCAGTCAGTGTCAATTAGACAGTAGCAGTTGAACAGGTGGGAGTGTGACTGCTGGGAGGAGAAGAATCATTAGGATGAGCGATGAATGCCAGGAAGCACAGCAGCAAGCAGCTGAGGTTAGTGGCTAATGTGATGAGCAGTGGCCACTGGCAAAGGTACTGTTTTAGCATTTTGACTACTAATCGTCCACTAACAGCACTTCAGGTAAAACTGGCACTGAGATTCATCGTGATACAATTTCAAACAACAATGCTATCCCGTCCTCTCAGGATAGTGGAAGTAAGAAGATGGTTCCATATATTTTTCCCCGATGTAAATTCTCCTTTTAAATTCCTTTTTATATCCTCAGTGCTGCCCAACATAGAAAGAGCAAAGTCTCACAGGATGAAACGATAGTTGCTGTAGTAGATTCATATAAGTGCAGATTGTGTTTTCAGTTTTCTGAAAAGTGCCATCCTTGGCTTCCCCTCTTCATTAGCTGCACATATAACAGAATTTTAAGCTCAGTGTCTGGATGGATTTGACCAAAATGCACACTGGGACTTGTAGTTAACTTCTCACTCTTCTATCTTTCACTTTTTATCAAAGTATCTGATATTTTCTGATGCATTTTTCATGAACATCCCAGCCATGGCAACGCTCCAACTGACAGTGATGTAACATCGTCTTTGCAGAAACTGAATGGGACGATTACATTTCAGTAAACATCCATGAGACAAGAGGTGTGTAGCAGTACGTTAACTTCGTCATTTTTACTTCTTTCTTATTAGCTGTGCATAGGTTGGCACTGTTGACCAGGTTGCTAGATTCACATGTCAGCAAAGTCATACTGAAGATACATGTAAGCATGCAATTCCCTTATCTCACCTTTGTATCTGTTTGGGGGGTGCATCCAACAAGTTTTTATACCTGTGACTTCAACCTGTCACAAGTGCGAATAAGTAAAAGGGAAGGCTCCTTTCACTCTGAAACAATGTAGCTGCCGTACAAGGTGTGCATTGATTTTTAAGTTATTCTGACTAAGAAGCTTTTGTGTTTTTGCTCTTTATTTTTCCGCCCATTTTGTCAAGTTGATATTCCACCCAAAAGCTTTTGAGTCTTACCCCCTCGTGTGCTTTAAAAGCGGCAGAGCTTGTTGTTTTCTGTTCGACAGAGAACAGCAGTGATGTTGTTAGCTTGAATTCGGTCAGTTATAATGGATTCCAAACATGACAAGTTTTCACAGCAGGGAGAAAAAAGTAATAAAACATCCACAGAAATGACTCTGAGCCACTTCTGCAGCATAATCCACTTTTCCACTGTCGTATTCGCCATATGTTACAATCATAGCTTTGCCAAAATATGGCTAAATACACTGCTTCTGTGTCATTCTTTTGCAATCCTAGAGGCTCTGAAGTATTTTGGTGAAAATGTGACTCTTCGGAACATATTGAGCAAGCAGATGGACAGCAGAAAAGTGGATTATGCTGCAGAAGTAGTTTGAGAAGTTTCTGTGGAAGAAGTGACTGATTCTAAAAGAGGTAGGGTGCTGTATGAAACATAAATAAAACAGAGTGCTAAAATTTGTGAATCATCATGACGTATACTCAACTAAAAACAGTACAAAAACAATACAGTTAATACTTTGCCTCATCAACTTTGATTTTTGATTTTCAACTAAAGACAAGGAAAGTTGTGGAGTGCTCCAAAAACACCTGTTTGGAACAACACAGGTAAACAGGTTGATTGGTAACAGGTGGTAGTATCATGATTGGGTCATGACCTAATGAAAACAATTATATTCTATTTTTATGTATTTGTTTTTGAGTCCCAACTTTGCTGGAATTGGGGTGTGTTATAGTATAAACCTTGTTTCTTGCAGACTTAACTCACTTCATAGTCCATGAAACATTTTCTGAACTTTCTTCTAAACTGAGGTGAGTGACTAGCATCCTCTCTTAGTGGGAGTCACAGCTGTTGCATGAACAAGAACATAAAATAGGAGAGAAAATCAGACTAAAGACACCTGCTTCTCCTTGAAAAAACAGAGTATTTTTCTGTGAAAATCTGTAAAAGAAAGCTGAAACGATGAGCTTTAATAGTAAAAAATAACCTTCAGTAAAGTCTCAGTCTTTAAAAACACACGCGAAGGTAAACACGTTCATCCCATAACACATTTACATCTACACTAAGCCTGAACTCACACAGAGAATCTAATCATCACCTGTCGAAACATGTAGTTCACCTCCTTTGGGTGAGAGACAACCTCCCTAAATAAGAAAGTCTCCATAATGAGATTTTTCTGATGGTTCTTTGGTGTTGAGACTGACCTTGTTCAGCACCTTACCCTCATTTAAACCACAAATCTATCTGCACGGTCAAAATGGAAGATTTTCAATTAAATATGTGATAGCTAAATTGGAATACTTATCTTGGTATTTTCCATTTTCCCCTTTGAGCTCAAATTCCATTATCTTTGTCTGAAAAAACTGCAAAGCATAAAGATTTCACCTCATGCGACAGCACTTAAATATTCTTTTTAGGTGAGGAAATTAAACGCTCAAAGCATCTCTCTGTAATCCTGAAAGTGTAGTGACAGTCAAATAAACTGCACCTCTCTGCCCTGACAGAGGCATTGTTTTTTACCATTGAACCAGAAAAACAGAATGAGTATGGCATTTTCTACATAGTTAACAAGCCCAGCTACATGCTTATTGCCTTTGGCGAGAAATGTCCTTTGTTTCTACAGCAGGCTGTCCAAGGCCTACGTACTGTACATCAGCTCCTAATATAACCCTTAATTCAGAGCCAGAGGGGCGTAATGCTTCTGATGTTTGCATAAAGACCAACATTTCAGTTACATAAAAGAGGACTGTTTCATAGTAAGACCATTATATAGTGGAATTTAAAATCATTTAAATTTAGGGTTGAATTAAGTTTAAATATGTCTTTAATTGGATCCTGTTACATCTGTTTGTTCTCCATTTTCCATCTCCCATCCTTCTTGTCCCTGCATTGTGCCTGCAGTCAACATACAGTCAAGAGAATATGTTTTCCATTTATTCATTATCTATTTTCATTATTTAACAGTGTATACAAGATTATTAACACCAGTGGACCTCTTCCAGGACGATCCTTCGATTCCTTTTTTTTTCATCTCCACCTCTTCTCCTGGTGCCAGCTGCCCTACAGAGCATGTAAATCTCACCAGTAAATATTTCATCAGGGTCGTGCAGAGTTTCCCCCCTCTACTGTGAGGTTAATAGAATTCAGAGAGTGTCTTTGCCATCAGGATCAGTCTAATTAAATCACGAGAGGGATTCTCGCGATATGTACACCAGCACTTGCCCGCTTACCCCGCGCCATACTTTTCAAAGATACTGGAGGGGCCACAGTGATAATTGATGGGAGAGAGGATGCGAAAATAGATTTATGGCTGTCTTGTCCCTGGGCACATCATTAGAGTACCTCGACTGTTGGTTTTAAGTAGTCATTTTAACAAAACTGTCCATATTCTGTCAATGTTTCTGAAGCTATCAGATATCCGCACTGAGGTCTGGATGCAGCTGATGATCCACTCATCACTCTCATTGAGGCACTGAGGCAGAACATTGATTTGTATGTGACAGTGATTTATGCAGTGCGATAAAACACACTCAGTTTTAAGGCTGCATTTGGCTTTGTCTTTGAATTTCAGGAAACATTATGTGGCTCCGGAGAAAGACTAGCATTTAGGAGTATTACACAAACAAACAGAAGATGTGGACTGTTTTCCCTTAAAACACAAACTAGTGAAAGAAGGGGAGGTCAGAAAAGGGGCATGATATTGTAGATATATGCTAAAGGTAGGGTAGTTTGACTTTTTTGGGAGAGCCATGGGAGGTATTTTCTGCATATTACGTTAATCAGCCTTCCCTTGTGAGACTTAGTACATAAAAGAGTACAACAATATAGCCATTTACATTAGTATGATGAGTTTTGACTGTGTTTTTTCAGTCCAAAGGCATTTTGAACACACTTTAGAATCAGGCCTTTCATAGTTACAGAGGAACTCCACCAGTTTTACACATTACAGTGTGTCGACAGGTCTTGCGGAGTACTTCTGCATGTGTGAAAAAATTTGTAGAAAGCCTTTTGTGGCTCTAGAAAGCACTATGTGTAATCTGATCAATATCCTCAAGGCAATGTCAGTTTGGACTGAGGACTGCAAGTGGCTCAAGGCTACATCAGCCACTACTGGTACAACCCACATGAGCAAACTGGCTGCAGTTGAGCTGCACTGTGGTTAGCGTAGACTCGGAAAATGCACGGATAAAAAAACTCTCAACAGTGCAACATCAGATTGGTGGCGTTCTTGTTTTACCAAAAAGACCAAGACACTTACTGTTTCCTTTATATCCATTTCACTGAGCTCATTAAACCATTTTGCCTTATGCATAAAACAAGAGCTTGTTGGTAGCACTTAGTAGCTCTTGTTTCAAAAATGTGGCTGGAAAGTTTGGTAAATGTGACACAAGACTTCAGATCCTAAATCATTTTATGCTTTTCCTCCTTCAGTTATTTATTGGGAAAGGAGGAGCTCAATACTGTCAGATTATTCTCAGGTAATAGTGTCAAGATGAAGCTCCAAACGTAGGGGAGGGTCTTACATTTTTGTGCAGTCCCTTGGGTAAACAAAAGACAAAAGGGCTTTAAGTTTGATGAGAGGAATAACTGAATCCCCCCAAAAACTATCAAGGGGTTGGTCATCCATTATCAAGGCTGCTATAGATTAGAAAAATGAGTAGAGTAAAGGATTCTTGAGGGAATAATCAAGCTGTTTTATTTTAGCAGGAATAATCCAAGAGAGACAGTTTTAATTTCCAAATGCCCCACAGCAGTGACCCAAAATTAATTGTTCCTTTTGCTACAGAGGGAGACCCCTTGAGACAGACAGTGGACCATAGAAAAGAAAAAACCCAGGGTAATTACACAAGTGCAGAGCACTTCGCTATGGAGTGGGAATCTCAGTGGCCACAGATTATATGAATTTAATGGAAGAGAGAGCTGACCTGATGCTGAGCAGGAGAGAATTAGAGTGTTGACACACAGGACTGCTGAGGCAGAGAAGCCTCTCACAAATCAGGAGTGGCAGCAGCCCAGGCAAATTAAGTGTGTGTCTCACAAAGAAGCACCATTCATGGCCGGGCGATGTGAGTTGTGAAGGTGCTGGAATGTGTTAAGATGTAATAGAATTAAAGGCAGAACAGTGGGTCAGGGAAAAGGTCAGTGGGCTCAATGTGTAAATGGAAAAAAGAAAATAATGATGCTGTTAGCAACTTTTCTTAAGGTGGATGGTCAGATAAACAATAATAAAGTTCACTTTAATAACAAGGTTCAGATGAAGCTCTGTGTGTGAAAAACTGATTTTTTGGGCTCATTGTTTGCTTTGGTAGATATCTACCAAACCAAACAATGAGCCCACTTGATGAACTTTTTGGAGAACCCAAGAGCCATTTTAGGATCTTTGGTTCAAAAGGTCTAAATTCACACCCTTGGCCTCAGTTCCTTGTAACCACAAGCAGAAACAACCATGAAACACTCAGCAGAACATTGCTAATTTGGAAACAGGCATTCTATTTAGTTCCCACCTCTGCGTGTCGCTTCTGCATCATTTTAATATATCTATTCAAACATCGTACCTAAATAAGTAACAAAAAGCAACGGATGACTTGTTGTTTTTCTGTGTGTGAAATCTGCATCTCAAATGATGCTGTTGATTTTCAATCTGGTGTAAGATTAGTGTGCCTAATCTTCACATTTCTACAGATTGATGAACATAGATGTGCATGAGGGACTTTTAGGTTCTGAGTTTAGTCCCTGAGTCTCTGCACAATCTGAAATTATTTGCTTAAAATAGAGGGAAATGTTCATTTTAGAGGGTCACAAAATGCTAACAGCGCAGGAACTGTTGTTACCATTGGAAGATCAAATCTTTTTTTCAAAACATCTGACTTCTGAACGGTGAGTGGAGAGAGCCATTCTTTGCCTTGCTAAGACAGAACAGGCGGACCATAACGAAGTACTTTATCAGTAAACATGCAGTAAGAGGTGAAAGTATGTGCACGTCAACAGTCCTCAATGCATTCAACATATGCTGTTGTTGCAATACACCGTAATAACTGAGCTTCCCAGCACAAGATTCAGTGCCAATGCTCAAAGTAGTAACTGTGTCCTTTAAATAACAAGGTGGAAAACATGGGTGTGGAGATGGATGGCCAAGACACCATCAAAAAACCATGCAGGACTTTCGTGCGGGAGACCAGAGTCGGCAGTCACCTTGAACCATAACCACTGTCACTGTCCCCAGTCTTTTATTTTCCTAACTGGACCCATACCCTTTCCTTCACCCTCGGTTATTTATGGCAATCACATACTTCCCCTAACCTTAGCCAAACCATAGTTATCAAGCGCAGATAGAAGAATTTAAGCATGTCTCCATTGTTAACTGCATGTTTGCTGTCCAATGAAACTCCATGCATTCTGCATGCTGCTGCAGTTCACTGTGATTCCTGGGCTTTTAGCCTCAGGCCACCAAAAAAATCACATAAGATAAATAGACTAATGAACTGTTTGTCCTAACCTGTGAGGGGATAATTTACCATTTATCTTATATGATGGCTGGTTTGTCCACAAAGTATCTGTAAAAGCAGAGATCACTTTCAATGAGGATAAATGAAGGCTATTTATGTCCAATGTGAGTATTTTTAAATGTAAATGCACAATGTCTTGAAGTCTTGATAAACAGTCCAAGGGAATCATCCTTCACATAGTGCTGCTTATCTGATTAGAGCTTGATCATTTCTCTTTTTGGAAGACAGAATTATTTGATTGGTAAGAACTTGATGCAGCATTCAGAAGAAGAAGATAACACACAAAGCAGCTCAGTAAAACGGCACATTTTGGAGAAGTAACAGCAGTGATAAATCATATCTGATTAGCAATCATGGAAGCTTTAGAGTGACAATGGCTGTATTTTTTTCATACGCAGTGGTGCTGTTCATCCTCAATATACTGGAAATGTCTCTTCTCCCTCGTATTGCTCTTGTAATGAAATTTGGAGTGAATCACTGGAATAACTGATCACCCCCATTCCACATACACACAGACCCTACTTCATGTGATTTACTGTGCAAGTAGCTTCCACAGACGGCTACGGTGGAACCATCAAGCATTGACTATGTGTTTGTGTGCGTGCATGCACGCATGTTTATGCAAGCCATTTAGAGTTGGCCTGGGACTCTGTGTTAACTGCAAGTATCGCTCTATTTTTGATGCTCCCTTCAGGCTGAAATGTACAACTTATTTGTTTAGCTACTATTTTTTTTTTTTTTTTTTTCTTATCTCAAAATGGTGCAATGTGCCGACCTATCTCCACACGAAGTCACACCTGGGAGCACCGAAAACTGTTCCGAGAAGGCATCGGTGAAAATTAAAAAATCAGGGTGTGGTATGATGAGCAGTTTTGCTCTTGGTGACTTTTGGTGGCACAGAAAAGAAAAAAACATTTTCCCACTGATGTATAATCAGGTATGCTCACAAGAAATAAGACATCACGTTCACTTAGTCTCCAGTGAGCTACAATCTTTGCTGAAGAGGAGAAGATGGTGCTACAAGCTCACCTATCATGCCTTAGCTTGAGGCTTTCAGAGACTTTCTGCTGTCTTTTAGAAAATCCTTAAAGAGTACATGAATCCCGAGCTGTCACTGCTGCTAAATCAAACACACCCAATTCAACCCGCTCTCCCTGAGGTGGTGTGATGTAAGGGAAAGGTCGAGCCTGTGCTAATAGCTTACAAATCTCTGTCGCAAAACTCTGAGTGAAATATAGCTGAGTAGTAGGTGGAGCAGAGATTTTCTCAATGAGCTCTTCTTATTTTATCAAGTCATTGGACAGTGTACTAAAAAACACAGTGGACATCGCCTGTTACAACGATAATCCTCAAATAATAACTTAGTAGTAGTGACACATCATTAATCCAATCAGAGCTCATTACTAACCATATCTCCATTTGCATCTGCATTATACCAATTAGGGGAACAAAGTGATTCTGCCATGTCCCCACAAATGAATTAAGATCATCTGATTACACGGAAGCGTGTGGAAATGTATATTGTCAGGGTTCCATTGAAATGAATGCCAAGCATTAGTAAAGCTGTACCAGCTGTGGAAGCCTTATCTTGCAGTCACTGTGGGGGAGACGGTGCTTCACCATGGTACAATCTAATAATGATACTACAAGAAGAAAAGGGAGCTACCATCCATCTAAAACCATGACAACTGGGTCATCTTAGTTTTATGTTATTGTTAAACAATTCATTTAACCGACTGTACTTACTGTTAAAGTGCTTTTTTCATGTAATTGACATTTTCTGAATGCATACAGTGGTTGGACATGGCGTCCATGCTTGATTAGACGTTTGGGTTGCACCTTTACCAGGTTAACAGTGCATTTAAAGTCTATTCACAATAGAGCTTGAGCACAAGTTCTAACATGATTAACACATTCATTCATTCATTCATTCATCTTCTATACCCCGATTATCCCTTTCGGGGTTGGGGGGGGCTGGAGCCTATCCCAGCTGTCAACGGGCGAGAGGCGGGGCCGGTCGCCAGCCGACTGCAGGGCAACATACACACACACATTCACTCTCACATTCATACCTAGGGACAATTTAGAGTCACCAATTAACCTAATGAGCATGTTTTTGGTCTGTGGGAGGAAGCCGGAGTGCCCGGAGAGAACCCACGCAAGCACGGGAAGAACATGCAAACTTCGCACAGAAAGGCCCCCGCCTGACCCGGGGATCGAACCAGTGACCTTCTTGCTGTGAGGCACGCGCACTACCTGCTGCGCCACCGTGCCGCCCTAACACATTCATATCTTCATTAATTATTGTTAAAATCAACAGCATGAACCCAGTAGTTTTAAACCTTGCTGGCTGGCAAGTTTTCCAGGCTTTGCAATGCTGTAGTAATGGATGCTGATGTAAACATTTAGGCATAGGTGCAGGTCTGAGAAATTGTTGAAAATGGGCTCTAATACAATCCATTAATGCAACATGTGCATTCATCACTCACTGTCACTGTCAACAAATATTATACATTTCTTTGTATATGTTGTTTAATGCCTCACCATTCTCTGTATATGTTGTTTATTCTTTATTTTAGATTTTTTAACTCGTAGAGTTTTTTATGTATTTTTTCCTATAAAAGTACACAGAGTGTAGAATGTTTAAACAGGAGTCAAATTCCTTGCATATGCACACATATTGGATTCTGATCTGCACACTGACAGCTCACATTCAGATTCTACTCCTTAGTAGTAATAATATAACTGTAATAATATAATCTTAATGTGCATTTTGTAAATGTGTAAATGTAAATGTGAGATGACAGTGTCATCATGTACGTCATATGTCATATCATACAATAATCTATTCCATTCCATTCCGTCTTCTCCCACTTCATCCGGGGCCGGGTCGCGGGGAAGGCAGTCTGAGCAGGGACGCCCATACTTCCCTCTCCCCGGACACTTCCTCTAGCTCTTTCGGGGGGATCCTGAGGTGTTCCCAGGCCAGCCAAGCGACAAAGTCGCTCCAGCATGTCCTGGGTCTTCCTCAGGGCTTCGTCCCGGTGGGGCATGCCTGGAACACCTCCCTGGGGAGGCGTCCAGGGGGCATCCGATAGAGATGCCCGAGCCACCTCAGCTGACTCCTCTCGATGTGGAGGAGCAGCGACTCTACTCTGAGCTCCTCCCGGGTGACAGAGCTCCTCACCCTATCTCTAGGGGAGCGCCCTGCCACCCTGTGGAGGAAACTTTTCAATTTCATCCAGGACCTCATTCTTTCGGTCATGACCCAAAGTTCATGACCATAGGTGAGGGTAGGAACATAGATTGACCATTAAATCGAGAGCTTCGCCTTTCGGCTCAGCTCCTTCTTCACCACGACAGACCGATACAGCGACTGCATTACTGTTGCCGTTGCACCGATCCGCCTGTCAATCTCACGCTCCATCCTTCCATACTTAAACTCCTCCACTTGTGGCAGGAACTCTCCCCTAACCTGGAGTGAGCAAGACACCTTTTTCCGGTCGAGAACCATGGCCTCGGACTTGGAGGTGCTGACTCTCATACCAGCTGTTTCACACTCGGCTGCGAGCCGCCCCAGTGCATGCTGAAGGTCCTGGCTCAAGGGAGCCAACAAGACAACATCATCCGCAAAAAGCAGAGACGAAATCTGCCGGCTCTCGAAACGAACCCCCTCCGGCCCCTGGCTGTGCCTAGAAATTCTGTCCATAAAAAGAATGAACAGAACGGACGACAAAGGGCAGCCCTGCCGGAGTCCAACATGCACCAGGAACAGGTCCGACTTAGTGCCGGCAATGCGGACCAAGCTCCTGCTCCGGTTGTACAGGGACTGTACAGCCCTCAGCAGAGGGCCTCCAACCCCATACTCCCGGAGCACCTCCCACAGAATGACACGAGGGACACGGTCGAATGCCTTCTCCAAGTCCACAAAACACATGTGGACTGGTTGGACAACCTCCCCCTCCGGTCCCCCTTTTTAAAAAGAGGGACCACTACTCCAGTCTGCCAGTCCAGAGGCACTGTCCCCGACTGCCACGCAATGTTGCAGAGGCGTGTCAACCAAGTCAGCCCTACAACATCCAGAGACTTGAGGTACTCAGGGCGGATCTCATCCACCTTGGTGCTTTGCCACTGAGGAGCTTGCAAACTACCTCACGTCAAACAGGTTCTAGGTGACAGGTCAGACTAAGAGCGGTTCAAAAGCCCCTATGAAGAAAAAGAAATCGAGGAAGCGTACGTTGCCCGGATTGGCGTCACCAGGGCCCCACCCTGGAGCCAGGCCTGGGGTTGGGGCTCGCAGGCGAGCGCCTGGTGGCCGGGTCTTTCCCCACGGGACCCAGCCGGGCGCAGCCCGAAGGAGCGACTTTAAAGTGATCATCACATATTTTGAGACAATTACTGACTAAGAGAGACACAGTGTGTGACGGTTTTACAGGACTTATTTTGTAGATGTTGACCACAGATGTATAAGAAGATAAAATAGTAGATTGAATAGGATTTTGTTGTTGTTGTTGTTGTTGTTGTTCATATTCAATAGTATTTATCTTCCATACATTTCAAATACTTCTTTTCACTTGAAGTACATTTTATCTCAACATTTCTATCTCTAAAATTTAATTAAATTAACAGTGCACTTTTACTAATTTTGTACTTTTCCTGTCAGTGTTTGCTATGCACAGATGGGTGCTTCTCCCACTTTTAAATTCTGCCTTCAGCCTTCTGTTTTTAATCTTTTATCAATCTTCAAAAATCTATTTATTTCAGAGTCCAACTCTGGGTTGCACTGTGGAATCTGGCTGCTTGCAACATTTCCAGCAAGACAAATGGGAAGTGAAAGCTAAAACCGAAAGTTCTCATTCATTTCATCGTGTCTTAGCTCATTAACATCAAGTTGAGGACTTCCTCTGTGGCTGCAGCTCAAATTAACCTGATAGGATAATGTGAGTCAGGGAGTTGTCACAGAGCCCTCAAGGAGGAGGGTTGAAGAGGAGTGAGGAGGGTATCAGGTGGGTATGAGCCCAGTGGAAGCAGCAATGAGTGTGTCGTGGCCACTAACCTTCATTAACATCTCTCAGCGAGCTATGTTGTGCAGTATGCATATTGTATTGCGATAGCGCCTGTTTGCCAGCACAGGAGGGAAGATGGTGGTGAATTTCATCAAGGCAAGGAGATAAGACTGTTATTAGAGCTGTTCGAGAATCAAAAATAGGAAAATAGAGATAGAGCAAGAGAGGAGTCAAGAAGATTACACGCCAAAACAAGAAATCACACGGGTGTGCTGGGAGCAGGTAGTAAACAGGTTGGTGATACAAAAAAAAACAATGTTTTCATGGTATCATGTATACAAATGAGAGAAGAACAGCTCTAATTCTCTGTACTGTCAAACATGGGAACGATAAAAGGAGAGGCGCGTGTGTGACTGTGTGTCAGTCTGAGTCTGTGTACTCCGACCCTGGAGACTCCCCCGAAGCAATGAGGTGTGGGTACAAATCAAACTTCATTAGAGCCACAAGCAGTGAGGACTACGGTGGGCCGAGCAGGCGATAGCATAGACCAGAGTAGAACTAAACCACAGACAGCACGTGGTTGGATCTATCCCAGCATCACTGTACTGTTATTATAATAGTGGAAGGTAATTTTAGGGGTTGGTGATGACTGCAGGATAAACCACTTGATAGCTGGTGGCTTTTTATTGTAATCGCATGTTTGTTGCAAGTTTTCCAAATTAGCGTCCAAATTAGTATTAGTATTTTTACAATTCGTATCAGAATGGCCTTATTTTGCTTTGAAGATTCCTGTATCTGAATAGGAGAATCTTGACAAAACAAAAATTTTGCAGCCATCTTAGCAGCTCTGTGAGGCTGCCTGATGGTGCTTTGAGCTATATGCTAATTACATCATGGCCACATGCTCACAGTGACAATGCTACGAAGCTGATGTTTAGTAGGTATAATGTTTACCATGTTCACCATGTCAGTTTAGAGTGTTGGCATGTCAACAGGACCGACATTGCAATCCCTGGCCTCCCTGGAAGTGAGAGTCTGTTTTGGGGAAAGCTAAAAGGAAATTGTATGCTCTTAATGTGTTTCACCTCTGATGAATCCCGAGCAGTTGATAGAAAATTGTGTGTTTTTACTCCTGAAATGGTCATGTCACTGTCATTCTGCTTTATTATTTGGGGTACGCACAGTACCTGCTTCAGTGCTTGAAGATGTTTAATTTTGTTACAATCTAAGATAATGGCTGAACTCAGACAATGGAGGATTTGAATAGTAAAATGAATTTATTGTCATAAAAATGAATAATGTTCACAGGGAGATGATCCTAGCTGATCCAGACGAAGAACAGGCAGGTAGGTGCAGTGAAGATAGGTGAGGAATATAGTTTTAGTCCCTCAAAAAACAGACAAGGACAACTCTGAAGCTGTAGTTAAGCACAAGGATGAGCAAAGAGGCTGAGACTTGTTACCAGGCCAGTGAGAACAACAACCTCACAAAGACTGGTGAGGCGATTTGGGTTTTTATTCTGTGGTTGATGAGTGTGGATTGGCTGCAGCTGTGGTGGCTGAATGGCACTGGCAGCAGGTGTAGGTGAACCAAGATTGCAGGGAACTGCTCAGTCCAAACACACACACACACACACACACACACACACACACACACACACACACACACACACAAAGAGAGACTGACATGACACAGTGGGTTAGGGGCAAACACAAGGAAAGGAAGGAGGATTCCTGACAAATTAAAATTTTTATGATTTGTTGTTTTATATCTGCAGCTTTACCACATGCATGAACTACATACAAGATTAGCAGCGAACCACTGGACTCTCAAAATAAGAGCAGCATTGGCGATGTCCTCCATATGTTACTGTTACTGTACTGCTTGAAAGCTTTTATTTGGGTTTACCACTTGCTGTTGTCTTTGCAGTTAATGGAGCCATAAAATCCAAATTCAGGCAAATAACTGGGTGTCTGAGTGAAGTTGAGTATATATACGTATCCTGTCTATGAAGAAAAAATGCTCAGTACCAACAAAGAAAACGACCACCAAAACATGTATTAAAATGAGGGAAATAAGCTACTGAGAAAATAACCAAAAAAGGGAATACTTTTAGTTCATATTCCAAGACAGAAGATGGAATTAGTTGAACTGCATCTTAGTGGTTGACATGAATTAGGTCACATGTGCAAGTACGAAAGAAAAGAGGGACGTATTTGCAATTGAAAAACATTTGGAGCCACCCTTGGAAGTAATTTGAGTAACTGTATCCCTGTATACCCTTTTTTGGTGCACTGGGTGAATTCACATCTGGATTTAGATGCATGTAAGTTAGATCTGATAATTATCCAATCATCAGCAATCACATGTTCGTGCCAGGTGTAAATGTGGTATTGTATAATCCTTTTATGGTGGAATGTTTTATTCCTATTTGTTGCACCCACTTTTCAGAACCTGCAGCTGACCCCAGAATAAATCCACTGAAAATATGTGACATCAGTCCATCCACATTTGGCCAGTTATCTAAGGGAATGGCACCAAATAAGTTGTGCTGACGATGGTCCCCTGTTGAAATGATGGCTTTTTGGACACATTTTTCCACATTTTGTCACCTCCTGCACGTCATAAATTGATTCATTTTGCATGTGAAGAGCCTCCTCTACTCATTTTGTGGGCCTTTTTTGTAAAAATGTCCAAGTGCAGCACTGAGAATAACTCTGCAAATGTCAGGGTGTGTGTATGTCTGTGCATGTAGTGTATGTATGCACTTTGGGCTCTAGACCTCGTCTGTCTATAAAAGTCAAAGAGACAGGTGTTGAGACTGTGCCAGTACTCCAGCCAACACGAGCTATCTGATGGAACTTTTTCCACAGCCTTGGTTTGCCCTCAGCTTCTCCGCCAGCCGGCAGAACTCAGATCAGAGCCTTTGAGCAGAGAAACAAAGAGATATCTTCCACCGATTACGGGTATAACAAATTTTCTTTTATCATTCCCAATTCTCCTGTGACTAAGCTAGATTCCTTTGGGGCATTCACTCTGACGAGGCAGCCTTTTCTTTATTATTCACAGGAGCTAACTTTCTTGACTTTGAACAAGTTTCATGTGTAGCCTTTACTTTTTAATTCACACTGTGCACATGGTGTGGCATTCTGACAAACAGCCCCATTCGGAGAACAACGCACACCAGAGCGATACACTGAATTTCACCTCCTCACTACCACTGATGTGTCAAAGCAGCCAGCATACCATGCTAAGTATTTCTCTCCATTAAGAAATCATGAACCATCTGCCTGCTCAGCTGAAATTGTACATGATGTGAGGGATGCCGATCATGTTATGCTTAATTAATGAGGCATTGTGTGCTTGCCAGTGAGTGACACCACCAGATAATAACATGCAAATGTTCCCCGTTTCTGTGAAATGAGAACTTCGGGACTGTTTGCATGGACTGGCTCTTATTTAAGATGTTCAGGTGCAGAGAAGAGATAGTGTTTAAAAAGCAGATAAGGTGTTACATAGAGACATTTCATGAAAATAACAGTTTGATTGATGATACAGATAGAGGGTGACAGTGAATGACACAGCAATGCAGCATCAAAACATCGAGCAGAAACCTGTTAGAGAACTGCTGCTTCTCCTGCAAGAAACCAGACAAACTGGCCAGAATAGAAATTGGCGAGCACGGTAAACTAGTCAATCAAAAGTATCACTTTTGATTAAATCTACTGATTTTAATACTAAAGGAAACCTCTGTTCTTTTTTAGCTCTGTGTATTGGTTATGTAACCTTGTACTAGATGGTGCGTGCCATGCCTTTGTTCAGCCAGTCCATTATTACAATTCTTTGCATATCTTTTTTTCCCCCTCACATGTTCTGGCACCAACACCAGCCAATTAGAAGAACATCAGGCGTGTCCTCCAAACATGTTTTTGCACTGTTAGGTTTTCTGAATAAGGGGTCGTCAGACCAATGTGCAGTCCCTGAGAAGATCTCGGACCTGGTACCTAATCTGGCAAAACTCTTGGCTTGTTTACAACCAGTGTGTTTCAGTCTCTTCAGCACTTGTTCAGCTCCGTTGGACCTCATTTTGCCGGCCAGTTTCCATTCTGGTCAATAACAGGTCCAGTGGGGCAAAAAACAGTCTTGAGATGCTCATGCAGGTAGTAAACAGCTGAAAATTTTGCTAGATTAGCCAACGCTGTATACAGCGAGAAGGTAAAACTGAAACTTTGAGAGTTCACAGCCATATCAAGAACAGTGGGTCAATGTTAATGCAGAAAGTCAGGCTGTAAAACTGGCTGGATGTTTGTAATGGACAGTTTGGGTTGCAAGTTTACCCTTCACTTTTGCTGTTCTCCTCCATATACTTCTGATTAGCCTGTGCATTTGTTTTCAAACTGTTTGATCATCTCACTGCTTGTGTTTGTTGCCCCCAAGACTTATTTTGAGCAATCTTTCTGCATTTCGACATCTCAGCAATTATTTTGGTACAAAGTTTTGGTAACTTATAGAGACACATTGAACTGATAGAAAAACTAAACCCCAGGCTGTGAGACAAAAGTACAGCATGTGGTAATCTTTTTGAAGCTTAAAGAAGATGATCATGGAATAAATAGGCCAAAGAAATATACAGTGCTTTTCTCACTCAAAAAGGCCTGTGATTATGAGACGAAGAGGCCACAGCCGTGCTTTGTGAGGCTGTACTTAGGAGCAGTCATGCTTTAAGCTAAATGCTAACAAATCTTAGTGCATGTTTGAGGCTAACATTTGCCAAAGCCACCAAAGTCTGCAGGATTATTTCTCTGTGGACGACGAATGCCTTTACATCTTAATCCATCTTTAATCCATCCAATGGCTTCTGGGATATTTAAGTCGGGACCAAATGGGTCGATTGGCAGACAGACGAACATGATAATCACTACTGTACTCCTGCTTGGCAAAACGTTTGCGTATCCATAGTACCTGAATTGCACCATATGAAACCAAGAGGTCAGTAGAACTGCAAATACATATAGAAACCCACCACCACCAAACTGCTTTCAGAAAAATAACATTTTATTTACACTTTATTAAAAAAATCTGTATGGCAAATTCAGCAAAGTATAGGTAAGTTGTTTTGTATAGATGGTATCAAGGAAAGTGGCAGAAACATTTTAACTCTCCTTCAAAAGAAACGGGGATAACTAAGTTTTGATGGCAATTGTAGCAAACAAGTTCAAGGAAACAGCTTCTTTTCCCCTGTGCCCTCGGTACAAACAGAAAACACACTGACAGACAATAACATTTCCTCCCACACGCACACGCACACGCACACGCACACGCACACACACACACATGCACAAGCACACACGTCAAGTTAATGTAGACTGCAATGAGCCCCTCAGAAAAGAAATAGTCAGCTCAGTGAGAAGCGATTAGAGCTCTCTTTGGTCGCCATGGTGTTACTGATGATTGATGTGATTAATAAAGCTGTTGTCATGGCGCCCTCTATGCTTCTGAATGCGGGCCAAAAGACATAGAGGGGGAGAGAAAGAGAAATAGGTAGAGATAGCGACTCTAAAGGCACTCATGTGTCTAACCACTGTGATTTATCTTTTCACAGCTCTGGGACAAACTGCACTCATCAGATTATTATTTTACACACCACATCGCCTCCTCCAACAGCATTAAGATGTCTTCACAGTGAAGCTGAGCTACAATGCTACCACTGTTGACTTGGTGAAATCAAATCAAGCCAATTTGGATTATCAATTTATCCATTAGATATCTGTTCAAGTAGTTAAAGTGCTTCAGACTTCCGGTGTGAGAATCAACCTTCTTCTTTTCTTTCTACATAATGTCTAAAAAGCCAGGGAGTTCAGAATAACCTCAGTTCAAGATTAAGTAATGCTTCACTTTAGTTTCCACTAATGCATGTCTGAGTGCAAGAAATGGGGTAATGGGTTTGGTCAGGATTCCTGTTAAGGCATGCACTAATTATCAGTGAACACATGCAGTTCACTGCTTTTCTCTCTTGCCTTGTGCCCAGGTCCACTGAATCTCTGTTGTATAATTCAGCGGGACTGAAGAGTGGTACAAAAAGTGCTGCAAAAGAGACGAAAGTCTTGTCGTCACCTTCACGCTAACCACCGCTGGCTTCTAGAGATGAATGCAGTCTCTGAAACAGTTTCAGCCGCCTCTCTGAATAAAATGAGACATGTTCCTTGAGCTCATTGTCTATATCCTGATACAAATGAGCTGCAACTGCACTTGTTATCAGAAGTGAAAGTCTTTGTGATCATTCTCAGTCATTCAGGTTATGGTTTTGTTTGGCCCCTTGGGTACTGTGCGACAAGGTGTTAATATAACTTTGTTGTAACCTTACAAAGTACAGCAAATATGTTAGCAAGCACTTGCTTATTTTACACATTCAGAAACGCTAGCATTTGTTTAGAGTTGGTGTCCGGCCAAGTGGTGAATGTGAGTTCAATATCCACGCTACTTTTAGCTCTGTTTTGGTCTCCACTTGGGGGTAATATCTGGCTTTTTGGTTGCTAAATGCTAGGTGCTCACATTGCCTGTTTTTTATAAAGTGGCTTTCAACAAACTTTTTCATTGAAAACAGCTGCCTGCTGAAGCTGAAAATGATGCTGACGGGAGCGGGGAGAGCGAACCAAAACAGTAAAAAACAAAAATAATAAAACGCTAAAATGCACCGCAGAGCTGAGGGGCTGCAGAGTGGGTGACAGTCTAACTCTAGTACTGCCGAGTGAGGTTATGTTCTGGCTGGATTTTTAGCAATTTGTGTTGACACAAATGTCGATGTGATTTTTGAGGTTTTCTTCTTCTAGAAAAGATTAATCTTCTCATACCTCGACACCACTGTGCTTGAGATTATTGATTGGGAAACGACTGCCTCTGCGCTCTAATACCTGGAAGGCGTTTTGCTGCAATTATTGTACAATAGATTAAAGATACACTCCTCTCATCAAGAAAAAAGTCCGGAAGCAAATAGAAAGTCTTACTTCACTGAGCAGAGTGAAATGGAAGAGGTTTTCAATTTGCTTCGTATGTTCTTTGACATTTCCAAAAACCAGGCACCTTTTATTTTTATAGGTATGTTTTAAACAGCTAAGAAGACCTAATAACTTCTTTCAAGCATCTCACTGTTGAACGGTGTAACACATGGGTTTGATCGATATGAGCTTGCCTTCATCTCTCAACAGCACAGAGTCGAGGGAGATAACGTCATTATGCTTCATAAATGGCGGCATGCAGTGTAATTAAGAAGGAAATTACCCAGAGGTCAGCTCACACCTGGCAGAGCTGAGTAGCTGAGATAACGGTGGGATTGTTTTAGCTTTGATCTCAGCTGTCTGTTCAACATGCTCCCTGTGTGATTTGTTTGAGACGATGTGGATGTCTTGTTCTGGTTTTGGTCCAGGCTGAAAGTTGCTTTTTGGATTCAGTGAACCAAGATAATTTCCCTGTAGTTTATCTGTCACTTTTTCATGGCTCATCCGTGATCGCTCTATACACAATGGCTAATTTTACTCACAGTGGAGAGACCTCTCTTTACCTTGATCCATTATACTGTCTCTATTGAACATGCTGTTCATTAGGGTTTCTATTCTGTGTTTCGTAGCATAGAAATGGAGAATGCCTTGTCTAATGCATGGATAAATTCATTTGAAGCCACACTGGAGATGACTGTGTGACTTTCAGGGCTGGGAAATGAACGGAGATGTGCTGTTGTATTGTTATAGATGGTGGGTGGATATGATGCACCTTTCTCTCACCTACAAACAGAGCACCGAGAGAAATGAAAAATATCCTCTGCAATGTGCAATAACATGGGAAAACCCAACCCGATGTAGAAATAGTATCTCTGCACAGTGGGTTAAATCAAACCTACAGAAAAACACTGGATCCATTTGTTACATTATAAGCTTAAATTACATTAATGGTAGTCGTTCTGCAAATGCTCTCTAATATCAGATGCTTTCATTGTATTACCATGGCAGTGATAACTCGCTGTGGAGCTTGAGGAGGACAGATATATTGTAGCTTCTGCGGTTGTGACACAAACCTAATCAGACATAGCCATGGGGGAGGGATTGGGATGCCTGAGGTCCACCTGACTTTGAATGTAGGCCACTGGGTGAGAAGGAGGGATATTCTCAGAGTGCTCCCCTACTCCCCATTGCTAGGAAGTAGTCCTAACCGTTGGCCATTATTACAGGCGGTGTGATAGGCTCTGCTCCACTGCTCTGACATGTTAATATTACATGAAACTGTTAGGGATGACAGTGAGCCCGGGGCAAGAGGGAGACATTCATTTTTTTTTCCCCTCAGCAAGATTCACCTATTTCTTTTTGCCCCTCCATCCATCTCAGTAACTTTAAATAACTCATGGCCTAATTATCCAAATATGGGGAAGCACAGAGTAGCATAAAAATAATTTGATTTTGCGCTCATTGTTTCATATCCTGTGTTGTTGCAATACACAGATTCCTGCAGAGAGACAGTTGTGTGATACATTTGTGTGTACACAATGTTCCTTCAGTATTTCCATGAAATGTATAGTGTGTCCTGAAACAGCCCTTTGCATATTGAGCATCTGTGTTATTACAAATGGCAGAGATGTGAGATGTGGAAAGAGATGTGAGATGTGGTCTGGTGATTTAGCCCGTTCACCAACATCAGTCAGCATTTGGCCTACAGCAGTGACACAACTCAAGGAGGCAATTAAGGCAATTCTGAGTTATAACTCAGTCAAATACTAACATACAAACATGATACATGTATCTATAGATTTGGTGTGACTTACACTTCATTGCTAATAAACATCCATAGATCCACTTAGGACTCATAGAAAAATGAATACTCCATACAGCATTAGAACTTGCCTGAGAATGATCTTATTTATCAAAGGTAACCTAGTGGTCGTTGTCAGTCCATGCTTGAGAACAGTGGAAACAGGAACTCCTGCATTTTTTTGCTAGTGCCAATTTGTCTCAATTTAATCTGAAGAGAGGCCCACAGTTTAAATCTTTAAAAACCCCAGTGTGAACACCTAAGAATCATATGATTTCAAACTCACTTATGATGAATTAATGTTGGCCCAACATTCATTAGAGTCTACAACATCCAACTGTTTTGTTAACAAGTGCCTTCCTGTGTTTTTTACGCTCTGTATCCTCTCCTTCTCACATTCAGCATTTCTTGCTTTCAAACCACCCCTCTCTCTCCTTGCTGTTCTATCTCCCGCATAATCTCCCCCATCTCCGCCACCTTCCTCCCTTTCCCCTCAGTTTCTCGATTCATCCCTCCAAGGACACATCCACCAGGTCATTATCTTCTTCCTGCTGGCATAAATTTGAAGCATATCTATGCCAACCGCTCACAAACACAAACGCCCAAATGCACTCACACTTGGCCGAGGGCAAGTGTTTGATGGAGTCAAGTGGAACCAAATTGATGGTCAATTCTCCCTCATATCTCATGCACATGTGCCTCTTTCATAAAAATGCAAATGCACACAGACGTGCATGCGTGCACTCTCAAAATAATTCAAATAACTTCACCTGTCGCTGTCCGAGACAGGCCCACAAAGCGCCGTGACAGTTAGAGGGGTGAGCAGAAGGCGTCAGGGAGGTGGCTTATGACAGCGACACAAAAGCACTAGTGTTTAGCTGAAGGAGGTTGTATCATACATTAGGCTGCTGCTGCATCGGCCTGCCACTGAGCTGAGGTAACCATGGCAACAGGCTGCTGGGAGACAGTGGAGTGAGAGTCAGCAGGCTGGAGTCAGTGGGCCTTCAGCTTTTGAACACCAAGAGAGATTAGCTCAGAGCAAAACCCTAAACCTCACGCTACACACAGCTCTACGACAGGTATTGATGTCGGAGGAAGTGGAAAGTAAGAGTACTGGGGATACACGCAGTTTTTTTTGGCAAATATCCAGCCAAACAGTTGACATCAAAGCACTTGTGCAAGCTCATCGTCTTAAACTCAATGCTCATGGCAGTATGAAATGTAAGAATTATGCAGAAGCATCAAGCAGCTGAGAGCAGGGGGAGCACAGGAATGGAGATAAAATAGCCTGGCATATGTCAACAATCAGTGTAAATTTCATCATCTGTGAGCACTGGATCAAACCCACAGATTAATTATATTGTTATCGTATCTGCAACACATTGCCACAATGGGTTAGGGTATTGCAGATTGCCATGGCAATAGAAAACAATGAGCTCATGGGAGATAAAAGGAGGAGAGTGGTGCTTACATAACAAACCAAGGGCAAGACGTGAGGAGGCTCGATGAGCCAGGGAGAGAAAAGGCACAAGAGTGAGAGGGCTGGAGGAACAAGGAGAAATAAATCGATGAGAAGATATCTAGACAGGAGGCAGGAAAAAGAGAGTGAGATGAAGACGGATATCGGAAATGTACAGAAGTAAAAACAAGCCAGAGACAGATTGATATCTAATCCTTCAGAGAGCTTTTAGCCTAGTTTAAGAGGCCAGGGATAAAATATTATGAGATCCTTCGAACAGAAACACAAGGCTGCATGGACAGGATGTTGTGGTGGCAAATACTGGAGGAGAGATTATTTACTGAAGAACCGTGTCATGAAATAAACATGAGGAATCATCAGAGGGGTTCTCTTTACTCTCCTCCTTAATCCACCTACTCAAGTAGGACATGACACTCTCTCTCCCCTCTCTTGCCGTCTCTCGCTCACTTTATGTAATTTGTGTATCCTCCAGGGAAGAAGCTCAGGCTATGCCCACACTAATGGTGCTAAATCTGAAAACACTGTTTACATGGACAAAGTTTTCCAGTTGCACTCTATATTTTAAGATCATTTTCTGAAAGTAGCCTTCCATACCAAAGCAGAAAAACAACAGAAACAGGGTTAAAGATCTTCTTTTTCCCTCTCCTGAAATTCAATTGCATTTGGCGAATAACAAAATGCTGCACACCCATCACCATCTGGTAACACTCTTCATTCTTGTGGTCCCACCTTTCAACAAGGTAGCATGGAAAGATTTTGTAATGCAGTGTGACACCTTACTCCTCATGTGCTTTTTTATGCTCACACTTCAAACGCTCACCATATTGAAGTTCATTTGATCTCTCACAGGTGGTGAGAATTCAAGGAGTCCTAGGACTATTTTGCTGGTGTAATAGATGTGACACAGCAGGGACGCATTTTTAGTCACGCTCTGTCGGTCCTCCACTTCAGTTCAGACTGAAATATCACAGCAACTACTGGATGGATTGCCATTAAATGTTGTAAAGACATTCATGACCCCCACAGTATGAGGTCTAATGACTTTGGTGATCCCCTGACTTTTCCTCGAGCGCCATTACGAGGTTGATATTGTATTGTATGTATGGATTGCCATGAAATATGGTGCGCATATTAATTTCCCTGTCAGGATGACTTGTAAAAACGTATGATATCACCATTTGAAACGTTTTACTTTATGACCGAATACCTGCAAAGCTAATGACACATCAACCTCAGCTGTGCATTGTGTTAAGTACTGATGACCAAATGTTAACATGCTAACAAGCTAAAGTAGCATGGTAGACATTATACCTGCAAAACACAGCATGTTCCAATTATCCATGCGTGCATGCTGGCAGACTGGTACTGCATTTAGCTCAGAACAGGACAGCCTGAAATCAGACATGGCAGTACATATCTTGAAGTGCTGTGTGGGTCTCAAACTGCTATTTGGATTGAGATTTACATTTGTATCATATATTAACTGTCCACTGGTCGTCATGTGTCATTAGCTATTAGCTGCAATGTACTGTAGCTGTTTCTGCTACTTTTGGGAAGACTGCCCTTGCAAAAAGGTTTATATCCTATGTGAAGTGCCTAGAAGAGACTTCTGAGCTGCCTTGGGACATGATAAGCAACAGAAACACATGAACATTTTCATGTATGTAGACACAGAAATACTATGCATTGGCACACATTCCTCTATGTCACTGTTAAATATGAATCCCATGAATTTATGAGAGAAAAGAAAAGCCTCACCATTACTCCTTCTGCAGTAACAGTGATCTATCTATCATAGATCAAAATTCCCAGATCAATAATGAAAAGGTTTTTTAATTATTTCACCATTCCACAAATTATTATTGAGCTCTATTTATGTCACATTAACTTTGTTGAACTTTCTGGTCTCAGCTGAGAGGGTCAGAACTATGGAACAACACCATGCTTAAAAATAAATGTGCTCTGGTCTGACTTGCAGTCTGTGGTATAAAAATTGTTTGTGCTCCAACAGCTAATCTGCTGACATCATGTGTGATAGATGATGGTGGTGTGGCATTTTACAAAAAATAAATGGCTGCAGATAGCCGTGCAGTGTGCATACACCCAACAAATGAGGAATAGCTTCAATTATAGCAAACATGTGGCTGCATGAAGACGCACACCTGCACACACACACGCACACACACACACACACACGCGCGCGCGCACACACACACACACACACACACACACAGAGTACCTTTGAGGATCACTCCAATGGGGATGCCATTGCCAGAGGCCTTACCTACAGGCATGAGAACTAGAGTAAGGCAGACTGAATCTATAGCCTGGAGCTGTTTTCAGCATCCCAGCACACTGATCATACTGATGCTACCTTGCACTTCCCAAGATGATAAAGTGGGAAAATAATATATACCATTCAAAACAAAAAAAAGAAAAAGAAATACATACTAGGCTATTCTATTGATCGAATCTTATTTCCAATTACTTTCAATGATTCTGAAAACAAGATAATTAAGATAAAATGATTACGTGCATCATTCTGTTCCGCAATGTTTTGTCTTCGTTTTAATCCAGCGCACAATTGTCCTTTACGGTGGTGCACTTTCGCCTATCCCTGAAAGCCCGAACTCCCTCTCCGCCAGGCTGTGGCATGTTTACTTCAGTACATGATGGTCAGATGAGCTGTCATTTGCAAAAACTCGGGCAAGCCAGCTGCCAGAAGAAGGCAAAAACTGTCATTGGTCATCAATACACATGCCTTGTCATGCATTTCTTGTCAACAGACATTAAGCAGCTACTTTGGTGCTCTGCAACCAACAAAGAAATGTCAAGCCAAACTAGAGCAGAAGAAAAGACTTTTCTCTGAAAAGTGGCTCTAAAGTGCCGTGGCTTGAAGCTAACAAGCTCACTGGAATGTGTTGTTGTTCATGTCCACATCTAGCAGATAAAACAGATGCTTCTTATGCAGGCTGAAAGACTTTTATCCAGTATATGATACAGGCAAAAGGAGTAGGACACGAGAACGTACCACAAGCTATTGCCAACAAACAAGCTAATCAAGCTGAAAAGTCCAGTTGCCCACTTGCTAAATGGTGAAATTAAGTTGAATGAACATCATTGTCCTTGTCCTTTATTTTCCAATGTTGAGGATTTAGCTTATTGAACCGGTTAGGAGTAAATGTCGGTGATGCACACTAACGTGAAGTGGAACGTGGATAATGCAGAGCATTGCACAAAGTGTCAGTCAGGGGCTGAGAGCAAAGTTGCAGTCAGCTGAAATTCTGGGGGCTGCTCTTTGATGGATCAGAGGACATCACAAAAAACACTTTACAACTTGACAGAGACTCCACTGAGAGAATGGATGTACTTAAAGCGAGCAGGAAAACGCTTGGCAGCGTCCCCTGTGTGTCACTTGGTCCAAATAGTAAATAGAAGCAATCAGACTGTTTCTCCAACATCAAGGCGGTTGAATTTTCTCTTTGGCTGCTTTTCAGCAGTGTAGCACGTGATGCACAGTCACCTGTCAAAGATGTTTCAAGAATTAGTAACAAAGTATACATTTAAACAACAAGAGGAATGATGGCCAGGATGTAAATACAGTTGCCATCTTTCAACCAAGTAATTACTTATGCAAATTCCTTAATTGCTTTTCATATATTGATTATATAATTCATAACTGGCTTTGCTAACAGCCCTTTTTTCTCCTCTTGCTCTGTCCAAGTCTAGCTGAGACATTTTTTAATTGCAAGGTTTTTGCAAACTCCAGTACAGCCCAGCCCCTGAGGAGCTGTACTTTCCTCTCCCCAAATATCAATCACTTGAATAAGATTGTCCCATTAAAAGAGCTTTAATGGGCCTAATCACTGAGGCGGGAGATGAATGGTGAATCAATTAAACAGATTTGTGTAAGAAGAGACACTAATGTGACTTCACACTTCATATGTGAAGACTTAAAGATGATTGACAGGCTTTTGTTTATGGAAAGGTGCGCGGTGAGATTGGATTTCTCTAACAGCTAATAAAATTCCAAATATGGGCATGGATATCATAATCACATTGTGAGTACTGCTTTGGTCAAAAGCTGTCTGAAAGTATTATTTAACAATCCAAACAAGTACATTAAACTGTCATGTACCCCGCAGTGGTGTCATGATAAGACTGAGCGAGAAAAAAGTAATGAACGGGGAAAGCTCTCTCCTTTTCTCTCTCTCCCTGTCACCCAGCAGCTACTTAAAGCTCTTTGCTGACCCATACAGTGTTGCTCACATACCACCATTAACCTGTCTTATTCATTACAGTGAGCCATCACCAGTCTCCATAGTGATACACATGTTAGGACTTGCACAAACTGGTAAAGACAAAGTAATTATTAATAGTATAGAAAGGAAAAAGACTAATCAGGTGTTACTGTTGTCTGCTTGCATTTCCCAAAATTCAGTTTCTGTTTGGACTTTTCGTGCATGGCAGAGGATAGTAAATAGAGAGAGAGCTGAATGAGTGTGTGCCTGTTTTCAGCTCAGCTAGCTACAGACATTCTCTACACTGTGATGGCATGATGACTTTTCCCAATCAGACTGACGAGTCTCCTGAATGCTGCTTGTGAGTGTCCACTTGCAAGCTTTTGGTCTGGGGTTTCATCAATGGATGGACTTTGCTCAGTTGTATGTAACTGTAGTTATTTTCTTTTTTACCAACCACAGTTATTACCATGCATAACACGTCGACCATGTCTGATAGCCTTGAAAATGAAAACATTGACTAAAAGGAAACAGTGTACCACATAAATGTCAATGATGGAATTATTAGTTTGTTTTTTTTTTCAGTCAACAGAATGTCAGCTTTATAAAGGTCCACAAGTTTTGTATATTCTTCCACCTCTGTTCCTTGTCACTTGGCAGCATTGTGAATAATTATTTGGGAAAGACACGCCTCAGTGAGGTAAGAGATCCCTGGTGCTTAAACAGTGCATGGCTGTCTGTCTCAGTCGACAACTTCACCTGGCTTTGGTCTAGTTTTCTGCTCGGCCATGGGTGGAAGGGGGAGGACAGAAACAGGGGGAGTGGAGACAGCTGATGCATATTTCATCAAGGTATTGTGGACACTGCAGGTAGCCTGCTGAGAGAAAGGGAGAAGGAGAGGTGGACAGCACTGTGGCCTCATATCAGATCTTTCCTTTAAAATATCAGCTGAATCAGTTTCTCTGTAGCTCACATTCCTTTCTGAGGCAGACTTTAGTATTAGTCCTGCTGTTTCCTGAATCAGCAGCTAATGTTAGCAAACCTGCAAACATGCAACAAGACAATCAACTTTGGAGTTACCAGAATGCTCATTTGTCATTACTGGCAGATGCAGTTCTCCTCCTCTGGTAGAAGCTGGGTGCCTTCCCCCACCTCCAACCCCTGTGCTCCGTCAGGTTGTGACTGTAGCTCAACCTCAGATTAGCCTCAGATACAGACTAGATGCCAAGCTTCAAAAGTCCCTTCAGAAACCCGTAGGTTGGCATCAGATGCTACATGCAGGCTTTTCCACAGTCTATGGTTTGTGCTCATAATCTCATTTTATTTGCTGCCTAAGTGGCCTTTGTATTTGTTGGGTAAAGCACTCTTCCATAAGTGAACCTTTGGCATTTCTGGCCAGAGTACAAGGACGACTACACCTCGGTGTCACTGAGCAGCAGAAAGCTTCTGTTCCGGTTCATACACGCCGTCCTCTTCTCCTCAGTGGGATTATGATCGCTCTGTGAGATGTCAACAGGAGTTAATGAATATCCCCTTTCACAAAGCCTGGGTAATCCTGCCAACAAAATGCCCCCCTCATTGATAAGATCTGCCATAATACCAGGAGGGAGACCACTGGCATCCAGCTCTCAACCACAGAGGGATTTTTCACGCTTTGATGCCTAAGCCGCATTGCTTTATTTCTTTATTTTGCAACACTGAAATTGGGTGCAGTTATTATTGGGGGATTTGTTGCTGGTGGTGGCAATGAAACAGTCTGCCTCCTGCTTAATCTACCCCCCAGTCTACAAGCTCTGTTTTGTCTCATTTTATCAGTGTTCCTTTCTTCCACTCTCTCTTTTGTTCTCTCTCCCTTCTTCACTCTCTCTCCACCCCTCTCGCTTTGGTCCTCATCTCCTCCAAGGTGTGAACAAGTAATTGGCTGATCTCCTTCACATAATCCTTTTGTGGTGGGAAAATGCATTTTTCTGCATTTTTGTAATACAAAAGCTGAATTTGCATTTTAAAACACCATGCTATTTCCTCCAAATTTTGGGAGACCAAGATCTTTCATTCCATCATGAATCTTCACTTATACACCTTTGCCCTCGAGCTCAGTAATGCCAGACTTTACTGTCTTACAGTACCAACTTTGCAAACTCCCCTTTTGAGATCTCTCTCCTTGAAACAGTGGGGCTACTGCACAGAAGAGGAATTTTGTCCACCTGTTTGCTAATTACAGGTGTTCAAACACAGACACCCCCGGCATGTCAAAAGAAACCTTGTGAGAAAGAATTACTAAGCAGGGAATTAAAATCATCATAATAATATACATGCACACACCAGTTTTTACATGATATGTAACAAAAGCCTGTAATTGGGCATGTTCTGTTACAACTGGTTGTCTATTACAGTCAGCCGATGAAGGCAAACTCTGTAAAGCTAAATACGATGACTTCTTATTAGAAATGAAAGAAGACCTCAGGTGGTGTTCATCAAAGTGATAACTAACTGGCATTTCATTTAGCCACAGGCCCAACATTGTGTTAAATGTATGTAGATTGCTGCTTTAGTAAATGCCATTTTTGGTTTGGAAAGCCGATGTCAATTAGACCTGTAACTATTAGTCGATTAACGTGTTGTCTTGGGGTGCTTGCAAACCAAACCTGTTTGGTTCGGTTTAAATGAACCCTGGTGTGGTTCCCACTAAGTACGGTTGGTTTGGCCTGATGTGAAAGCTGTCAATCTGAATCTGGTGCAAAGAGCCAGACAGAGGAAAACAGAAGCTTTCTGCTCGTTTGTGGTCTGAAACTAAACAGACCCATCGCAGCATTTTTTGATAGTAAATATGTAATTTTTGCATGATTTCAAAAGCTACACATCAAACTGTGTAAACACATTAGCACCTGGGACCAATCAAACCATGAAATTAGTTCCTCGTATCTCGTAAACAGGAGAGATATTTTTGAGAGAGCAGTGAGATACAATAGTCCGGTCGACAGGTGATGAAGGCATGAATAACTAATTCAGGTGTGTATTTTTTATCACTGTTCAAACAACCAATTTCTCCTTTGTTAAAAGCAGCTGCAGATTCATTCAGCTTCCTGTGTGTCAGATATGTTTTTTCCAGAGACATGCTTTTGCTCTGTGAGCTGTAGAGCAGCAAATGGAAAATCTTTGTTGAACTAGAATTTATGACAGACATGGGCATGTTTCCTCACCCATTTCCCCTTGACAGCCCTAGACATTTAAGTACAGGACTATAAAGCAGGGCCTTGACATACATGAGAGTTGCACTTAATAAAATTAACATAGGAGGTTGAACAAATCTCAAAAGACCACTCCATCAAGCATAAGGCTTCACCCTGTTCCAGTTAACTTCATCAGACCTGAGTCTGATGAAGCAGCAGCAAGCTACCCTCACCATACGATCGATCCTGGGTCTGAATTTTGTCCTTTAAGTGTCATTCTGTCAATTAAATCACCATCTAAGCAGACACTAATGCTCATGATACCGAATCAATTGTAGTCATTGACATTCTGTGTTGGTACTCCACAGGTCGTTAAATAATACATCTAGGCAGCGTTTAGACTCTCTGGATGAGTTCTATGGCTCCTTGGAGACACACTGGGTAGAGGGACCAGTAATTAGTCCACGTTCCTCTGGACATATGATTACAGCCTGGGTAAGACTTTCATCTGTCTTGTTAAAACACACTGTGTTTTAAAAAGCACAGACGAAGCAACTTGCATTATGGGAAGTATTTTGTATTATTAAATTGCATCCTTTGTAAGACTACATCAAGAAAGGTATTTTGCTTTTGAGATTCGTGACAGGCCTGTTTTCTTCCAGCTGGAATTAATGGTCTGTCTAATTTCCACAATGATTAATTTGATAACGTCTCCTTATTTGAGGATGTGTTTCTCCAAACATGATTTCAATTCCATTGTTTCGACTGAAAAAGACACATGGCCATTCACTGCTTTCAGCACATAATCAGAAATATGTAATTAGTGTAATCAATATTAGTGAAATAAATCCTCCCCTTGAGGTGCCTGTGGGTTTCCTGAGCAATGTGAAGGTTAGAAAAACAACATCGTGCTTAACCATTTCCACGCTGACATGCATGGAAAACAACGTTCTCAGATGTTGTGAAGTTGAAAAGACTCCAGTGTTAATCCTCTTTATTTCTCATCAAATCAACTGGCCGTTTGCTTAATAATTTGTGTACAATTCATACTTTGCTCTCCTGTGTGCTTTCATCTTATCCTAAATAGGACAAAAGCTTGTTATATTTAAAAGCGGTTGTCATTATTCTGCACTTCTTGTCATGGCAGTGGGAGTGATCTGAGTTGAGCATTGTCTGATCTGGTGTAGGCTGGTTTCCATCTGTCAGTAATAGCGAGTGATCAGAGAGAAATTTCGAGTCTCTTCCTCGCCTCTCACATCTCGAGCTAACTCTGACTGACTGACAATTTCATTCCAAACATCTCAGCACAAATTGTTTGCTCACACGTAGTTTTACCCTCTGCATTTCTGTTTTTAAGATGCCGCAGTAATTTGCTTTGGTATTAAAGGAGATGTTTCCTTTCTGTGTGTTCTACTTGACTTGTTACCCTTGTTTGCCTCTTTTGTTGTAGTTCAAGGGTAGTTGGATGAAAACGCAGAATGAAGTGCTGGGGCATCCATAGAGAAACACCCTGTGGGGTAAGATCTACAGTAAACACGAGGTATCTCTTTTTATTTCTCACTGAATTCAATGGTAGTGGTTGCATGCAAACAAAGAAAAGAAGAGCGTTAACTGGTGCAAGGCAAATGAGAACTGGGCAGATATCACATCTCAGTAGGTTTTACCAAGGTGTGGAATGCGCTAAGCTAAAATCAACCCTCAAAATCTCACTTCAAATCAGTCACACCCTGACTGACAACTGCAGATGTAACTGTCTTGCACTTGCTTCCTTATGTAACAACGAGTGTTGCCTTTGCTGGTACTCTCTCAGCTGAGAGCTGGTGAGGCAATCTGAGCAAAAGGCATGTTATACCCTTATCTGACAGCATGGGCCAGAGACACCTTCCGAACATGAAACCAACTGATTGCAACAACTCTTTATCTCCCACAGCCCCACAGTCACAGAGTTCCAGACAGCAGACCCAAAACCCCCTGGGCAGAAACCCAACCCATACCTGACAATAAATGTTCACAGAGTTAGATTTTGATACAGCTGGTCCTCAGCCTCAGGAGACAGCAACAGAGACTTTTCTAGACATTAATTTAAGATATGTCTATGGGAGGCTGGCACTTAATCGTAAGATTAAAGTGAGTACAGTGCATGAGGATAGAAAATGTGCACACAGATACATGCATGCTGGAGGGCGCACTGAAATCACTGGACTGGACACCAGCACATCATAGTTCTGCAGAGTTCTATAAATGTTGGTACTGGGGATATGCCAATAAAATTTTCTTGGCCCTGACCCTGATCAGAGTCCTTTCACATGATTAATACTCACTTACATGTTGATTAAACAAGTATCTGACACACTGAAATAATACAAAAACACTCAAACTGTGTCAAAAATCCATTCTGCACAGTAATTCTACACCGTATGTACTGCATAGTGTCATAGTGTACTGTTTGGCAGTTAGAATACAGAAATATTTACGTGAAGTGAAAATATGTGCAACTGCAAAGCCCTGAAAAGGGGAGTATTTGAATGAAAGACGTGAAACGACGACGGGCAGAAGCGAGGTGTCCGTAAAGCAGCTCAACAGCTCTACACTCCCCCTGCAGGAGCCTTCCAGTAACTACTACCAATCTGATCCCTGTTGGTTTTAGACTGACATTTTCAACACAAAACTTGAGAAACATATAATCTGATTTGTGATGCTGGCTGCAGATGTGAAAATGCTAGCAGAATGTTTTTCACACTGGTTTTTAAAAATAAGACAGAGCATCAGAGTTGTAGCTTAGCAAATCGGTGTATTTCGCGAGAGGTTTTTACAGAGGTCAAAATCAACACAAACACCAAGGACAACCCCATTTCCAAAAAAGTTTGAATATTATGTAAAATATGAATAGAAAAGAAATGTGATGTAGGATTTCTAGCTGCTCAACAGTTCAGGTTCTCCTCCCTCATATTTCACATTTCATAATGCGCCAAACATTTTCAATGGGTGACAAGTCTGCAGTCTGACTGCAGGCAGGCCAATTTAGCAGCCACACTCTCTCACCACAGAGCCATGCTGTTGGAATACATGCAGAATGTGGTTTGTCATTCTCTTGATGAAATAAGCACGGCTTTCCCTGAAAAAGACGTCTACTTTGCAGCATATGTTGCTCCAAAACCTGTATATATCGTTCAGCATTAATGGTGTAAATGTGCAGGTTTCCCATGCCATGTGGACTGAACCAGCCAATGCTGGTTTTCAGCCTTGTCCCTTGTGTACAGAGATTTCTTTAGATTCTCTGAATCTTTTAATGACATTATGTACTGTAGATGATGAAATCCCCATTCTTTGTAATTTTGTACTGAGAAACATTATTCTTAAAATGTGGCACTATTTGCCAGCACAGTCTGTCACAGAGTGGTGAACCCCTCCCCATCTTTACCTCAGAAAGACTCGGCCTCTCTGTGATGTTCTTTTTATACTCGATCATGTGACTCACCTGTTGCCACTTAACTTCATTACCTCAGATGTTCCACCAGCTGTTTTCTTTCAGCATTTCACAACTTTTCCAGTCTTCTGTTGCCACTGTCCCAACTGTGTATTGCTGGCATCAAATTCTAAATGAGGATAGAATTTTCAAAAATAATGAAATTTCTCAGTTTCAACATTTGATATGTTGTCTTTGTGCTATTTTCAGTTAAATATGGTGGTTTAATATTTTGCAAGTCATCAGATTCTGTTTCTATTTATGTTTTACACAGCATCCCAACTTTTTTGGAAATGGGGTTGTGTGTGTGCATGTGTGTATATATGTATATGTATGTATGTATGTATATGTAGGATATTCATCACGGTCAAAGACAAACATTACCCTGAGCTTTTAATAATTATGACCCAACTTTAAAATAATCTTTTAAGCTCAAAATTAAACTCCCACTCAAACAACTCAAGCAACCCCAGCTTTTTCAGTCAGATTGTATTTCTCTCCACCCACATGTGTTTCTGATAAGGGATTTTAAAGGAAACTCAAATCACTTCATTCCCACACGGCACACCTCACACACCTCACACCTTCCTGATGAAATTTGCACTTGCCTTGGAGAGAAATGCTGTACAAAGGAGGCGTGCAGGTAATATGTAACTTCAAACTGACTAGCTCTCATTTTGCATTTGTTTTTAATTGCACATGTACCTTGTATAAACTATACCCACACCTGCAGTGTCCCATACATTAACCTATCCAGCTTATATTAATGGAATGCACACACACATTGTAGAAACATATAAACACAAATCAGAAACTGGAGGAAACTGTTGTGATAGAGCTAAAATGGGCAACAGGTAGTTTAATCCTTCCCTGGTCTATGTGTTGAGTTGACATGAGGTGTTTTCTTTTTGCATGCAGAAGCGTCTGCACCGCAAACTATGACATCTATCACTATATTTCATTAGTAGCTGCTGTGTTTGTGTAACCCCAGAGCTAAATGTGACAAGAGGAGTCAGCAGTGAAAACAAGCCTCACACAGACGGTAGAGATCGAAGGAAGAAAAAATAGCTTTCAGGTTGTTGCTAACAGACATAATTCATTAATACATATTGCATCCTCTTTCTACTTTCAGCTCTCTGTGCCGAGTGTTACTCAGACCATTGTGGAACAATGGAGGGCGGCTATATGCAAAAAATAAATAAATAATAAATAAATAATAAATAAATAAAATTCTCTGAACCCAGTGGTCAATTAATTCAAACAATACAGCTTTCATAGAAAAAAAAGACTGAAGCCAGACTGCCCAGACGGCTTTATTTGGGTTTCTGTTGGCGTAATAGCTAAAAAAAACCCTTTTTGGCTTGGTTTGTTTGTTGTTTAATGGAAAAAAAAAAAAAAAAGTTCCAAGGGCTCTTTGTTCAGTTTAGTTTCATGATGAAGGCCACTGCATGGCTGAGACTCCATGAACTCACTTTCTAATGTGCTCCTCTGAAGCAGCCATGCAATAAAGTTTTCACTTTTTTGCCTGAAGAGTGCCAAAGAAAGCTAATAAGGTCCAATGGCGAATGAATAAAACATGGATTTATGCTTTCATTGTTATAAAAACAAGGCAGCAACTCTCAACCAGAGGTACTTGTACTCCAGGGTGTACTCCTGCAGGTACCAGGGGGTACCAGAAGAAAGTGAACAGTAACTCAACCCAAATTATAATTTGATTAAAAAAAACATTATTGAGAAAGCTCTAACACCTGGACATTATGGGTTGCAATTGAGGGTGTGTGGAAACTAGTTAGCAAGCAAGCAGGTATGTCGCAGATCACACACATCAAATAGCTAAACGTAATGTGCTAATTGCTGAAACACTTACAAGTAATGGAAATGGTTATATATGACTACTTAGACATAGCTGTCCCCAGGGGATACTGTTCCCCTGATTGAGGGTAGACGCCTGACTTTGCATATTTTCATAATCGGAGGCCCTCTGGAGGAGGAGGTGGTCCAGCTGTTTTTCAGAAGTCAGGTCTTAAGTGCCATCATGTTACTTCTGGTAATTTTATTTCCTTTGAAGTCTTAAGTTTCTTAATCACTGGCCCTCCCCGTTTACTCTGCATCTTAATTTTAGGCCAGTTCATTTTTTTTAGATCTTACAGACCCTCTCCACCTCATTCAATCTTTTAAAGAGGCCATGCATTCTAAAGTCACACTTTAGACCTACTACTCTCTTCTGATTTCTCTCTCGAGTGTCGTCAAGTGCTTGTAACTGACCATAAATTTGCTGTTTTTAATGTTTCACTACAGCTCCCTGTTCCTGGTCCCTACCGTACGACACACTCTCGCATTCTTAACGCTGATTCTGCAGTGAAGTTCTGTAATGCTTTTAATCCATCATCGTTTAATTCAACTATATCTCCTCTCAATCCATATATGCTGTTAAATTCATATAACAGTTGGTGCCTATCCATCCTCAAGCAAACCACTTTTTAAAACTTGGAAACTAAAATCAATTTCAGGTCCCAAATCCAGCCTGGCCTTTGCATATTTTCCATTCCCCATTCTGCTGCTTTTACAAAGTTTCAACCCATTACAACGTCAGTGTTAGATAGTACAGTCTCCCAAGCAAACTAATCTTCCTGCATCTTAGATATAAGGAGGTATTCCCCACTGTTAGCCCTGTTATTTTGCAGATTTTTAACAACTCTCTGACCTCTGGTTCTTTTCCAAATAGCTTTAAGCATGCCATTGTTCACACACTGCTAAAAAACAGAATTTGGACAGCCTGTCCTTAAGGAACAGTCTGGTCTCAAAACTATGTATCTTATCGAAGCAATTTAATCCTAACTGATAGCTTTTATGAATAATCAAAGTGTTTTTTAATAGTTTCGGTCTGGTTTTGGAGCACTTGTTAAGGTTACTAATGACCTTCTGCTAACTGCAGACAAAAGTGACTGCTTGATTCTAGCCACCTTTGATTTGATGATCACAGTTATTACAGTATCCTCCTACATTGTTAGGAGACTCGGGCGGGCATCAAGGGCTTGGCTCTTAGCCTATCACATGCACAACTTTGAAATAGGACATTTTCTGTCACTCTGTGTAACTCTTCTTTCTCAAATTGTGGTGTTGCTCTTCAGGTTATTCAAAATCACAATGTGTTTTACCATTTTTATGCCGACGATACTCACATATACATGCTGTTAAATCTCACAGATCCTAGCAGCCTAGCTAATCTTACAACCTGCCTCTCTCATATTAAATCCTGAATGTCCCAAAATTTCTTTCAGTTTCATCAGAATAAGTCTGAGGTCATTCTGTTTCGTCCCCCAGATTCCTTCAGCCATTTTGGTGCTATTCTTGGTAATATTGCACAGGCTGCAAGGAATTGATGCTAAACTCTGTTTTGATGATCAAGTCAAAAGTGTTGCTCAGTCATGTTTCTAAAAATTCATTAATTAAAATTAAAATTAAAAACTCAAAATTCAAGTCATTTTACCAATTGCTGATTTCCAAAAAGTCGTGCATGCTTTTATCTCTTCTGGGCTTGATCATTGCAATGCACTTCACTCAGGAATCAGTTAGGGTTCCTTCCATACAATGTAGCTTGAATCATTACTGGAACAAAGGGGCATGATCACATCACCCCTGTGCTTGCATCCTGTTGTTGGCTCCCTGTTAAAATGCGAGCTAATTTTGAAATATTACTGCTTGCTTTTAAACCGCCTTGCTCATAAACACATTCCTGATCTGTTGACCTGGTATGTGCCCTCTTGACCATTACGATCCGAAAATGGAGCCCTGCTGGTTACTCTGTGGTCACAGTTTGTGACTATGGGTGATCAGGCTTTTGTTATTAGAGCCCACACAATGGACCTCTCTGCTGACTGAACTCAGACACACTCAGTCTTCATCTTCTCTTAAATCTCTTTTTAAAACTTTTCTTAAACTCTTTCTTTGCACAGTCAAAAAAAGTGCTACATGAATAAAGTTTAGCATTATTATTATTATAATGAGCAAAACGTAACAAATACATGGTGAAAAGCCGAAAACAATGGATTTACTATCAAAGTTGGTGATTGTAAATCTGAAATACCTAGTGTTACCTAGTAAGTATTGGATAAATGGTTGAAATAGATAGCTAGAAGTAATGGCTAAATGGCTGAATTAGTTAGTTAGAAAGACTGGATAGATGGTTGAGCTAGTTAGCTAAGAATAATGGATAGATGTTATTGATAGCTGGGTAATGGTTAAATGGCTGAAACATCTAACTTCTGCAACTCTAAGGGGAAGTAGTACAAATGCAAACTTGACCAAACTGATCTAAACAGTGACAGTTGCATTATATGAAAAAAAAAATTGCAATAATATCCACTTTTAGATAATTAATTGTATTAAATTACATACAATTTAAAATGACTAACACATTTGGGATACTGCACTCCAAACATGATTCTGCCTCTTTTCACTCTATTAATAATGTAAGGCAACACATCTCAGGAAAGAAACAAAGATTTTATAAAATTTTATTGGCTCCAAATAGGAATCAAATAGGAATGAAAATGAGGTATAGGCCTGCATGTGCTTTGGAAGAAATAACCTGCCCCATAATGTAGGTTAATTAAATGTAACGTGATTCATTCTCAGAGTTAGACAAGGGTTAGGATTAGGCAACTCAGCAGCATTTATTTGGCAGAAAACCCAATGTATATTATATAAGCACAATATCAGTGTACCACGGGGCACGTCTATCAAGTGCATTTACATAAGGCAGCAACAGACAGCTGTGTCAGAGAGCTACTTGGAATGTCTGGTGAGCTAAGCTACCAGTTACACTACATTAAATGAAGCTTCACTGTGCTTGCATGGGTATGCTCAATTTAGACTTTGACACATTTTCAGGACAAAGTGTCAAAATGTAATAACTCATCTCAAATCAGTGTAGAAAAAGAATAAAAATCCAGACTCCCCCTGGACCCGTTCCTCTCCGTCCTCACCCTCTCACCCTCTGCCATATTTCCATCAAAGAAACTCAAGCTAGTGTGTCTGTGTTCCCCTGAAGCAGAGACAGTAGTGCTTCTTTAGGCAATACATACATGTCACGGACATGTATGGCGGTGACGTCACTTAGTGATCCTCAGCAGTTTAATTTCAGACTGCAGCAGAAGGATACACCACCCCTACTTGATTAATAAAAGAGCTGAAACGTTACTGAAAAGCTCTTTGGTTCAGGAAACAGCAATGCTACCACCACACTATTGAGAAATGTAGTTTAACAAGTAATGCCGCTAATTTTAGTGCTGCTACTGCCCAACACTGACAGACATTAAATTTTTTTTTTCTATAAGTACAGTAGTCAGTGTACGAGGCATGTCTATCAACTACACTTACATATGACAGCAACACACACATATCCTGACACAGCACACAGCAGAGGAGGCTTTCCGGTAAAAACAAACCCAGCTGAGCTTGTGTTGTAGTATGAAGTGTGGAGCTAACATTAGATCTGACCATGTGAGATGACACAAAAAGCAACATGAAAGAATCGTGTCCTACATCCAACTTACTACTCTGGTTGTTTAACTGGCTTCAAATGAGGCTTCTCTTGACTGTCCGTCAATATCAAATACTCCAACATTGGTCCGGTGTGTGGGTATACAACAGATGCTAGTAGCCACATTAGCTGCAGAATGTGCTTACAGCAAATTCAACAGGCAAACACAAAATTAACAGTTAAGCAACATGAAAATTTAGAAGTTCTAAGTTTGAAGTCAGTATTGATCTATCCTTGAGCTTCAGTTTTGAAATGAATCTTGCTTTGGATTGGCCCTCAGAGCAGTCTGGAGTAAAATGATTAGCGCACACATATAGCCTAAGAGTTTCCCAGCTCTCCAAGGAATATTTCCATCAAGTTAATCCTCTGGGTCTTCATTTCCTTGGATTGTAGGAGTGGATGAAAATTTCTATGTTCTTCTGTCTTGTGCTGCTTGTAATGTTACCTTCATATCTTTATGTAACTGCAGTGGCCTTAGCAGTTACTGGATGTAACTCTAGGTCTGTGAGTACATGTTTAGCCCTCTAGCTGCATGTTGTCGCAGCCACAGTGAAGCACATTGTTATTAATATGCTAAAACCTTTCATTGCAGATAATGTTGGGAACCATACTTAAAAGGCATATAAAGTAAACCTGTTTATTATATAATGTCAGAAATGATTGTGTTGATACTTTGTTATCTTTCAACATCTTTTGAAAAGGATAATTTTCTAGTTGAGAGAGAGAGGGCTTATCTGCATACAGCCTATCACTGCACATTACTTTTAGATTGACATACCACTCAAACTGACACGACACCAAAGTGACAGACATGGGGCCATGTCAGCATCACTGTACTGTCAAGGATACATATTTCCTGCAGGAATGACCAAACGACAATCTAGCCAAAAAGCTTTGGTTATTTCGTAGAGGAGAAGGTCCATGTTCACCTACAGTAATATGTTGTCAAAAATACAGCAGTTTCAGTTTGTTTCCGGTTACATTGTCAGTCTTATACCCTCCTTCGCTTTTTCTTCCAAATTCATTTAGGATGCACAAAAAACGAGATTTTATTAGGAACAGAAGCTTTTGCTTGCACTTTTTTTTTTACTCTCTCTCGCTCCTTTTACTTCATCACCAATCTCTCCCTCTGTTCCACCTCTGCTCTCTAGCTCTTTCTCTTTTCCATCACTCCATCTCACTCCCCACTTCCCCTCCCTCTATCTGTATGAAGCTGTTCCAGTGTGTGATCAAAGCACAGTGCGCTCGAGTTCTTTCCTCCCTCTGTCAGAAGCAAAGAGACAGGGGAAACAAAGGCCCCACAGTAGTCTGCCACAAATAACCTCCTCACAGCTCACACACACAAACACGTACATATCGAGTCAGCCTATGGCAGTGGTTAGAAAAGTGAGTAAGGCAGATCTGTTAGAGAGCAGCAAGTGAATGCTCCCACTTGTTGGGTCTTTATAGTGAGCCCAGCATAAAAGGATGCAGCTTCTAATTATCTCCTATTCACACCAAACCGACATGACACATAGAGAATGAGTTGACTGATAGGGGAGTCGGCTGCCTGCTTTGTGGTGCAGAACAGGAATTTAAAATGTGTCGCAGCCTAAATAATAGCATGAGCTGCAAAAGAGCCAAAATCAGAATGCAGGGATATGCGACTCTGTTCAGGCTGGAGAGTATGAAGTCAGAGGAGAGAACGACAACAATTATCATTGTCCTTGGGGTTTTTCCACAAGTGTTGCTGTCACTGACCATCTTTTCTGTGTTACTATATATCAATTTCCACCGGAGGCAGGTCCCATGCAGTCTGCGGATAAGGTCTTTGAAGGAGCTACAGTGCATATTTACTGTGGACTTCATGGAAATATTCCAGAATTTCTTTGACACTTTGTTGTTGTGAACCCATTTTCCGTCCATCCCCCCCTGCACCCACATCCATCTGCACTCCAATTGCCCTCCCTGAAACTCTCCAAACTCCCCTTCACACTTCAAACTGCCTATATCCTACATTATGCAATGTTTTTGTATTAATCTGCAGCCAAATTCAGTCTGTCAGATCAGATGCCTCAATCCAAATGAAACCTGCAGGTCCCAAAGCCTTTGACTGATGTGAGATCTGAACAGAGAATAGGAGAGGAGGCACTGGACCTCACTTTGGTACTACTTGTTCCAATTTGGCCTCCAGCAGCGAGGGAGCTTGATGAGACCTGCCTGTTCCGTGTGGATGTTCATAGATGTAACGGCCAATAATGAGGGTTGGTTTATCGCTGATGTAATTTTGGAGCAGCTGATGGAGGCACTCAACCATAATGTGTACTACAACTATGGCTTAAAAAAGGTTATCGGGTAAAACAAAGACGCATAAGTCATCGTGAACTTGCAATTTGCTAATGAGGGAGTACAATTCACATCAACTACGTTTTTCTTTTCTGTTTTCTTTTACTTTTTTTACTCTTCCGTATCAGTGGATTGTCAGGGATGGCGACGCTGTGATTCTGTGGTTACCCAGTCCCTGCTCAGTGTCTGGTAGGCAGCGGGGACCTGTGTGGCTCATTATCCTCCATTATGGTTTTTGGCTGAATCAGTGTGGAGGCAGCTCTGGGCAGTATAATGAGTGAGGCTGAAATCACAGAGGACAGGCTGAAGCTAACAGCCTCACAGAGCAGGTGCCGCTCGAACACCAGCCACACTATTCTCTACATCTCCGCCAGGACTGCAGCATGACACGCAAATGCATGCTATATGGTTACATGGAAATACGCATACACATGCCCACTCATGCATATCTGTGCACACAAACTGATGCACAGATTTAAAAAAATTTGTGTTATGCCTGCACACAAATAGACACAGTCACTGGAGGAAGATGAAAAACACAAAGAACTCCATGTGACGGTAATGAACAGAGCCAGGCTCAATGTTATAATGAGGCTGATGCTACCTGACACATCCTGTGAGGACTGTCTTCATGCGCTTTCCTCTTTTCTTTCAGAGCGACATTGACACCACAGAGATCTCACTTACCCCCACTAAACACTTGTGTCACATAATAAACTTATCACAAAGCTTTCTCAGCCATACAAAGGACACCAGTTCATCTGTCTTGATTTCTGTCTGTTTCTCTGGCTCTCTGATTCACAGGCTGAGATTGTTCTTCAGGGGTCCATGCCAGTTAGGTGATACTGATGCGCCTTTCATTCCCCCAGTTTATATCTGTGTGGCTCAGAAAATGAACGTTAAAGCAGTTTTCTCTCTGTCCCTCTTGTTCTGTTTATCTCTCTCTGCTCACATCAACAAACGGGCTTTTGTCTTGGCCCCAAATATACATTTTGCCAGAATGACAGCCGCTTATAGTTCTATCTCACATTATCACCCCTTCGACACCAGAGATTTAGCTCTATTAACCTTCTCAGATTTTTAAATGTTATCAGTAAATTGTTTCCATGCTGTGGATTAATCTGCTGTTTTGTTCATAATTGGTTTTTATCTCACCCATATCTGTTTGAACAGCTATTTGGAAGCATCTCCGGATGCGGTTTGTACTGTGGTTGTTGTATTTGAATGAAACACTGCAGTTACAGTGTTTGAACTACATAATTGATTGTGGGACATGAAATTGACCATTCCGTAAACGTCCCCAAACAGTGATTGTCCAATCATTGTCTAGCAGTTGTAACTAGTCACAGCAGGTCTGTCAAGCCTTAGATTTGTCAACATGTAGAAGCAGAGTATATGTGGCAGTAGGAAGACCAATACTCTGTATATAAAGTGTTTGTTTTATGGCGTTTTTTTTTTCCTCTCCAAAACCAAAAATACAAGTGTTCTAATGTAAGCTGCAAAAAGGAAAGTGTGTCCAGCTAACTAGCTAACTACCTACAACAGTAATCTAAATCATTATTACATCTGAGGCCAGTCGCATTTCATACAATTAGTACATCCCTAGTGGAGTACCTCTCTGCTGTGTATAGGTCCGCTCTGGATGCTAATGTATCAAGGTTCACAGCTAACACCAGCTGTCCTGCTCTAATACAGGAACAATGATGTTTCTTTATCTACTTGTCTTCCACATGGATCATCAACTGGTAAGGATGCTGACTTTTTGCCCGGGACATGTAGCTTTAGCCTGAGTTATGTCCTGTAATATGTAGTTATCAAGAGGATATCTAAGACACCTTAACGAGATGCCTCTTAGCCAGAGACTGTGCTTTCAACCAACTCATTTAGCCAACATTAGCTCAATCAGCTAAAGCTGCCGAGGACGATCGCTGGCTAGAAATGAAAAGCCTGTCAACTTACAATGATAACGGTACATTTTTACAGTGTGAACATGAAAAGCTTGATGGGCGTTGTACCCGTCATTAAGCAAACATTTTATTTTCTTGCCATAACAGGGGAAAATTGATTTTCTTTCAGCTTTTCATTTTGACATTCTGCAGGAAGGTTTCTGGACTGACTGCTGTACTGCCACAAGCACCTGCCATAAGGCACATATGTATGATTCACATTATACACAAAACATTTCATGGCAGTGGACACAACATCCTCTTGGGGACTACAACCACCACGGCCCATCACCCCACAGTAGCTTCGCTGTGGCAGAAAACCGATCATCCATTGCGATAACTCCCTCTCTCTTTGTTGGCTGTAGGCTACAGACTGAGGCAGACACTGAGGCACTCTGTGGAGGAGCTTAGGCTGAGATCTGTTCACTAGCTCAGCCATCTAAGTGCTACAGATGACCCACAATATGCTAGAGTGCCCACAGGGGAAATAAAGCTTCCAGACATGAGACTCCATCACCAGTGCGCTCAAGTGAAGGAAATGGAGGGGCAGAGAGCGTTTAACCATGCTTGCTTCACTGGCCTCTCGCGTCTTGTTAAAAGCCAATGGCCACTTATGACAGAAGGAATAGCCGAGATGATGAAATGTAATGGGCCAAGAGGAAAGGGGCTTGGCTGAAGAGGTCCGCAAAGTGAGAGAGAAGAAGATATGAGAGCAGATGGGAGATTTGACTGGTCTTAATAGAACGACGGCCCACGCGTCGCTTTTGTGTGTGTAAAAAGTGCAGCCTGAAGGGCTTGTGAGGATGAAAAAAAGAAGTTGATATGCTGCTTGTTTAAATCACAACACTTTCGTTACCTATTGTACTCTTATACAATAAGTAATGCCGCACTTAAGACCAAAATTAGCATATTTCTGCAGGTTTTTCAACCTGCTAAGAAGAGGCTATTTATGAGTTTGATATTCTGTTTTTCCTTTTTATTTCTGGTGTGTCACATTCAGCGTCACGAACAGTAGAAAGCAACATGGAGGCCAGTCACAACATTATGGTGGGTTACTTTTTTATATCTTTTATGAGGTGATGATGTGAGGGACAGCTGACGACAACAGTTTTGTCTGATCTTAACATTTACACATCAATTTACTCGTCATGTATCACGTTATTGTGAGTGCTCACTACAGACACAACTGGTTCCCACTGTGTTCCCCATAGGTTCAACGCAGTCACACTGTCAGAACACACATGTTGACAGGGCCTTGTTGGTCTTCGCCCAGCTGTGAGAAGCACAGCACCTCGCTGGTCCAGAGAGCGGTGCAACCTCCTCTGGAAGCAGTCCCGCCCTTATCAACATCCTTGATGGCTATTATTTGTGACAGAAGGATTTGACAACTGTGTCATGCCGGCCAATGAAATTTCAGGTGCAGTGTGCCCTCTAACTGAATGCTGATAAGACATTTGTTTGCTGCTAATTTGTTCTGTCAGAATAAAAATAAAAACCCTCTCAAGTTTCAACCAGGTATGAAATGAGCAAACACCAGTGTGTGTGTAGGTTGGCAGGAGAAAGAAACAGACAGAAGGATTAGGCATGAACCAAATTATACATGAATGTAATGTGCACCCACAGACACACTGCAACATGTGATATGCTACGCTGTGTCCCCACTCACCCTCCAGTGTGACCGCTGTTCCGGCATCACGACGATAATTACATTTGTGAAATGGGAGATGTCTTCCGGCGAATACATCTTCCAGTCAGCCTTTGGCCTTGGCTGCGTTGGCCTCAGCAGAAGAGATGAGACAGCCTTATCACTGCCTTTTTTCAGTGTAATGCTTGCAGGATGTGTCCAGGATTAGGATGATAAGAAGTGCCACTGTCTACGCTGTGATGTCAGAGACAGTTTTTGGTAACTAAAGCCAAATTTAAGAAATCTGAGTCTTTTTGCTAATGCGGCCATACCTTTGATGTTCATCGCTGTGAGAATAATTGTCTAACTTAATCAACTCTTATAGCCTACTAGAAATGATCAAGGAAATCTGAGATGGTGCACTTTAAATTTTACGTTTGATGTTATCATTAAACCAAACAACACCCCTCAAGATGGTCTGGCGTGGGAAGGAAATTGGGGGAGAGAATGAGGTGTGTAGGAGAAAGTAATTGAGTCATTTGTGAAATGTTTCAATAAATACGCCTAAATAGATTACAGATAACACAATAGCATTATAGCAACAGTGACTTTATTTTTTACCAATCATGTTTTTCCATAACTGAGTTTCCTGTCCACAAACAACAAGTAGAATGAATCAGTAAAGTCTCACAGCCTATCAAATTAAAATATGCTTTTAAATCAAGTAACAAATAAATAAAATTAATTGAATTTGAATTAAAATGATTCATGTATGGATTGTCCTTGTTTAAATCAATATGGGATTATGCACAACATAATGTTACACAACTGTGCTACTGTTCATAAAATGTCATTAATGCTATCAGTATGTGCAGAGAGTGAGTGATTGTCATATTCTGCTAGGTTTCTTTTCATAGTTGAAAAATAATTAACTGCTATCAATAATAATAAGAATAAAGATGATGATATTTCCATGTGTATTCAGTAAGTTTCATCCATGGAATAACAGTGAATAATGATTGAATGGTTAAATGTTAACATTTTAATATTGAAATTCAACTATTTCTGTGCTTTTCAGTCGCTGTAGCAGCTTATTTTATTTTTAAATGAACAACTTTAAAATTTCAATGATTCTCAAGAAAGACATGAGTGATCGAATGTGTTTTGATTTCATGACTTTGGAATAAATCTGTGTAACTCATCAAGGAGTTTCATGGTGCAGTGTTTAAGCTATACATTCAGAAAGCCCAAGACTGATCAACAGCTGCTCTGTATTAATGACAAGGTAATGATTGGTACATATATCAGTGTTTCTTTATTTAGTGGGGCACTATTAACTCTTGCCTATTATATCACAGCTGCATTGTAATGATAATGTCTGTTTGTCTGATTTATAAGATTCTGTCTTTAGGGTTAGCATTCTTATGATAAGAAGTTTGCCTTTGCCTCTGCCACCTCCTACTGTTATCCCTCACGAGAATTTCTGCCATCTTTCTGTTTAAAGAGAGAGCTCAGGGACTCATAATCTGTGTTCAGCTGTCAAAATGATTTATCCAGCCAGCTGCAAACATACAGACTGTGTGTGTGTGTGTGTGTGTGTGTGTGTGTGTGTGTGTGTGTGTGTGTGTGTGTGTGTGTGTGTGTGTGTGTGTGTGTGTGTGTGCAGTTACATGCACAATCTTGTGTGCCTGTAAGTGTATGTCAGTGGAAAAGAGCAGCACAGGAAGAAAACGGAGACTGAAGCTGGTGAATGCACTCATCCAAAATATTTTCACTTCACATGAGCATGATTGTAATTTCAAGCCTCTCGGGGAGTCATCATGTGGTGCATTGACTAAAGGGAGATAACCGGCCGAGGTGAACATACGTATCCCTGTTCTATTCTATCTACCCCTCCAGCCCACTGCTCCTACCGTGTATACATGTGTGTACACGTTGCTCTGTGTGCGTATGTGTTCTATTTGCGGTGATCCAAGAGAACAAAACAGAGGCAGACATAAAAAGCAGAGCTTATTGCTGTGAATGTTTTATGCATTGCACATAATGACATGGTGTCATATCTCTCCCTCCTAGTGGATACCTGCTGTCACATCTTCAGCGAGTGTACACACAGATATCTGCTGTCCCCACAGCAAAGCCAGCTAAGCCCGGTGCCCTTGCTCCCACTGATAAACCCCCAAAGCTTGAATGACAGGTTGAGCACTTTGAGACCACACACATGCACGCTCTCAAACACACACACTCTCCCTTCCTATCTCTGTTTCTTTTCTCAGTATCGGTTTATCTATCTGTGGGTCTCCTTTCTCTCTCTCTCTCTCTGGGCTCATCTGGGTCGCTTTTAAATTCCTTTAACGTAGCAGAAGCGCAGATGTCATCCTCTCACCAACATCTGTCTGCAGTCATATTTACGACAACCAGCTGGTACTTTCCCTCGCATGTAAATTATCTGATAATACTAAACAATAGCAAAATGTGAACGCCAACAGGAACGCCAAACTTTCCTCAAAACTATTCAACTTTTATGCAGGACAGCGAGGTTGTGAGATTGTCTCTTGGTCTCTGAGGGGCGCAGTAAAATAGGAGGAAGTGGTGCTCAGACCTAAGAAAACACACACTTGATGGACTACTGTGAGAGATAGTGGAGTAATAGCAGAGATAACCAGGCCTTGTATTCATTATCAGGAAAGAGTTTAAATTGGGTTAAAAGGACATGAGCCTCTGGATGAATTTTAAATCAGCAAGGGTGTGTACCTGAGTGGAAGTCTTCATCATGACACAGAAGAGATGGAACTATCCTTTTTGCTGTTTTACTTGGGTGGACTAAACGAATGTAAATGTTTCAAATGGGTGCTGTTATTGTTTCAATGGGCCATTATTCCAAAAACCTGGTAGTCTAAAAAAATGTACAAAATGACCTGCCCAGCGTCTGATTGACTAGGGTTGTGGTTAGATGGTTAGGGTTTGAAAAAAGTGTAATGACCAGAGCCAACCAGAGGCAGAGGAGGGGCGGTTCGTGGGCAACCAACATACACAAATCCACTTTATGTTTGTTCTGTCTGGGAAAAAAATAGAAAGAAATATATATGAATGCCAGCAAGGCTACAGACATTTCATTGAATGATACCCCATGATGCACTTCAGTGGTGTCAACAGCAAATGTTTGTTTTAACACCAACAGTAGACTGAGTTAGAAAATAAACATTTGGCTCCCAGATGTAGAAAACAGGAGTAAACAACAACAGTTGGTTGATGAGATCAGGACAGAGCCCAGTAGGAGTCGAATAAACCTCCAAACAAGAGCAACGCTTATGTGATGAAGGAGTAACAGAACGACTGAACGATGTGAGAGCGTCTGTCAAGTTACTTACATGATCAGATGATCTGCATGGATCTGCACATGATCACAGTAACCCTCTGCTTTGCTGAAGTGGACAGAAGCTTGTAAAACATCCGCTTGCCTGAACCTTAAGAAAACAGTGGAGTCCGTTCACCAAATGTGTCCCCTTTGCAACAAGATACGTTTTCCAGTACCAAGTTCAGGATGGATCCAACATCAGGCCAAAGTTCTTCCTCTTTGCCTTTCAAATGGTGAATCCTGATGTGCTGTGCAGCTCTGGTGCGGTTCAGAAGTGTTTGCATTCAACGTAAGTCTTCACAAATGACCTGTACATCTGAGCAGGTGCTTTTCATGTTCACAATCAGCCCATTCAGTTCATCCTCACAGGCATTGTCAATCAATATTTCCTTGCCTCTTCTTGCATGATAACTCCACTTCGCATAGATGATTCTGTACCAACATTGTGCACTATTTAGCCTTTCATCTCAAAGCTCTCTTCCCTTTTCAGTTAGGATTCGAGTTGAGCAGGAGATTTGGCATTTTCACCGCAGGTCTCAGTGCTTGAGTCAGACATCTTAAGAAAATTTGAATGGCCATTGAATGTGTGCGATTTTCATTAGGCTATGTGCAAATGTAAGCTTTAGTAGGCCTAAATGTAGTAGCTAGGAAGGTTGTTAACTTGATAATGTGTGAAACATGTGGGAAGTCTAATTTTCTAAATATAGACTTAAATATTGCATCAAAATAACAGCATTTAAACTTGTCTTGAATTCAAGTTGATGTCAATTTCAAAAGAAAAATGTGAAAATTAGAAATTACAGTGAGAATATGCTGAAAGATGTATTAAATCACTTATCCTTCACATGAGACAGTTTCCACATCAGTGGAGTTATGCTTTAAACTTTGTTTCAGTTGCCCTTTAACCTAAGTTACCTGTCATGAAACACAACATTTCAAGCTAAGCACAGTCTGCAAGATTCACTATAGCTGTCTGGACGACAGCACAGACACAGGTAGGGTCTTTGAAACAGGCTTTTATTGCTTGAGCACTTCTTGTTTGATGCATCCACTCAATCATGCAGTGAGAACTGTGTTTATGGATAAACAATACAGCTTGCAAACAATGAAAATACAAAATAGCGCTGAGCGCTAGCATAAACAATAGATTCCAAAGGCAGAACAAAAATACCTTGATGGTCACTTGTGATGAAAAGAATCCTTAAAACCAGGCTCTGCTGGGGTTCCAGCTCTGTCGACACCCCCTTCTGAACCAGGCCAGGGAGGATAATGGACACACCCTGATCAACCTTCATTCAAGAAGATCAACCAGCAATCAAGAATCAGGCCGGGCCTCATGTCATTCTCTAGGAATGACGAAGATTCCCGAAGGAATGCTAAGAAAAAGAAACTCTCAAAACTTGATGGTGATACCTCAAGATCCAGCCAGCATGGCTGTGGATATAGGGGGATACTGGGGACCTGATGGGAAGTAGAGGTAACCCATGCTCTGGGTCAAACTCACACCCTGCAGCATTGGCTTAAGAAAACAATACTAATCTGATCAGAGTAGGTCAGGCCAAACAGGTGAGCACACTCAAAGGCAAGTGTACTCAAACAGTCATGTGCATGCACACACACACACACACACACACACACACACACACACACACACACACAATCCCATGCACAGCTTACTCAGAGCTTTGGAAAAGGTGCACAGGCTGCTCACAGTACTGGCAAAATGACATATTCTAAAGCGTGAAAGAGAGGGAAAGCTGGGGGAGGGAGGTTATCAACGGATCATTTGGAAACATCTGGGTCCACACAATCAGTATCTCCCTCCTTCTAATTAACTTCGCCTGCATCCTCATTTTTCCTCTCCATCTTGTCCGTTCCATCTTGCATCTTTCCACCAACAGCTTCTACTCGGCTCTCCATCACCATGCCGTCCTCCCACCCTTTCCTTCTTCTTTTTCAATGCACCACGAGGCCCATAATTCTCCACGTTTGGATGTAGTGGAATAATCTCAAATGCAGAAGCATGCTCACAAACTCAAACAAATAAGAAATAAATAAACACAACAGGAAGACACAAATATACACACGCATGGTTTGATGTAAGGTTGGTTTCTAATGCCATCGTCATGGTAACACTCCCTCTCTCCTTTGCTGGCACAAACCAACAGAACGCGTATCCCAGGAATCTGTGCGGATTCTTATGTAACCACACAACCCCACGCACAGAAAGAGAGACAGACAGATAGATGGGAGTGAGTCAGTGCTAGACCACATTGTGAGAGCATCTGTCATCAATGTTATACCTTTCACTGTGACAAGAACAGTATGTACCCCTGTGTTACTTCAGCCTAATTAGAAGACGCACTCCAGCGCCGCACGTGCGTGCACACACACACACACACACACACACACACACACACACACACACACACACACCCACAAGCACATCAGAGGCTTCATCAGTACTTCACTACATAGTGAGAAGTGGAAATAGCTGTTTAACTAGTTATGGCAACACCACTGGCTCATGTATCAGCATACTAATTACTCGTTGTCCTCCCTGAGGGTGCTGTACATGGAAATAGTGTTGGATAAGTGGGGGAGAGTAGGGCTGGAGAAATCAGAATGGGGTCAGTAGAGCCATCACTATAGATATAATGAAGTGACAACTTCTCACGGCAGAGCAACACGGGAGGGAAACAAAAGGGGAGATAACAACTGGTGCTGGCCTATTTATACCCTGTGTATGGGGTTTAAGTGTGGAGGAATGAGCAAAGTGCATGTGTGAAAGCGGATGAGTACATGGCACGTTGTATCAGACTGTTTGGGCAAGGGAAGGCGGTGGAGTGTCTCCACCTCCTCGGCCACTTGTTTACCTTATGTGTGGAATATTTCATCTGTTGTTTTTCATTGGCACTGCAATGATACATTTGTATGTGTGGTTGGATGATGCATTGCTCTCACTTGTGTTTAATATACCAGATGCCCGGTGCATGATTTATAACAGGATGCCAAATGGGTGAATATGTTCAGAGAGGTTTGATTAAAGCCTTGCGTTCATGGAGTTTTCACCAGGATGATCCAAGGGGCCGTGGTCAGTTGTTTTTATGCAGCCAACTTATAGGCACACAGACAGCAGGGTAAATCACTGCAGATGCTAACAAGTCTGTTTGCTTCTTTTTACATCTAATGGACCAGGGTTGTAACTTAACTCACATTTAGCAGCCTCCAGATTGTCCACAAGGGGGAGCTGTTCAGTCACTGTCAGACCAACTATACCCATGCCAACCTGCAACAACTGCAGGAAGGGGGTTGGGATAGATTAGGAGCTCCTAGCTTAGCTCTCAGAAAAATAATCATTCTCACCTTCCCACCATTAAACTAAATGCAAAGTGAATGGCAGAATGCGAACACAATTCCTGTAGGGAGTAAAATAAAAGCAGAGTGTGATCAGATCATGCACAATACACCTGTTTAGTGTTGCAGTGGTGTTATCAGAAGAGATATGTAATGCTAAACCATAAATCAAAACCTCTGTCATGTCACCACCTGTAACTGAAACTCTGTCCTCGTCACTGTCGCACTCCTCCCTCACTTTCACTTTTCTCTTTGTTTGTTTGCAAGACAGCTAGCACATTTTAATACACATGCAAACAATCGCACATACATACCATTTGTGGTGATAGCTGTAATTAACACCATAGGCAAAATGCATAATTGTAGTCATAAAAACAACATTATATCCAGATATTGTGTAATTGTATATTCATCTGAGCTGTAGCTCCATCTATGATACCTGCTGAGGCTGTCTCCTTTTCACCATGCTAACAGGATCTGAACTAACAAACAGCACAATCTCTGCAGCTTTGTTTCAAGTTGCTACAAGGAGGTGAGGTGAGGAGGCATGGTAATCTGTGGCCAGTGGCTCATTCACAATTGGCTCCTCAAAATTATCACGTTCGTGAAAGCTTCCTGGAGAGGCTGCGGGGCCAATCATCTCCTCTACTCCAAGACAGAATATGTCTGTTTGTGGCACAGCCTGTGGTGCATGAAATCTGACTGTCAGGGTCTGCTAACGCACGTGCCTGCAGACACACGCCGATGCATTTGCACACACACTAACAGACAACTGCACGCTGAAGCTGGTAATTGGGCTCATGAAGCCAAAGGACAAGAACAGCAAAATCTCACCTCCTGTTTTTGTGTGGTCTGTAAGCATTTAAGTGTGTGACTGTGCAAGTGGTTTTCTGTGCTGAAGTTCAAATGCCCTGGCATACTCTCACCCTCCTAAAACCAGGCAATTTCCTGCGAGCCTATCGGAGTGTGACAGCAGCAGGTGCCTAATGGGCAAAGCTTAAGAAACAGGGCATTACCAAAATCCAGCAAACTCAATTGTATTAATCCTCGGGATTAGCAGCTTTAATTCTCAACAGTTTAAAAAGTCTTATTTCCTTACTGAAAATGGGAGCAGCACGTGAGGCGAATATTCAGCTATTTCAAGTGTAGCACAAGAGTTTTCCTCCTTATTTTAGTCAGAGAAAGACTGTTTAAACTTTGCTCTCTGGCCATTGTGACACTTTTTGATTGAGGCAGCCAAAACGGACAAAAGCCACGACAACAAGCGTCGGACTGAAATCAGACAACCCCGTCAGTGTGTTTCCACATGAACCTTCAACTCTCTGGTTTACCTGTCAGTTTCATGATGAACTCAGTTCTTGCTAATTAACCCTGCAATCAATCCCTTGCAGATATCAAAGGCCCATTATCTTAACCCCACTCTGCACACTGCCCCCAAGACCACTGAAAACTGTCAGTTTTAATCTCCCTCCCTGCCGCCGTCCTCCCGTCTCTCTTACACACACACATACACACAGCTTTCAAATAAGGGATTTAGATTACAGTGAACAGTGCTAGCTTCATGATGATGAAGTCTGTGTAGTCTGAGGGTGAGCCTTATTGGAATTCATATGATGTTTGTCGACTCCCTTCATATAAACAGGTGGCTGTGTGGAGATAACGTACAGCATATTGTGCCAACGATGATGCACCTACACACACAAATACAAGCACATCTGGTGGTTTGTGTGTGTGTGTGTGTGTGTGTGTGTGTGTGTGTGTGTGTGTGTGTGTGTGTGTGTGTGTGTGTGTGTGTGTGTGTGTGTTTTTAACCTGAAGCAGTCAGAGGGACATTTATTAATCTCTCTATTTCAAAAGAGGATTGAGCGCTGAAGCCTTTCAGGTGTATGAGCAGGGATTCCTGAACAGATGTCACCTCGTATCCACCCAGTGTGGAGCTGCAACAACAAAACAGTGTTGCTTTGTTGCCGCTGCTGCAGAAAGATGCATAATAAAAGGCTCCGTCTTTCTGCCCCCCGTCCCCTGCTCTTCTTCTCCCATATACACTTCCAGTTTATTATCAATTTCACTAATTTAGATGACTCCTGAAGTCACAGGAGTAGTTTGGATGTGGCTGGCAGAAAAGATGAATAGTGTTTTTGAAAAGCATAGACAATACACAATAGAAGTGTGTCCCTGTGTGTATGTGGTGTATGTTTTTGAATTTGTTTTATTTCAAAAAGCGTAGCACATGCGAGTGCAGGCGTGCTCCTTTAGTCAGCTCGTCATTGTTCAGGTAACAAGAGCCTGACTGCCACCTCAATCATGCACAGTTCCTGTCATCATCAATGGAAGATTAGGAAAAAGCACACAGTGTTCGTCTTTTTACTAAAAGTGTGCAGGTGTGTGCGCTTATGTGTGTGTGCAGCCCCATGCCTTATTCTATAAACGCTCTTTTCTTTGATCCTGATAAAAGCTAAGTGTTTTCTGTCTCTTCCGCCAATGTCTTGGTTGCCTTTGCTAACGTTATGTCGACATGCTGACCTTGCCACTTCACATCCAGTGGCGAGCTAACCTCTGCATCGATCCCTCATTTCAAAGGCTCAAAAACACAGGCTGGCAGAGCTGACACAGCCATTACAATTCATCATGGCGAAATCAGCTGGTTTTTACACTGTGCAGGAATGATTTAGGGCATGTGTTAAAGGTGCTTTAAATAACACTTTTCTCTGTCCAATGGCAAAGTAATATATGTGATACATTTTCAACTAGTCACAGATAGAAGACAGTGCTGTCAGTCTCCAGTTAGTCTGCTACCTTACTCCATTTCTATCCAGAGACGTGCAGTGTCTTGGTCACCATTTGGTCACATTTGGCCAGTAACTTAGAAATAACTCGATGTTCCTTTAACAAATAATTCTAGCTTTGGAGCTGCTGTGACTCACTCAGCGTACACAGTACTTATTTGAATGATGTTACAGCACTCATAGCCCTCTCACTCTATAATTTCACAAAGGTCACAACATCATCATTGGCTATTGACAGAAAAGAACCAAATATATTTGCTATTTAATTTTGGAGAAAGTGAAAATGAAATGCTTTTAGCTTCACAACTGAACTCAAAGCACAGGCTGAGCGACTGTGTGCATCATTAAAACTGTCAGTCTCCAGTCAAAATGAAGAGGAATCTGACTCCATCAACACTGGTTGCATTTGTCCTCAGGGACTTGAGGAAAGACCGATTAAGATGACGCAATGAGCTGCTAAACCAAGATGATTATGTTTTCCTTAAAAAAATAATAATGGTAGCAATTGACGACTTACATCTTATAAAGTTGCTCAAAAAAACAAAAAATCCTGACACAAGTAGCCCAGACCTGACAGTAGCCCTTGGTGTTTTTCATGAGTTTGGCGTCCACCGTGGGTTCTCTTACATGCTTGGAAAGGGAGGGTTGAGGTGAGGAACCTCACTGCTCGATGCCACTAAATTCTAGACACTGGACCTTTAAAGGCCTGCAGATGCACTCACATTCATATGCTTGTGTCAATTTCATAAATAAATCAGTAAAATTACTGAGCACTCGAGTAGATTTTTAAAAATTCTGAACATTGCCCCTAGCTCAAAGTAAAAAAAAAAAAAACATATTTGCAAAAGTGAGACGAGACTACTAGACAAGTTACATGGCATTAAATATTCATGTGATGAAGTGTTTTAAGATGAATAGAATAAGAATTTAACCATAGACTCCAGATAAATTAAGGAGAAACTGTGGACAATATCTTAAAGGTGAATTGTTGAATTAAAAGGGGATGTTGTTGGCCACTGCTCCAGCCGAGTTCAGAGGTGAAACAGGGAGACAAATTAGGGAGCTTAAAAAATTGGGATTCTTAATTGGACTCATTGGCAGTCAGTTTCTGTGTGTCTGACTTCTTTTCTGCTTTTCTCTTTTCCATCAACCTGTTTAATACGTCACAACACAGATGTCCAGAGCTCACATGGCAGACCTCTCTACTGCCTGTGCTTTTGTGTTATTTGCTGGTGTCAAATTGGTGTAATTTCAGCTCCCTCTTCTGTTCATTTGCATGTCGTTGTACTTCTGGATTTATTATGCATTTGTTATGCATGATCAATGCCAGAAAACAGGATACACACTATCCATTCTGTCAACATGACCGAATGGGGCAAACACCCTATAGAAGGCCTGTTTAGGGTGTTCTGTAGGAATACATTTTTAAAGAGTGAACCAAGATGCCAACATCCACTGACAGTCAAAGATGTATATTCAAAGAAGATTTCTGAAAATCTGAAAACATTTCAGACTACAAACCCAAAAGCCTGAAAGCCATTTATAGTTAAAATCTTCCACCAGGACTGCTTCCAGAGCAAGACTCGGGATAAACAAAATCCCTCCACAAACAAGATGCTTGTGAGTGCAAACTGGCAGAACATCTTTTCACTGTACGAGATCAAAAGCAGAGATCAATCTTGAACAAAAACACGGAGCAACCACGGTCTGGTCATATATCGACAAATGCAAAAATACAAGAAGTCTGCAGGAGGAAATAGTAACTGTGCAACAGGAGAGACTGAAACTGAGACACAAAATGTGTCAAACACGGCATAGAAACCAGAGCTGAAAGGATTAGCTGATTCGTCAATTAGATGATTAACAGAAAAGTAAATAGTAACAAATATGTGATAATCAATTTTATTTAATCAATTTCACAGACATTTTCTAAGCAATTAGATTTTTTTAATTTTGAGGATTTGCTGCTTTTCTCTGAATATCTTTAGGTTTTGAACCATAGATCGGACAAAACAAGACATTTGAAGATGTCACCTTGGGCTTCAGAGAACTGTTGAACTGATCTGCATTTTTCACTATTTTCTGACATTTGATCACAGCCCAGAGTTACAACAGGCTCACTGTGGAGTACAAGGTACAAATCTGTCAGCGTCTGCCTTTTCTATGAAGGCTCAGGGTCCACGGAGTGGATAAAGGCATTATGCTACCGCTCTACACGGCAGCTAATCTATCATTCGTAATGGCATCACAACATGACTTGGTAACCTGTCCTTTAAAATCATATCACAACTCAAAAACCTGATCAGAAGAGCAGGAAAAAACTGCCTCCATCGTCTCTCCGGGAGATATATGAGGAGACATTCTCTCAATGCCCAAGACCGATTTCTCCCATGGGAGACAATAAATGTGACTAACTCTGACACTATATGTAAAAATAATGTACCAATGTACATCTCTTACCATTTTAAATGCGAATACATACAGCAGCTAAGAAATCCATACAGGGGCTTTAGAGCTGCGTGATTGCAGCAACATTTAGTAACTAATTCTTTTCTTAATTGCCAGCAATGAACAACTTTCCAACACACTCGATTCTGTATTCCTCAAGGCAAGAGATCATTCTCTCAAAATCCTTCCTGCTCTTAGTTTTAACAAATGAGTAAATTTGTTTGTGTTGTCACTCATTTGTTCATTTTATTTACCGACGCGTGGATTTAAAGGATTTATCATTTGCTTAATCCATCCAAGCCTTCAGTTACGTGCATGCTTAATGTATTGCATTTGTCCCTGAGAGAAAGGAGAGGAATCACTGGAGGAAATGCATGGAGGACATTTACTTTGATCTGTTAGGCTCTGCAAAGAAAGCTGAGGCTCACCCTAAAAGTATAGCTGTTTCAAGAAGAATTATGTTATACACACACACAAACACTGCTAACAACACCCTGAACACACACCGACTGTGATGGGCATCAAATTCAGACACTGCCATTACTCCCTGATACTCGATAAGGTGCATTACAAATGTGTTCTATGTTTACAGCAGTGCTCCAATCTTCCATCTACCTCTTCCTCTCTCTCTTGGTTCCTCATCCCTCATCTCTGCCTGCATCTCCTTGGTGTTCCTTCCTCTCCTTTCATCTCTGTCACTTTCCTGCAGCTGGCTAGGTGAGATAAGTCCTCCACACCAAGATACCCTCAGCTCATTGGCCTGGTGATGGAACACAGGGCGCAGATTAAATGCTGCATCATTAGTCGTGGAGATCACGAGCTGAGACAGTGCGTTTGTTTGGTCTTACTGATCCTGCACTGTCCTAATCCATCCAGCACCTCCACTGACTCTACAGAAACAGACTGCAATCTGGTGCGTCTATGCAATAGCTTCATTTTGTTTAAACACCTAATTCCCCTTTGAACGCAGAGTGATGAGATTTGTTTGAGAGATAACTCGGCACTCTTTCAATGACTGACAAAGTAAAAAGATTATTTTAGTCTCTGCATATCTGAGTTCCTTCATTCTGTTGGTTTAAAGCTGATAAGAGTGCCTGGCAGGATTTAATTTGGTTGGTAATTACACTTCATTCAGTGACAACACTTAAAATCATATTCCACCACACTGAATGATGAAAAATAACTTAACCTGTGTGCACATGTGTGCGTGCAAGTGTCTGTGTCTATTCCCATTTACATTTAATGTGTCCTATTGTGCAGCCAGTGCTTTAGTGAATGAGGTCTATCCTCACCTCAAACTATCTCTAATCAACACAACAAATCAACACAAAGTCAAAGGTCTGCGCTTAACTTCTTGGCAGTGAATGTTGCTTTACTCGAAGCTTCACTGCTGAATTGCCAGTCATTTCTCACTCCTTTGAATCATCTCCTGTTGTCTCTCAGAGTCAGGCTAAAGCACTGAGCTAAGTGGCTTGAAACTAATGCTCACCATTAACACACTAGCATGGAAAAGTGTGAAGACTTTTTTTTTAATCACATTAGCAACATTAGGATTCAAGCTGTTACAAGTCGTTATGTGGGGTGTGCTGAGGGAAGAGTGCACCCTGGTGGTCCCTCATTGGCTGTTCATCTGAGTGCAGCTCAGTGCCTGAAAACACATTTAAATAGTCCTGTGCTGCCATCCTGTGTACACAATATGTGAGCATGATTATTTACTGTGTGCTTGACTTGCAGACCATATATTTTGACTATTGTTTTAAAAAGGTAGAGTAATATGCAATAACAATAATAAAATATGTTCAGAAACATCTTACACTGCACGGTGCTGCCATCTTCTGCCTCTTACTGTACATAACCTCAAAGTGTGTTCAACACTGACACCATCATTCATCCAAACATTGACGAACAGCACAGAGACAGATTTGATCCCAGAAAAGGTTTCCTTGTCTAATACTGTGCACCGGCGGCAGCAGCGGTCCGTCTGGCTGCTCTGACAGGTCATTTGGCTGCTTCGTCTGACCTTTGTCAGCGTGCACCTTGTCTCCAAGCTTCAAATATGATAACATTTCAAACAGAAAGGTCAATGAGAGGGCTTGGGCAAATTTAGAGAAGGTCAAAGATCCTCCAGCCCCCCACCACAGACACACACATATACACTCTCACACACACAATGTATTACAAAGAAACAAACATATCAATACAAACATTCGTCTCAAAGGCTGAATCAGTAAGTGATTTGAGGAGCACCGAAATATAATAGGCTCCATAGTGCCATCCGATTCAGTCTGGATTAATAGGTGTTGAGTTCATGTCAAGGGAAAGTGTAACATGGCTGCATCTTATCATTCATTTTGTTTAAACGTCAGAGGCTACATGGCTCTTAAATGAAGCAGTTCCACACTTCAGCCAGCAGGTGGTACTGCCGCCCACTTACAGAGCACTCACAAGCATTGATGACCTCATTGTCAGCCAGTAAAACTCAAAGTCATCCAGTTATATGATGTCACACATTAACACAGGGCTTACCAGAACTGACCATGCACCCACTTGCCTGCCTCATTGTATCATTTCAAGGGCTGATGTCATGGTGACTCATGGTCAGCATGCTATTCTGAGGTGAGCCGTCTGCTCGGAGCTAAACGTCCTCATCAGCTGCATCAGCTGGCGGTAACTCTACCTCTTGGAAGACAGAAGAGGAAAGACCAGCAGGTTTCATGATGTCAGCAAAGGGAGTGTGAGCTCGACACATCGTGGCTTTATTAGAGCCTGATGTGATCAAGAGCAGCTTGATCAGTCTCAAAATAAAGAAAGTGACAAATGATAACCACACATACAGATATGTAAATAGCACTATGACCAGCTCTAAATTAGGTAAATAAGATGTAATTTGATCATGAGAAAAAGTTAACTGCAGTGTAATATAAGAAATATACTGTGTAAGGTTACATTTTCATTACCATTTAAACCTGCTGATTATTTTCTGGATTCATTCATTCATTCATTAATGAGTGAAAAAATGCCTTTTGTCCTTGTTTTGTCTGACCAACAATTCAAAGATGTGCAGTTTACTATCATAGGGAACAAAGAAAAACAGCAAACATTGAGGAGTTTCTTTTAAAAATTACTTAAAGGATGAACTGAAACAGCTCTAATAGTGTGGGGTCAGTCATGTCGTCGCAAATGAATTGGTTGTGTTTGTCACTGATGTCCATTATATGATCATTTTCCTGTACAACTGTGCTTTATGCTTTCATGTCAAGATCTGAGTATTTGTATAGAGGCCCTTGTAAGGATGGGCACTGCAAACAAGCTTGGGATATAAATGTTGTGGTGTGTGGCACTGGCCCATGATGTACATTTGTGAGTGTTAAAATAATATAAATATAAAAATAGGGTTTTCTACTCCAAGAATGGGTATGAACTGTAGTACTTCAATTCTATAAATACTCAAGACACAATTTCAGCATGTAGTGACTGTTATAGAGGGACTATAGGAGAACAGTCACAGTACATATAAATTCTCAGAGTGAGATTAGCCACATTGAGTTTGATCGTGATTTTATTCTATCATATTTTCTTGTTGAATTTTGTCTATTTGTACAAAATGCCCTCTAAGGATGTGCACTGAAAACCAGCTTAGGCTATAACTGCTGTGGTATGTGGCACTGGTCCATGTCATATACTTGTCCCCCTAAAAATATACATTACATCCAAACTAAGTGAATGACAATCTAAAAATAAATGAAGTGCAATCTTTAAATACTCCTATCTTTGACACATTCCCTGCATGTAATGAAAATTAGAGCAGAAGTGGAAGCAGTACATGTGAACTCTCTGACCTCCTCGACAAAAACACTGTATAATGCAATCTATACAGCATACAATATATTGCTTAAATAATTTATTATAATCAATCTCAGATGATCTTAACAGCACAGCTGTTTCCTATCAGTTGCTGGTCCTCTCTCGTCTTTTCCCTCGAGAACATTAATATTGACGACAGTGAGGAGGGCTGACCAAGCTCTCAGTCACTCTCTCTCCACTGTCTCTTTCCCTCTCTCTCTCTCTCTTCCCCTCCCTCCCTCTTATACCAACACCCTGGATGCAGGCAGGGGTGCACAGACCGGCAGATTCACTCAGCTTCCGCATCGCTCTCCCTTCTCTCTCTGTGATTCCATCCCTCCCTACTCTCTCCGCTGGTGGATTTTAGCCCACTGCTGTGTGGAACACCGGTAAGAACGAACCATCTCTCCTTCACTGTGTTCCTTATGTCTCTGTGCTGGTGTGTCTCTTTCTGGTTGTGTTTTACTAGAGTCAAACAAAGGATTGGGGTGTGGCTGGATGAGGAGATGCTGAATGCTGATGGCAGCTGTGAAATGATGCGAAAGACGGATGTTGAGGATGTCGATGGTGGTGATGATAAGGGAACAATAGAGCAAATGTTTGATTAGATTTACTGACAAATTGAAAGAGGTGCTGCTGTTAATATCAAGTCTTGGCAGGGCTGGATGTAGACACCATTTGCAGCTGAAGGTAATCAAGAAACGATTGCCTCATTTCAAGAAACCAGAATATTTAATATTCTGACCATGTGTGAAGCATGTCTATTTCTATTTCAAACCGTTTCTATTAGGCCCCATTCAAATTCAGACCAGTGAGTAATTTTACAGTAGCTTGGGTTGCAAATGACTGGCTGCAGGCTGGATGCTTGTCAAATTTCCACAGCAGTCCCTGACAGAGCAGTGGTTCAAACAGGCATGACTGGGCCAGACTGTGCAAGACACATTAGTCATACCTGAGGCTAGGTGAGGAATATGACTGCAGTGGAGCCTGTGGAGCCCAGATCCACGAGGCTGCAGGGGTGGATGCAGAGAGAGAGAGAGAGAGAGAAAAGAGAGAGAGCAAGAATGTGGAGGGAGAGAACAAAGACCTCAGCCTCGGAGAGGGAAAAGAAGAGACAAAGGAAAGAACAGACAGCTGGGTAAAAATAGGCACATGCTAGCTACATAGACATGTTGGAGAGGAGCATATCAAGACAGAGCATGTGTGGGAGGCAGCCACCACTCACAGGCATGCATGTGGACGTGTCTGAGCAGCACATGTCAAAGCCACTCCCTTTATGTGCAGTCCATTATTTCAACTGTCAGACAAAGCCATTAATTTTTTTGACAGCTTTCGCGAGGACTCGTCGAACGATCATACGATAGCATCATTCTTATACCATACATGTGTAAGATCTATTATGTTATGCTGCATTATCAATATAATGTCTGACAGGAAAGGTCAAACCTGTGGGCTCAGGTGTTTTTTTCTCATCTTTCACAGCCAAAATGTCTGACAAGCCTGACATGACTGAGATTGCCCGTTTTGACAAGACAAAGCTGAAGAAGACAGAGACAAAAGAAAAAAACCCTCTGCCCACCAAAGAGAGTAAGTGTCCCTCGTGTCGTGACAGCACTGAAGTCTTGATGCCCCCTGCAACAATTTTTCTGTCATTCGCTACTCATCACTTCCAGTGTTGCTGAAAGACTACATGCTCAGCAAGCAGAGCAGCAAAAAAAAAAAAACAAATTGCTGCTACATCAGCACAACATTGATATACAGCATACGTGTCAAATATCCACTAAACACAAGCCTGCTGACCTAAACTATCTTCTTCTTTTCTTTCCCAGCCATTGAGCAGGAGAGGAAAGGCGATGCCACACCTTGACTTCTGAGCACATGAAGAAAAGAAGCTGAGATGCCACAGCAAAAAGCACTTTCTTTTGATTATCACAGTATTTCAATCTCCTACTTTGTCTTCAGATAAGGGTGCTCTTGAGCTCCCTGGGGTGCCATAAGGGTATATGGCATCCTCACATGGGGGCTCTCTTACCACTCGGGTGGAAAAACTTAAGCCTGGGTGCCTGTCTTGCACTGTTATCCTATTGCTAATATGTCTCCTATATTGCCAAACTGGGGAGTGGTGTAGTAATGTAGCACAGAGGGATAGGCAGGCACCCAGGCTACGGGGAGGTGGGGGATTGTCTAAAGACATGGGAGCAATCGGAGTCTAATCATGTGGGATGTTTTCTTATTAAACTTTTTACTTTTCTTTATGAAATAAATATGAAGACGTGGAACCAGTCAGACCTGTGCACACTGCTGTCTCCTTTATGTCTATGCATGCTGAATTTATACTCTAATACATAAACTCATAAGGCATGGACTGATCATGCACGGCCATGGAACAAATACACATTAAAGGTACATATACGTAAAGTAATTATGCTAGTTACCAGAAAACTAAACAAACATGTTAAAAATGAACAACAAAACTGTGACATAATTGAATCAATTGTTCAAACTCAACTCTTTAAGTTGTCTTTTAAGTTGTTGCATCCTCTCTTATCTAACTGGCTCAATAATGCGTCAAGCTTGCTTGGCCTGTCTGTTTTTTACTTAGCATTAGAGCTAAAATAGTTGATTAATGGACAGAAAATGTGCTGTTCTGTTAATTCTGACAATCCTTTAAATGATTACATCATATTTAAGTAATAAATAAATATAAAAATGCTAAAAGTTTCAATGATTCACGCTTCTCAGATGTGAGTATTTGCAATTTTCTTTAATTCTTCTTAGGCTTTCGACTTTCGGTGTGACAAGAGGAGCAATTTCAAGACCTTTTGATAGGTATTATTCACTGTCCTCTGATATTTTATCAACCAAACGCATAATTGAAATAAATAATTGGCAGATTAATGGATAATGAACCTCATCATTAGTTGCAGTATTAGTAAGCAACATCTCTTGTGATTTCAAGACACATCACTCTATAAAGCAAGATTCAAAGACAGTGCTGTGGATTTCTCGTTTGCTGCTGAAGCTAACAGGAGCTAGCTTGTTAGCTGCAGTGGCCTGTTAGTGGCTGGAGGAATGTGATTGGAGGAGAAGGATGAGGGGGCGGGCACTGCCATGACATATTAAAAGCAATACTGCAAATATAGCTATGAAATAAAAATAGATGTATGACAGAGGGGCATTTTGACAGAAAAAACATGATCATTAAATACAGCTAAGAATAACGTTTAAGGCAGAATGCTGAAATAATGACTGGAGTTTAATTTATTAAGATATTTTTCAGATTTTTATACTTAACTTTTCTACATTAATTCTAACTCCTTAAAGGCCTATTATGTGTTCATTACAGGTCATTTTAATTCTATAACAGCAGTCTACCGCAATGGTCCTTCACAGCCCAGCATCTCCCCTGACTGAAGTCTGGCTGGCGTCACCAGTCCTGCCACCACTCCTCGGCCTGTCAAGCTCGTCACCTCCTGAGCCTTTACTGCTCCATTTCTCTCACCTCACACTGCCCTAAATCAACCGCCAGCGCTGCCTGCTCCACATAATGTGTCTGAAATGTCTGTAAGAAGTTTAATTAATGCGCATTTTCACCTCGTGTTATTCTAAGCACAGTGCAATTAAGGCCTTGACCCTGCCGTTTCCTCCCCTGAATACTGTGAGGCTGAGCTGGAATACACATCATCCAAACTTGCGTAGAATAAATAAAAAATAAGCAGCACTTAATTTATCATTATTGATTTTCGTTGAGTCACAACAAACTTCTGATTAATTAATTAATAAATAGACAACCCACGTGATTTGTCCTCAGAGTTTCGGTGTTTATGAGCCATCTCGCACCCACGCTGGAACACGCCTATTCAGATAGACCACCATTGTCTGCAGGTTATTAACTCATTAAATTCCTAAAATGAGCCTCCCGTTAAGGACAAATTACGTAGGCTCTCAGATTGATTTCTAATCGCTCTGTATTATCCTCTTGCCAGGTGCTGAGGGGCTCTAGGTTTCAGTCATATTGCAGAATGAAAGTGGGCGATATCTAATTAGTCGGGATTATCCTCACCTTCACCTCCGCGGTGCTGAGCGGAGGACCTCGCCCAGCCGTCCGCCTATTGTGCGCCGCGCTGAGTGAATTGCTGTTTTAAGGGATTTTGAGTGGCTTAAAGGGGATTGACATATGTAAACGATTTAATTTTTTTTTAAAAAAACTGTAATGTTAATCACTAACTTGGTAACTTCTCTGGTATCAAATCACAGCATAAGCATGTGAAGACAGAAACTGGCGTGATGACTGTTGATCGCAGTGATCATGGAGACTAAATCAAGGAGGATAATCAGCACAGCTTAATGTGACGCGACCAAGTGCGAGCTCATTAGAGACTTCTATAATGAATGATTAATATGAATTTCATCATTTGGCAAAAAGTCTACAGAAGGAAAACCAATCTATGGAACAAGATGAGTGTCTGCAATATCCACCCTCACAATTTCATGGTTAAAACATTAAAGCTCATATTTGTTTAAACTCTTGTAAATTCCAGACTGTTTTCACACCAAGTTGTTTCCCAGGGAAACATCTACTCTCCTATTATCACGACGATGCCAATGTCGACCATGTGTGAGGCATTATTTACATGACTGTATACAGCAGCTCCTGAAAGACTTTATGGCTTTGTTGTCACTGTCTTTCCCACTGAGACACTGGTGCCATTTCCCAAATGTTTCCAACTACGCATGAAGCCTCACGACGGTGCTCAGTACTGTAAGTCCTTAATGTGGCACTTCAATTTAAGAATTAGGAACCCTATTTAATGTATTTTGCTGAAAGTGGTCCTCTTGAATCCCCCAAAACAATAAATCACTATAATATTCTCATATCAGTATAATCTTACTGTATATGTGTCAAGTCCTGCATTTTTGCGCATAATAATGATCGCCTATTTATCTCCTGGAATCATTTTAATATTCTCATCTTCACTTACATCTTCAAAAATATGACATGAAATGATTATCATAGTTTTATTTAAGACATTTTTGTCACACACATTCTAATGTTCATGTATACATTCGCTGGATATGCTTCAATTGGGAAAAGTGTATAGGTATTACAGCCTGGGAACAACAGGTGAATGAATGAGGGGGCTATTAAACTGTCTGCGTCATGTCTTTGAAGTGCACTTATGCACCGACGGCTCCTATTTGTCTACAGGACTCGGCAATCAATGTCGTAGTTGACGCATTTTCACAGTGAACCGCTACCTGCAGGACAAATCTGTCAAAGGGGCAAGACCATATAAATATCATCAGCGTGAGGTCTGGCTACTACTTCAGTTGCCTTCCTCTCTCTTGGCACTCACATCTGGGATAAGAACCAACAGGCCTCGCTTTGGAATACAGCTTCTATGGGACCTTTGAATCTGCTTTCAGTCATGGTTGTGACCATGCACTGTCGTGTCCAGTTTGCATCAGCTTGGTATGCCACTAACCTTTGGAGGAATTCATTGAAAAATACTGCAGTGCCATGTGTGTTTGCTGGTGGTATAGTGACTTTGATTTAACGTTGCTGTCTTGTTTTCTTTCTCCAGGACAGTGAATAATTTCCTCATGACTGGACCCAAGGTAAATATATTTTGCCCTTATCTATTTGGGCTCGTATTATGTGTAAAACCTCACCTGGGGAATCACAATCAAAATATATTAGCTGATTTTGCAAAGATATGCATTATCCTGTTACGACTAACACTGTCCATGTCTCCGTCCCAAGGCTTTCCTGACCTATGCCGGCAGTGTGCAAATGGGCGCACAGAGTGGAATACATGAATGTAAACACCAGTTTGCGTGGGAGAGGTGGAACTGCCCAGAGAACACGCTCCAATTATCCACACACAACGGCCTTCGAAGTGGTAAGAACTTTGTATCCATATTTTCGGATCATACACATGACATGCAGTGGGTGGTGTGGTGGTGAGTTCAAGTCCAGCTAACTTTGGTGAAGCGCTGTTGCGCAAAGTAATCCCACAACGGAGATGCAAAGCGCTCTGACCTCCGTGGAGAGGGAATACAAACAAACATGAATTGGAAGCACGTTGATAAAACACATAGAGTGTCCAAAGTTGGGCTTTAATCTTGGGTCATGGTTTTACGCACGCTTTACGCACAGTATTTGAGTGCTGCCATTGCACATTTATTGTGCCAAACTGGATTACAAAGTGTAACACGGTGGTTTGCTTTCTTTGTCACTTGTTGCAGCCACAAGGGAGACGTCTTTTGTCCATGCCATCAGCGCGGCCGGAGTGATGTACATGCTCACCAAGAACTGCAGTATGGGAGACTTTGACAACTGCGGCTGCGACGACTCCAGAATTGGACAGACAGGTGAGCATAGTCTATGTGTGGTCTGTGAACAATCAGACCAAGTGAAAAATCTCAAAATGATCGTTCATCCTTCGATCTGAATAACTGTATTTTTTCAATCCGAAGGTGGCAGAGGATGGATCTGGGGAGGCTGTAGTGACAATGTGGCGTTTGGAGAGAAGATCTCCAAACAGTTTGTGGACGCGCTGGAAGGTGGCCATGATTCGCGCGCAGCAGTCAACCTGCATAACAACGAGGCAGGCAGACTGGTAAGATTCGACTTTATTATCAGTCACTCAAGTTTTCATGCCATGTCAGTGGCATTTACGCATGTGTTCAAAAGCAAGAAGAAGACAGTCGTGCAGTTTGATGATTACATTTCCAACTAACATTCTCACCATCTCGGCAGGCAATCAAAGCAACCATGAGGAGAGCCTGTAAGTGTCACGGGGTGTCTGGGAGCTGCAGTATCCAAACCTGCTGGATGCAGCTGGCCGACTTCAGAGAGGTTGGCAGCTACCTGAAGATGAAGTACGAACAAGCAAAGAAACTGGAGATGGACAAGAAGCCTGCGAGGGCTGGGAACAGCGCAGACAACAGAGGAGCCATCGCACACACTTTTAGGAGCATCGCTAGGACGGAGCTCATTTACCTGGAGGATTCCCCGGATTACTGCGTCAAGAACCAGAGCCTGGAATTTCAGGGCACAGCGGGGCGGGAGTGTCTGAAGGGCGACAAGAACATGTCCCTGTGGGAAAGAAAGAGCTGCCGCAGGCTGTGCTATGAATGCGGCCTCAGAGTGGTGGAGAAGCGCATTGAGGTTGTCAGCAGCTGCAACTGCAAATTTCACTGGTGCTGCACAGTGAAGTGTGACAAATGCACACAGGTCGTTACCAAATATTACTGTGCGCGTAAAGAAGGCGGGAGAAAGCCACAGAATAAAACGAAGCGGAGGCACCGTGCGCGCCGGCACTGAGCCAGAATCCTCAGTCATCACCTTTCATTAAATGAATCATGATGGACATCAATTAGGATTATTATGTATTACAAGATTAATAGTTTCATTCCGAACTATTACATCACCTGAAGCCGTTTAATGCACTTTATCTTACTGATTTGATTCTTTCCACAAATCAAATTGTTTTTAAGGGCCAAGCTCTCCACGCGGGCTCACTCGTTTATGTTTAGGAGAACACTGGTCTTATTTGTTGAGTTTGTCTTCTGTGAAGTCTAAAAAATGTCTATTAATTAGTTAATTTTAATTAAAATATGTGTATTTTTACTTGAAAATGTTACCAAATAAATATTTTTCTACAAAATGCACGACTCAATCTGATTTGTTAGTGGCTACATTATGTTACTTGTATATTGGTGCTCTGGTGTCACAGAGCCTAAGGGGAGAAAATAAACTGTCGCCTAATGCCACCCTTTGAAGTGTGCATATAGGCGTTTCCTGAATCTCTCAACCAATCAGCTTTCCCGGACGGTAGGGACAAAGAACAAGAGATCCATTTGTTCCTCATCCAAATAAAAGAGAAAGTTGCAGCACTGGGGCAGAATAACTAGACCTCTATAGGACTAACGGTGTAGAAGAAAATGTTACATTCATTATTTTGGTTCTTGCCTCTTTTTTACAAAATGTGTCCAGGACATGCTTGGTAAGATTTACAGTTTACCTGTACCTCTTTTCTGTGTGACTACACTTAAGACATATTGACCTCATTCTTGATCCTCAATCTTCTTCTCAGGGTGGCGAGTAACTTTCTCATGACGGGACCCAAGGTAAACAGAAATACTTGGTTGCTGTGATAACCCTTACAAATTTCGTGTCCAAATGTGAAATTGGCCCAAATATGACAGTGCCTCTCCTGCAGGCCTATCTCACCTATGCAAGAAGTGTGCAGGTGGGCGCACAGAGTGGAGCAATGGAGTGCAAACACCAGTTTGCGTGGGATAGATGGAATTGTCCCGACAGCGCAACTCAGCTCAAAGGACTAAGACGCGGTACGTTAAGACTGACAAATACAAATTACAAAATACAATTTCAGGTCCATACATGCTTAAGGAAAAATACATCTCGGCGCAAAATGTGTAAAGGGTATAGTATTGTTACATACAGTAACGCATCATGCTCCGAAATGGACGAAAAATAATCTGTATATGGGTCCACACATAAATATGAATGACGGTCCATCAGTTACACATTTAAGTTTTATGTATTGTATTTTCATGTTACCCAATCAGGCCAATACAGAATCCCATTTGAACCCTGTAATTTTAAGGCAAAGTTGCAGCTTTAACACACACCACATACACATATTAATATTCACTGATCACTTTGATTTTTATTGTTAGAAATGCCTTTGCCCTGCATGAGATATTAAACCTGATTGCCCATTTCCTCTCACTGACAGCCACCAGAGAGACTGCTTTCGTCCACGCAATCAGTGCAGCGGGGGTCATGTACACTCTGACCAGGAACTGCAGTCTGGGAGACCTGGACAACTGCGGCTGTGACGTCTCCAAGAACGGAAAAATTGGTGAGGTCCCCTTCAAAAAAAAAAAAAAAAAAAAAAAAAAAAAAAAAACCATACATTTCTCATCTTATATCTTGTGGCCTAACACATTAAACGTATATTTAATCTGAAGGCATTTAAAGTTACGATATTTCCTGTCTTAAGATGGTGGTCTGATTTTTAGTCATATCTTGTGTGCAGGCGGTCGTGGCTGGTTGTGGGGTGGTTGTAGTGATAATGTGGATTTCGGAGAGAGGATTTCAAAACAGTACGTGGATGCGCAGGAGACGGGTCAGGACTCCAGGGCCGCGGTCAACCTGCACAACAACGCGGCTGGACGGCTGGTAAGTTATGTTCACACCACAAGCATGTGTATGCCCTATCACATCATGTTCAGTCGTTGGCAGTGATGAACTTTGCCTGGTTTCCAACAGGCTGTGAGGACAACAATGAAGCGCATCTGTAGATGTCATGGCATGTCTGAGAGCTGCAGTGTCCAAACCTGCTGGACACAGCTGTCAGACTTCAGAGAAATTGGCAACTACTTGAAGATCAAGCACAGTCAAGCCCAAAAACTGGACGTCGACAAAAAGCGCATGCGGGCTGGCAACAGCGCAGACAACCGCGGGGCCATAGTGGGCACGTTCAGCAGCATCGCCCAGACGGAGCTCATCTACATGGAGGACTCCCCGGACTACTGTAGGAAGAACGTCAGCTTCGGGCTGTACGGCACCGAGGGCCGGGAGTGTGTGCAGCACGGAGAGGGTTTAACCCAGTGGGAGAGGCGCAGCTGCCGCAGGCTGTGTCATGAATGCGGCCTGAGGGTGGAGGAGAGACGCACCGAGGTCGTGAGCAGCTGCAACTGCAAGTTCCACTGGTGCTGCACGGTGAACTGCGATGACTGCACGCAGGTTATTGTCAAACATGTGTGCGCCAGGAGGGAAGGAGCCGATGGGCACGGCTATAGACGGAGATACCGTGGACCCAAATGAAAAAAAAAAAAAAAAAAAAAGATTTTCTATGGATTTTAGCTGTCTGTTAACGAGTTTAAATCTGTCTGCACTTTCATTCCTTAACATGTCTTTTCACGTCTCCTGTTATAAATACTTGTGTGTCTATTTATGATTATTGTTTAGTTTGATTTCGAATTAAAAATAAAGACTTCTTCGATAAAGGTATGATTATTTCACTTCATAAATCAGTTCCATGGGATTTTTTAAAAGGGCACACAAACGTCCATTCGAATAAGAATGGACTGAATCCACTTCACAAAGGATTACATGGATAACATGGCGCAGTTCACACCACACCGAGGTGTTGATCCAGAGTTGATCCACTTTGATGCCAACGTGTATTGATTTCATTCAAAGAGCAGTGAGGCTTTGAAAGACAAATTAGGGAAGTTCTTCTACCGCTAGAAGTTAGGTATTCGGCCTGTTAATCGCAGCCGATCTGAGTCTTTGTCACATCCCACAGGCGATGCAAATGTATCACATTACATCAAAGCGCGTGAGGGGGGCCGCGCTGACAGACTGTACTATTGTTACTGTTTCTCAGCAAAGTGGGCCACGTTTGAGTCCAGATATTACACCGTAAACCCAGTGAGGATTTCAAGAGACGAGTCTCACATTCCTCCTTGGATGCAAGTTAATTTCTAATCTTATAATTTGCAAGTAATTAGGTCTAAGGGGAGCTCTGTCTCCGCCCACTGGCCTATCTGTGTCTTAAGAGCCATTCATTTGCCTCCCCTTTTCCTCTACCCCCTGTATCTCCTAAAATCTTCCTCTCAGCTGGACGGTCATAAATCTGCCACCATCTCAGCTAAATGAGTGATGGCATGGATATCACCTTCATAAGGGGGTGCATGCCTGAGGGAGAGGGGGTGGGAGTCTAACAGAAAGGGGGCTGGTAACAAGGCTGTGTCATTATCTTTACATACCAGTTAGAAGCCGTAAATAACACGATTAGGGGAGAAATTACAGCATGGATTATCATCAGCTGGTGTCACACTAGATCAAAGAAATCTGATAACATTATTGCCAATGGAGTCCATTTTTTAAATTTCAGCACACTCTGCTTGTCAGTCAAAATTGGACATATTAGGTCAAAGGTGCTGATAATAGAAAAACACCCAAACTGCATTAGAAACACTCTGACGAACAATGCACACCTCTCTATAAATGAATAGCATATGGATAAATGTCTTTTTTAGGAGAAATGGGTTTCTGGCACTGTTTTAGAAGCAAAGACAGAAAAGCGGAGAAACACACAGAGTAACACTACTCTTCCAGACCAAAACACTCCCTCCCATCCTTCCCATTTGTCCGCTTGCTTCTGGGGATGTCCTGTATTTCCCATGACGTCCTGCTGTGTGCTAATGAAGGTTTCACCCCACTGGAAGCCTTCCTCGATCCGCCCCTTATCTCTGCCCTCCCCTGAGTGCATTATTGGTTCCATATTGGTCCCATATGATGCTGCTGCTTGGTTGCGCTCTACAAGTGACATCTCCACATCTGTTTGTTCATTCACGTCTGCTGATGAGCCCTCTTTTCCTTAAAAAGTGTCATTTCTAAAGAGAGGATCCGTTTTTAATCCTCAAACAGTGTTTAGGCCTCTGCAGCAGCAGCAGCTGTATGAGGATGTCTTCCCCTCGGAGTATGTTTCCCAATGAGGACAGGGGAGGAGAACAGGGGGTTATCTCCCACAAGGACCCCCCGGAAGGACTCATGTATTCACCCAGACATGCCTGGAGGTCTAGGGGGATCTGAGTGTGATTGATCATCCCTTCTCTCTGCTGCCCTCCTCTCTCACCTGGGTGTGAGATACCAAGAGGCCTGACACAGGACAGGCTGCAGCTGGGATACAAGATCTGACACAACCTCCAACAATGTCAAGTCATGAATGATAATCAAAAGCATGCATGAGATGACACAAATAAATATCTCTCAGCAGCAGCATTGTGCATGTAAACAAAATAATTTATGTGCATATCCACATTTGGCACGTGCAATCAATTTAGATTTAAGCATATTCAAAATTGTTAAAAAAAAAAAAAAAAATCTGCATCTCTCATTAAGATCCTGCTGTTCAGTCAAAAATCAGACACATAAGTTAACTCAACTAAAATGATGACTACCCTGTGAGGCTACATGTCTGTGGTGGTGTATGTTGTGAGAAAGGAAATCAACAGCTTCTATGTTTAGGGATAGATATGCTCAGCAGTGCATGCATGCACTAATAATACATGTGTCAAGCCCTTAATAACAACTGAAACTGTCTGCATCTAGGTCTTTTACACAAGAAGACACACCACAAGTATGTTTTTTTAAAGGAGAGAGAGAGAAAGAGCAACAGTTTTGTGAGTGCACTGCAAAACACACAGCTCCTGCTGTCATTAAACCCTTCATTTTCCAGTGGACATGATACTTACAAGACACAAGCATGAGTTTAAACAATGTTCCGTCTAAAGTGGAGGTGTTGGGATGGGCTCCCCAAAGTCTAGCTGACTACATGAGGAGGGTGAGTAACAACAGGGAAGCTTGACTTCTGACTTCTGTTACAGCCAAGTGCAATTCTTTTTTTCTGCTAAGTTCATTTAAAACCTGATATGTGACATGTTAAAACTGTTTATTGAGCAATATAATACTTTAGTTTAGTTTAGTTTAGCTTTGGTAATCCAGTCAACAGTTCAATGTATACCCAGTTAGAACATATTTATTGCATTTTCAGTACATCTCTTGTCTCGTGTTACACTTGGCAAGAATTTCATGTAGTATATTTCCTACCACTAAAGCTAAAAAGTGCAACATGATGACTCAACTACTAACACCAATATAATTTAAAAGTTAATTTGCCTGCCGTTAAAGTGTGTGACATCTTTTCAGCTGAAGTTGTCAGGCTGCGGCAAAGTAGTGATGAAGGGCAGCGTAACTGGAGCACAATTCATGGTGAGTGTGTCTAAACGTCTGGAGGCCTTCACACTTATTTACTATTCTGAGATATTATCAGCAATTGATTTTCTACTTTACATTAATATTTAAATCTACATCATCCAGCAAATGACTGAGTGTGACCTTCAGGTGTTCCCCAGCCTGTACATCCCGTGAGTCTGACCAACAGTGTATCTCTTTGTTTTCTAACCAAAATATCAATAAACAATCTGTTATGGCATTAAAGTTCATTGTGGCCATGTATGCATGATAAGCCACAAGAGCATATATCTTATTTTCTGACATCATACAATCTGCTTTAGGCTGTAGCAGCTAGAGGTAGTTTGGGCCACAATTACAAGTAGCCATGCACAGTTGTGCTGCAATACTGAATATCTTAGTAACAGTTTTCTCATGTTTTGGTCTTGTGTCTCTACAGAATGATTACTAAGATACAAAGTGATATCAACAAGGGGGAGCAGAAGAGGGCCTTTGGTCATAAGTAAGAAAGATTTATTTTCAGCTTCTACTGAATGTGTAACTGTAATCGAACAATGCATAACTTTCAGATTGATTTTTTTTGTGCAGATCAAAGGCACAACAGTATCCAAAACAAGGTAAAGAACAGTCGGGTTTAAGTTTGCCACTGATATCATGGAGGCATCTCTCCTCAGGCCTGACATGGTTCTTTTATTTTCCTGCAGTGTTTGTGCCAGAGGAAGATGTTTGGAACTCAGATGAGTTTGTAAGTAAAAAGCTACAAATTACTTTGTTAGAAATCTGGCCACTTTGAAACAGGCTTCAGGGTCAATGTCAATTAGAAAAAGTGACAACGTGACATTGTATGCATGTTGCATACAACAGAAAAAATGGTTCACTCACTTTTTACGTCACATATCTGGGCTGCGGTCAGGACAATGATAGCGACTATGAGGGTCCAGACGAAGAGAAGGGGAAAGACAGCTACATCACTGCTCTGACTGAGCCACAAACAGATGAGAAACAAGACAGTGATGAGACCACTGAAGATGACAACAAGCTGCATTACTCTACAGACATAATGAAGCCACCTAGACCCTTGAGAGGAGCTAAACTTCAGGATGGTCACCACAGAGGTAAAAGAAGGCAGCCCCGACAACAGTGCTGTACAGAAAAAAAATGCATTATGTGAAAAAATATCAGTATATCTGCTATTTTTTCATTAAATGCATTGAAAGCAGAATCGGTGCTCGTGTTAATTTTAAAAAAATATGTGTACATGTGTAGAACCTGTTCCACGCCCCGCGGAAAGGACCTCAAAAGCTCCACATCCACACCCGAGAATGAACCACGGCCCTCCTACAGCATTCAAAGCCCCAGGTGACTGCATATTTAATGACTTCACAGCCATCTGATTTATTAGTGATGATGCTGATGAGCTAAACCTTGTGTGAAACCTGTCTTCCCATTCCAAACAACAGCCAGCGGACCCAATCTGTATAGTGACAACAGCAAAAAGCCTGGACAACCTGGCACATCCCAGAAAGACTTAACAAAATTAAGTATGTGCTGTGTGTTATGTAGTGTTTGCGGTGGTTATTATAGTTGAACAGTAAAGTGTTGTAATTCTGCCACAATATTACACATTTCTATTTGACACTATCCATCATGTCCACAAGAGGGCAGCACCGTCAAGCCTCCAGGCTCATCCACCAGCAAGATCCGTCCCCCAAGAACCCCCAAACCTGCAGATTTGCCCAACAGGTAGGCAAACCTGAACAATTTCTGATTCTAGCCAGCCCTTCACTCTGGGTAATGCAATTATTAAAATTTTTTTTCAATGAACATCATTTCATCTCTCCCCTACCAGAGGAAGTACCATCATTCCAGCTCCTCCAGCACACAACACGATGAACTACTCAATGCCAGGACCAAAAGGGGTGAGAATCAAAAGTGGAAAGACAATAAAGTCAAGACTCATATTCACTGTGAGCACATGATATCATGGAGGAGCTTTTCTGTGCAATTACACACTCTTGAGCATTTTCATAAAGAAAACAGTAGATGGCGATGTTGTTAAAAGAAGGCAACACACTTTCGGTCATTGCAGAATAGAAACGAGGAGATAGAGTTGTTTATTTAGTCCTTACTATAACATTGTTGTTATGGTGCATCCAGGGTTTGGATCCTAGCTGGTATGGAGGAAATGTGAGCAGACATCACGCTGAAGCTGCTCTCAGAGAGTTGAACGAGGTCAGGCGGTGCTTTTCACAGTCTTCCACATGTTCTTTCTGCAGCAGACACACACACAAATATACACAAACATGCAGCAGAAATTTCACATGATGCTACTTGCAATGTTAAACTGTCTGAGCCTCTGCATGTGTGGTTTTGTCCACATCTGTGTCTTTAGGATGGGGCATTTGTGGTGAGGGACAGCTCAAAAGGCTCGGTTGAGCATCCCTACACCCTGATGCTGCTGAAACAAGGCAAGGTGTACAACATCAAGATCCGTAACCACGGAAACTCCTTCACCCTCGGCACTGGTCTCACAAACACCAAGGTAAACTGAAAATGATGATACCGTTATCCACAATGTTCAAATGAGAGGAAAAAGTCAGTGTGTTGACTCAAAGTAAGCAGAAACATTCACATCTTGCGGCACGCCTCGGGGAGTGTTTGATGCTGACTTGTGCTGCGCTGCGTCATTAGGTCCCTGTCATCTTTTTTTGTGTGCTGCTGTGCTGTAGTGTTTCCCTGGGGTGAAGGAGATGATTACCCATCATGCACAAACCCCGCTGCTGCTCATTGATGCCATGGACCCGAGTTCTGAAGCGCAGAGCCAGTGTTGCCTGCTGCACCCTGCTAGACTCTGACCAACACCGATACCAGGCTTAATGTGGGTGTTTGCTCTGTGTGCCTCTGTATCCTAACTTTGTGACAAATGTCATAAATTTAACAAAGATCATGGTTATGTAATTCAGGTTTTTTGGTAGCTTGTATTTTCAGTAAAGAGAATGAGAGAAATAGAGTGATTTTTACATGGCTAAAAGTTTGTATTATTAAACTACGTTTTCCAGACACATGGCGTTACCTCTGTTCTTCACGCCTCAGTTTCAGGTCATGCTGGGGGGCTGTTGCTGCTTCAGTGCTTTCAGAAATGCCAACTTGTCAGCGTGGCCAACACAAACGATCAGATCACACTGCCTCAGCTGGGTTTGCACTGAAGACAGAAAACAAATTCCTTGTTTCACAACTGCCTCAGGTCAACACAGTTGTAAGATGTCCAAAAGTCACATCTCAGAATATATGAGGTTCCACACCAAGGATGATAGTACTTGACAGGAAATGACCTGAATGATGAATTTAAAAGTATGCACCCTGTTACTATACAGCAGAAGTGGCACTCAGTATGTAACTGGCACAAAGACACATTATTCAAATGGTACAGTGCACTAATCCTACGCATTAATTCTAACCAGGTTTTGAACATGTTGCTGGAGGTTGATGGACAGTATGGTTTCACCATGTAATGCACAAAGAAAGCAGAAGAGATACTCAAAGCTGGAAAAATAAAAACAATTTGTGGACACGGACAAGACAGCACAGGAAGAACTAAACGAGTAGGAGTATTAAATCTCTGGGAGAATAATTTCTTTCTTTAACAATTTATCAGATGAGAAACTGGCAACAGCTCTCTATTATCAGTTTGACTGAAGTACTTTGAAGCATATCATTTATTATTTCTTGTTAGTACAAAATGGTAAAGAAGGTTCATTTCTTATACACATCCAAACTCAATACACCAGAAAACTAAAGGGACACAGTATCAAGTGTCACAGTCTCACAAACGATTCTATGTGTGTTTAATACAAAACTCTGATATTGGTTTCAAGGCTTTGAGCAATTTAAGTAAGGAGATAGTTACAATAAAGTAAGACAACACAGCAAGCACATTCGACCGCCTCTTTACCCACAACTGTCCCCTCTGGCAAAAAAGAAGTGGCAACACCATGTCTCACGTCAAGTGGCTGATGGAAAACCATGTGCGGGAAATCCTTCAGTTACTCCTGTCTACCCATCAGCAGAGTGAGATCTGACAGACATCATGTAGCATCATGTACCGTAACTCTGCACTACTGACATCTACAATAAGGCTACGTTGCACAGCAGTTGGTGTCCAATAATCCACTTTTCGCTATCTCATTTCAGATCTAGTATAACAGTTATATCATGTGCTTTGCATATTTGCAAATCCAGCATCAAGGTTGTCTTACTGGCAAAATTGATGCCTGCTGACATTTTGGAGGTGTAAAGGGAGTGGATGGAGATAAACAGTCAGACTGTACGTACATGCCAGTTGATCCATGCAGTAAGACAAGGAGTCCAGCCCTTTCAGTAAGCTTTCCAGGTCACTGCAGGTAGCAGAGGTAGCTTGTTCTGTGTTCTTCTCTTTGTTATCCATCTTGAAACATACTACATAAGAACAAAACAAGTTACATTTACTATGACTAGAAGAGAGACCCTAACAAACCTGAAATTCAATTCTGAATGCTGGTGTAACATGTCAACTAAAAGTTAAATATAAAATGACATTAGTACAATAAAATAAAATTAGGTGCAAGACATACAAATCTGTCAATAAAAAAACCCACAACACATTTTCATTTTTGTTTTTTTATTACTGAATTTAACAGGCTAAACAGACACTTTAGTAGCCACTAAACAAACAACTTGCAGGCCATCAACAAACAGCAGTCATCGACCTGTACATTACTGAATGAAACACGCTGTTTTAATGTGAAGACATGCAGAAAAGCAACTCCAAAAACCTGTTTCCCGACATTAGAAACAGTGCTGAAGCAATTTCACTTGAACACAATGACAGTTTCATTTAAGACTGCTTTAACAAACTCATCCCTTTAGTCTCAGTGCAGTGGACTCTGATAATTAGGTTACATTATATCTGAGTCAGTGTTGTGGCAGTAGGATCAGGACATTTGTTCCTCTCTGCCTCCTGCTCCAAAGACAGCAGCGCTGCATCTATGATAGGCTTCCTCCAGTTCCCGCATAGAGGTCTCCAGCTCGGGACCGGTCCGCAGTGCCACCATGTCATAAGCCATCCAAGTCAGCTGTACTACAGGAGAACAGAACACCAGAATGGATTTAGACCTAGTTATCAGGAGGAAATACTGTAGTATGAATGTCAGCCAAACAACGTGCTTACGTTACAATACAATAAAATGAAGTTAGCAACATACCTGATATATTTTCAACGTTTTCTAACATTCTCTCCAAATCCTTGCTGAGCTCGAGCACGTCGTCGTTGCTGTTGGGCGGAAGCTCGGGAAGCAAAGGCAAATCGGCCATCTAACAAATACAAACCGGCATATGGCTCTTATGAGCTGTTACTCGCTAATTACTTCAGGCAGCAAGGGTAAAGGTTAGCTAGTTAGCTTGCGACGCGAGCGACAGCTAACGTTTGCAAGGTTATCCTGGAACGTTAGCCTGGCAACTCCTTGTAAAATTAAAATTCTGAATGATTGACATTTTGTCAAGAGGAGAAGTGGTATCAGTTAACACAAGCGGCAATTTTAAACAGCAGTTTATGGATTTGAGTGGTATTATCTTATTAAAAAACAAGCAAAACTTACGGGAGACAGCTTGTATTCGGCAGTTAATTTTAAGTAAGACGTTCTCGCGCGAATGGACGGGGAAAAAAACTGCCCAATGGCACTGTTAAACTAGAAGAGATGATGCTACTTCCGATTATGTTCAGGAAAATTTCACACATTATTCTCAAAACTCATAGAATAATAACATGCTACTGTCTGTACTGCAAGCAAGAAATTCAAGCATTACTATCAAAAATGATAATAATAAATGACAATTTGAGGTGTACTCAAATACAGCTACAGAGACTACATTTGAATTGGATAAGTAATATCAAAAAGCTATATATTCCAAATTTAACTATATAAGCCTCTGTCTGCTTTAATGCTGTTAATGGCCTTGTTCCAACTACTGCTGAAAGTACTTTCACTACTTTATATATAATATTTCTACTACTTAATATACTACTACTTAAAATACTTAATATTTCTACTGCATTAAACAAGACATTAGGCTACACCACTGTTTTGTTTATGATAATTATAACTCTTTACTTTTAACTTTGCCTTGTCAATGTGGCCCATGCTTTACAAAAAATATTAATGTAATTATACATTAATGTCCCATCAGATATTAGGCTACATATCCCAAATAATTAATTAAGAAAACATTGGCCAGGGTGTTCACAAAATTGTCTCTGCTGTTACTGTAGGAGAAAGTTATTCATCCTCAGAACAATAAGCTGCCTGTGCCAAAAGAAAAAAACTCAAAACAAAATGTAGAAAGCTAAATAAGCCAAATAACACGATTTCAGTCTGTTTAATTTTGTATCATAATCAAAAAGAAAAAAAAATGGCAGATGACTGCACTCAATTAATGTTGGAATAGCAGCTTGAGTGGAAAATTATTTAATTGAGGGTGAACAAAAAAAAAAAACCCTGGAGGGACTGAACTAGCTGACAGCAGGAGAAAAAGAAAAAAAAAAAAAAAAAAAACAGAAAGCAGGAACAGACGACTCACCTGAGAAAACAACCAATCAAACAAGACAAGGGGCGTTTCTGGGGAAACAGATAAAGCAGGTGTGACAGATGACATCTTGACATAAAGCAAGGGCAAACAGACAAGAACGGGGTGGAAAGAGTAGCAGACAACTTGGAAGCCATCATTTGGATCAGCTCACATTCAAATACCTGCAAAGATCTGAACAAGAGAAGGACTTTCAGTGGACAAATCGCTGCAAGAAGATTTTGGCAAAGAAAGGACAAAAAAAGGCTAAAGGTTAAGAAGAGGCTCTGGGAGGTGAGAAGAAATTAGACAATGTCTTCATTTGAGGCCCAGGGCCAGTCTCCTCCTCGGTGTGGCCCACAGTTCCCCAACCTTGGCCAGGAGCCCCCTGAGCTCAGCATGTACAGTGACTGCTACTACCCTCCGCCCTCACTGCCGAGTCCTCAGCGCACCACACCGACGTCCTACGACCTGAGCGACTACACCACCTCCTCCCCAAACCCTTACCTCTGGTTCAACGGCTCTGGTATCAACACACCGCCGTACCTGGCTACTACCGGCCCACCTGGCAACCCCGGCCCTCCCTTTGTCCCTCAGCACTATGGCATGCAGAGGCCTTATATGGGTCCTGCTGGAACTGGGGGTCCAGGAGGGGAGCTGAGCTGGTTCTCTCTCCCCTCACAAGAAGACCTGATGAAACTGGTGAGGCCACCTTACTCCTACTCCGCTCTCATCGCCATGGCTATCCACGGAGCACCAGACAGGAGACTGACCTTGAGTCAGATTTACCAGTACGTCGCTGACAACTTCCCCTTCTACAACAAGAGTAAAGCTGGCTGGCAGAACTCCATCAGACACAACCTGTCACTCAATGACTGCTTCAAAAAAGTACCAAGAGACGAAGATGATCCAGGTAATATTTTAAAGTCAAAGTGTCTGTTTTCTGTCTGTTTTTTTGTAGTTTTTGGCTTTCAAACAAAGAAAGACTGAAATGATTAATTCACTTTTATGTCACAGGTAAGGGCAACTACTGGACACTTGACCCAAACTGTGAAAAGATGTTTGACAACGGGAACTTCCGCCGCAAAAGGAAGAGGAAGTCCGATTCCCCCTCCGGTGGTGATGGCGGTTCAGGGGCCCTAGAGTCTGGTGACAGCGAGAGAGGCAGCCCCAAACACTCTGGCAACCCTGCCCTTAACATATCTCCCACAGCAGACAGGATCCCCTCCCCTTCATCATCAGGTCCCGCACCATGTCTGAGCAGCTTCTTATCCGAGATGTCTGGAGTGACCACTGGAGCAGTCAGTGAGGTGGGAGGCGATGGGTTAAGCAGGCCACTGCAGATCAACCTTCCTTTAGATGGGCCTCATAGACCCACGCAACCTGGAAGCTTTAGTAGCTACTCCCCCAACTCAGGTGGCTCAGAGTGGGTACCACAAGTGCCAGGTCCCCCTGTGCTCTCCTCTTCACCCACCCACTCTTCCATAGGCTACACAAGCCCCATCCTCAGCCAGTACAGTGGGTCCAGCGGGCATTTCTACCCTACACTGGGCTCGACAGGAATCATCTACCATCGTGAGGGCACGGAGGTTTAATAAGACAATAAAGGGGGAGTTTGGCTGGAAAAGACTCTTGGCAGGAATTATTTCCTGTCTAATCACTTTTGTTATAGAGATGTTCTGTTGTTAGAGATAGCACACACACACCCACGCACACACACACACACACACACACACACACACACACACACACACAAACAAGCAAAGTATGTTTGCGCTGACTGAGACAGTTGAGATCACTATAGCGTGTGACAGCAGAGTAAAAAGGCTTTGATTCCCACAGGAACAGCTGAGTCAGCCGCAATGGACGACAAGTGTCACTCCCTGAAACCGCAGTCAGCCTCACTATCAGATCCTCAGTCAGCTTTTATTCGACCTAAAGCTCGTCTCTATCAGATCTGACTCATTATTAACAGATCCTAGATCTGATCTGCTGACACCAGGCCATTCCACACCACGCTATGTGTGATTCTTTGATGGTATCACCTGTACAACGCTCAGACAGCACATTTAGAGGTGTAGTTAAGTTACACCATTATCTACTGTGTGTGCAGACACTGCTCTGAAAGTATCAACACAAGGTAAAAGGTAGACTTTCTGTCATGTTTCTATAGTACTAATGCTCAACAATCGAATGAACTTACAGTCATGGACAAGAAGTGGAAATTGTACTTTGTAAATGTGTCAAAGTGTTATGTTATGTTATGTTATACATTTCTATTGTTGGTTTGTTGGTTATTGTACGAATTGGATTCCTGCTATGTATGTTGTGTTTTTGATATGAATAAAAGGTTTCAGAGTTCTACATTTGCATTTTTCGGTTTCTTTTTATGAATAATAAAGAATAGTTGGTGATAGATTAAGTATTAATAGATTGGCAGAGTGAGTTCTCACAAACATCTCAACCCCTCAAAAAAAAGAGAAAGAGAAAGCAAGATAATGAGCACTTAGTGACAGAAAACAGTCCTGTCAGAAAAGCAATGACCAGTAGTGTTGAACCTGCATGTTAGTGTAACCTGATCCTGATCTCTGTGTGATGGATAGTTAACTGCTTCTCCTAAACGGTGAAAATCCACATTCCCATGCTGTCTCTCCTCGCTACACTAAACACAGAATTCCCTCTCTGTCACACCATTTACACACAGATACTGCTGACTGGATGCAAGCAGTTTTATTATGGGAGAGGGACCAACTGTAAAAAGCCATAAAGATGTTAAAGCGTGCAGTAACTGCTAGATAAAATAAGGCAGTGAGCAAACTCTATTTAGAAAGTGCCTTTCAAAACCAGTTACAAGGTGCTGTACAATGTAAACACAGTCACTTAACACAGTTCACAACATGTCGGTTCATAATTATCCTTCTGAGAATACAAGGATGAATTTCACCATAATCATCAGACGTTATTCAACATCATGCACAGCTGAGAGTCTGTGAAAGCAACAGGTGTGTATTAAGTCAAAGATAAACACTTTATTGCTAACTGCACAGAGAAAAACAGGTTTGCAATGTCAAAGACGTTCATAGTTTGCTTTCTTCTGTGACTGCCATTCATAAAAAGGTACTTTAAAGAGAAAAATAGACACAGTCTAATGCAGTACAGATAAGATAGCATGTCTTGTAAAGCAGATGTTAAACAGTAAATTGTAAAATAAGTCAGATTCATTGCAGTAACAAGAATCTGATCAGTATATTCAGATGAAACTGTCTTGTTACAGCAGCTGTATTCCACACAGTAAAGTAATATCATAGATTATAGCATAGACAGCATAGAAAGTAGTATATTATAGCATGTTGGAACACATCCATGACGAGTCCATGATACCCCTGCTAAACTGTGAATTTGGGCTATAGCAAATTATTAATCAAAGTAATTGGCAATTAGTAACAGCCATGGTCTCCAGTAAATAATTTAATAGTCAAATTTGTTAACAGAATTTTATAATTTTATTTGGTTTTATTATGTTGTCCTGCACATATGCTGTCTAAATGAATATAAACTCTTTGATCGGTATCACCCTGAGGCCTTTATTTACCCTGAAACACAGGCAGCATGACAGTCATTTACACTAAACACAGAAAGAAAGAAAGAAAGAAAGAAAGAAAGAAAGAAAGAAAGAAAGAAAGAAAGAAAGAAAGAAAGAAAGAAAGAAAATGAGCACACACTTCAAGTTCAGATCAAGTGGAATTTAACATCCTGGCACAATTGACTCAGTGTATTAGTGGTTGGAGGTTAGGGGGTCGACCTGTCAAGATTTGCATAACTGATTTCAAAACAAGTGATGAGGTTGCATTTGGACTGCTCATAAAGTCCTGCTTTATTAGCTGTGTCAGACTTTCAAGCATTTCTGATTTAACTGTGTGAAATATCCCGCCTCACACTGTACCATAAACCTCAGACCTCATTCATGAATCATGGATGTGCCAAATCCGTACACAAACACGTCATCTTTTCCTGCAGGTATTACAGTGCAGTGGATCACGAGCTATTGAAAAGAAAGGTCAGAGAGAAAGAAGAGGGAGATAAGCAGAAATGAGGGGAGACAAAAGACAAAAGTACAGCAAATATCAGGAGTTTTACTGTCCTAACACGCCGCACTTCCATCCCAAATTGTCTTGGCACTTTGAATCGTTTGTGCAGCCAATTGGTTTGTTTTTTTCTCTGTATCTTTTTCAGACATGGAGCTGGCAGCTGAAAGACGTGTCATCGAGAATGAGGGTGGCCCTTTGCCTCGTCGATCCAGCGTGAGCTCTTTTTGAGGGCATCTGCCAACAGAAACATTATAGGGCTTTTGTCTCTGAGACTTTATTAACAGTAGACATCACCTTCTGCTGTCTTATTCAGACAGTTTCAAATTGATGCAAATTTCAAGCTGTTAATCACACCAGTGGTTGGGGATGACAAGGTCAGAGGGAGAATGTGGTGTTTTCAGATAAGAAACGGTAAAACCTGAGGGATTTACCTTACCTTAAGTCAGTGTGCTTTTATTGAACCTCAAAACACAATGCACATTGGATATTTGGGAACTTCCCTTGTCTGTTTCTTGTATTTTGTGTGATATTCTTCAACTCCATATCACATGCTTGTCTATGACATCCACTTATTGTACTTTTTTCCCTCCTGGCTTTTCCTCTCATCAGCAGTTATATTTTCTCAGCAGAGAATAACACATTTGTTTGTTTTCTGTTGTCTTTACCTTTTAGTGCATGTGATATATTGGAGCCAGAGCTATTATGCATTGTATTTTGTTAGACACTAGTTTGTCTATGATTCAGGGATGCCCCGCACAGCATCCATCAATCTTACTGTCGCTACAGACCTTGCTTGCCTTAGGCAGTAAAATTATTGCTCAACAGAGTTGTACGATTAAAATCTATAAATCCTCATCTCCACCTGCCGCCTGGCTCGTGGCAGCCTTCCCCACACCTGTCGAACTAACGGAATGCACCCCCACACACACTCATGTTGTTTATGTGCGTGTGTGTGTGTGTGTGTGTGTGTGTGTGTGTGTGTGTGTGCAGTGCAGAGCATACCTGGTGTTTATAATATAAACTCAGACAGAGAACGATTATACCCGAGTTGCTATGCATGACAGATTTGTGTTTGTAAGAACTGTCCTGATTATGGCGTCGTAAAAAACATTTCACAGCTGACTGTGTCGTGGATGAAGGCTTTGGAAAGTCTGACTGCTGGTAAATCTGTTTCACTCCTTCTAAAGCGAGGAAATGCACAACTTCACTTTCGGTAACTGCTGCCTGAACAGAAAGTTAACTGTCCTGGTACCAAATCAACCCACAACACACACACACACACACACACACACACACACACACACACACACACACACACACCTTCTGTGTTGCCTAAAACAGTCAAAGCCTATCAGGGCTGTTTAGTAAACGGTAGCAGAGAACGTCAAGCCTGGAGACATGTCGTCATGCCCACTGCTTCAGCTCTGCATTACCAGCTTGCTGTTATGGGTAAACATCCACACACACTCCAGACACACGCATACAGGTGATGAAAGGAGTGAAATACCTTGCCCTCTGTCTGGAAGTTATTAAACAACCTTTTTCTTTTTTGTCCTCTTTAGAGGTCAACGGAAAACACTAGAATTCATCCAATTTCTTCGATCACAGCTTGTAACCGGGTGCTGTTAGCAGACACATGAAATGCTCGTACTTTGAAAATTCTCACGTTTTCGACCTGATAGTTGTGCTGTTGAGTGCGAAATCCTAAAAACACTGCTTAACAATATAACTCATGACAATGCCTAAATACCAATGCCATCACCAATGTCCAGTGATTTTAGCCAGTCGAAAAAGTCTCAGTTTGCCAAAATCCCGTCCAAGTTCTCCTTGACAAAACTGTAAAACTGTAGCAGCTCCGTCTTTGTAAAATAGTGCATCCCAGCGTGTCAGACTCCAGAGGAGAAGGCAGTGAGCGATCTCTCCTTCCATGGCTTATATACACGATTTGGGGAAAAGTGAAGTTTAAAGACAAACACAGAGTGCAGTGAGAGTGTGTGTATATATGAATCATTGCTATTTCACCCTAAAATATTTTCCATGTCAACATGCAGTAAACATGGCGATATGAACAGGGCTTTGCAGTGAGGGAGGGAGAAGAAGGAACAAGGGGGAACTTAAGTGTCTTATTGGACTTCTGTTGAACTGCATGGAGGGTCTGAAAATCTGAAAAAAATGTGTAAGGAAACTTTTCTGTCCCTTTTCCCATTTCCCCATTCATTACTGAGATATTTGTGACAGTTAACCTGACAGGATGGGTTGATAGGGGACATATAGTACTGGACACTGTCAGGGATGTTATACAGCCTCAGTGAAAATGTCACTGAGAGTTATTTAGAAGTCAAAATAAAGTCCACATATTCAGTCCCCTTCAGCCACACTGGCTAGTTTTTGGTCAACCACTTTGGTCCAAACTGAAATATCTCAGTAACTTGAATTTATTGCCCTGGAATTTGGTCCAGACATTCATGATCCCCAGAGGATGAATCCTAATGAATTTGGAGATCACCTGATTTTTCCTCCAGTGCCACAATGAGGTTGGCATTTGGGGGTTTGAGTGAAAAATCTCAGCAGCTATTGGATGGATCGCCAAGAATTTTTGGCAATGACATTTTTGTAGCCCTCAAGATGATTTGGGCTTTAAATTACCATGTAAATTATGAGCAGGTGTAAATTGTCTTTTTAACAGTGACTCAAATTGTAGAAAACTACATTCTTCATCACAATTACTAGCAATCGGAAATAAGTGGTGGAATGTCACATCAAGGTCGTTCCTGTAGAGGGAAAATCCTCAGTGTTGGAAATGATACAGTATGAAAGACAGAGGATGTTCCTTCTCATTATTTCAGTGTTTCAGTTGTTGCCTCTGGTGATAGTGAGGCTCCCCAGTAACACATAGCTACCTTTATAAAGGTGAAGAGAAAATATAACAGGGGCCGTTATTATTGCTCTCATGAAGCCTTATCTCATATCATTCCCCCGAGATGCTGAAACAATGAATAAAATGACTTTATGACTACAAAGCCCAACTGACCAGGTCCGCCACATGCCAGCTGAATCACATAGTCTTTAATGAGGCTGTATCTCAGCATGCAGGGTGAGTCCGGCATCTGTTTAGTAAATGCAGTCCTCACTAAAAGAGGCTCACATTTATTTCCATTAACCAGCTCTGAAACTGGACCAAACAGCCTGAGATCCAGACTGTGTCCATTTAGAAGATTAATTGCTCAACAAAAAAAACAAACCAAAAAAGGGGGAAAAATTGCCAAACAGGAACGGCTCAGTTTCCAGGCTGCAAATGAGGCCATTAACCTGCAGACACTGACTCTCCTCCAGCCATTTTGCCTCAGGCAGGTGCTGCTGAATGACCAGAGGGAAGGTTGTTGTTGTTTTTCAGAAATGTCACATGGCAACGCTGCATTATGGTAATGCGAATCAGTGATGTCGGTGCTGTAATCCAATCCTTAGTGTTTTCAATATTCTGAGTCAAGACTGCGGTTTGTTTTATTTGCTTGTTTTTGTTTTTGGGTTAATGATGGTGATTGTGGTTTCCATAAAAATGTCTGAGTGACAGCTCTGTGCTTCCTCCTCCTCCATTTGAACAAGCATTCAGACACACTGGATATTATTTGATAATGTTGTGCCTTTTGTCATGTATTTTAGTCAATGTGTAGTTATCTAGTGATTTACAAAACCTTTGAGAGATTTATTCAAGCTTAATCCATTAAAGTTTTCACTTTACTTTACTTTCAGGCTTTATATTTTGTCATTGATAACTAACCTGGCTGTAAATGCTGTGCACACACATGCTGAACATTTATTGGTGCAAACTAGGGCTGCAGCATCAACCACATGGAGGAACTGAAGGACTTACCATAGTGTGCAGACTGAGTAGTTCACTTTCAACCCTCTGATACTCAATTATGTTGCTAACAATTAGAGAAGCTGATACTGCAGCAGACCTGAGTCCACACAAGCAAGAGAAAATCATTTTGTTTTGTGGCTGCACTTGTATGTGAATAACATTGTGGATTCAAATCCACATCTTCAGTCTTAACAGGCAAAATGCTCCAATGAAAGTGGGTGTCAGAGACAATACATCTCACCACTGAGAGCATAACTTATAATCATAAAGCCTTCAGTCTGAAGTCAGTCTGTTACTGACGATGTCTGACGGGTACAGTAAATAACAATGAATGTGCTATAACGATAATGTTGGTCCTGAATGCTTGAAAACATCAGACGAGCACGTCCTTCAGACCCTCATAACCTGTGTGTTGTGACACACTGCTCTGACTTCCATGACAAAACAAAGGTTCCTGACTCCACTGGTTAGATGGGTACTGGGGATTTTCCTGGAGCTATTTCGTGCCTTATAGGAACACAATTTAAGTCTTGATACTTTAAAACCAGTAAAATTATAAGCTAGATTAATTGGCTGCACAAACTAGAGCCACTTCCAAACCTTGTCTGATACAAATACAATCCTTTTTTTGTTTATGTTTGGGAAAATGTTTTTGGCTCCATGTGCAGCCAATTTTCTGGCTGAGGTTAACGTCTGCCCACAGTTTGGTTCAGTTGGCAAAAGAACAACTTCTTTCTCATGAACTGAGTTTGATACAGCAGCTGCAGATTGGCAGTTTTTTATTAGCCCATATGAGGTCTAGCAGGGGGAGAAATTCTTTCATTCCTCATGCCATGAAACTGTTAAATGCAGGGTGGCTGGTGATGGTGATCTTGTTTTAACCGTTGGTGATGATAATGGTTGAATCTGCTCTGGGTTTTATGTTATTCTGTCACTGAGGTACATTGTTTTATATGAGTTTGTATGTAATATAAGTTTTGTAATATGTTCCATGTGTTTGTTATGGCTTATGTTCAATTAAATATGCTGTATAGAGTCCTGTGTCTTAAGCAAGTTCTTAAATAATAATACTCAACTAAAGGACCAATGTATGGGATTTTGTGGCATCAGGTGGTGCGATTGCGTTTTGCCCTCTCTTGAGCCAGTGTTGATTTGTCCATTCTGGCCTACTGTAGAAACATGGTGGCAACATAGCAGACTCCATAGAAGAGGACCAGCTCCCTCTGTAGATATAAAGAGCTCATTCTAATGAAAACCAACATTTTCTTTAGACATCTTGATGTGACTATTTAACAAAAGTGTTTTTAACAGCAAAACGTTCTTCAGACAGAAGTGGTGCTCAGTAGATCTGGCATAGTGTTTAGTCCACTTTGAGGAGGTGAATGTCAGTATTTGCCTTTGCATGCAACAACTACAACCCTTATAAAAAGAAATAGCAATTTGACCTTAACAGACAACACCAGTTCATACTGGTTCTGCACTAGATTGCTGTTTAATACTTAATTTTAGCTCAAGCATGCGGATGTAACAAAACAGTACCATGGGCAAGATATAGCAAATACAACCTAGTTGTCCGGTCCATGCAGGCGTTGCAATTTAATCGTATAGCACAAGATTGGTATCATGTAAACACATGCAGTGGCCCATTTGGGTGTGTGTTTCCATGTATGTCGACCTCTGGAACTCAATGAAATGTTCTGAAGAAAACCATGCTATAGTACTATTAAGTCCATCTGCTTTTTCATGACTTTGCAGGTCTCAAAATGAGAATCAATGGGAAATTAATTATCTGCTTTGTCCTGGAGAAGTGAGGGTTTCACACATGGCTGATCTGGATAGTTCATCAATTTACTGGAAGGGTGGACTCCTTAGAGTATAGAGTGGCCATTTAGTTGGTCTATACACACACCAAATCAGAATATCAGACAAATGCAAACATGGTATATGTTGCAGTGAGTATATGAATTCATTGATTAATCAGTGAGTGGGCGATGAAGAATAGCTGACCCACACAGTGACATGTATACTGAAAGGTGTTTATCTTTTATTCTGTGCTATGGTGCAATTCCCTGATGCCCAATTGAATAATTGATTACAGCTGGCAAGTGGACATGGAGGAAAGGATTTGACTGTGTATATGTGGAGCATTTCAATTGAAAAAAGCTACTCAAGTGTGACCATGCTTCAAAAACACCAGGGAGCGCAAGAAAAATCCCAGAGCAGGAATAAATGAATTTACTTTCTACACGACAGTCATTTAAACACAATATGTTTGTCTAAGATGTAAGTACACACAATCTCCAGTGCACATCCAAGTAGACGGCCAGCCAGTTTGCTCTTCAAACAGCACACTGACATCCAAAAGTAGGATTTATTGAGCCAAACACAAATCTCTGTATCAGTCAGCGCAGAAAGTGGCTGCACATATTCATCCATTTTTATTTATTTGGGGTTAGTCAAATCCAAGAAAATCTGTACAGATGCTCTCATATCATACTGGACCAGTTCATGTTTTCATTTTTAGAGTGAAAAATGTGTTTCCTACAGAAAAAACCATGCAACAAAAAATTGAAAAAGCAACCTGAGCTCTATTTGCTAAACAACAGCACAAATCCAGTCAAACCACACGTATGAATACAAATGTTAATTCCTGAAAAGCTAGCATTTTGTTCACGGTATAATGGGAATAATGCCTTGCATGGCATAATTTACATATGGATGCTGGAGATGTTACATTTGCATCCTTTCATCACCATGAAAAAGGGACTGTGGCCACTAACAGGAGGCGAGCCATGAGACGACCATGTGAGCTTTAAAGCCCATCGTCCAGTAATTGCCTGTTAAGCTCCAGCTTCCCTCAAAAGTCATTACACATCCAAGAAACTCTGTAGGCCTAATTATTCTTACTGCAGAGCAACTGTAGTGTTTGCCCTGGCCAAACGCACAGCTTTGGCCCCCTGATCCTTCATCTTCCCTTAGGCTTTACTCCAATTCTTGAGTAAATCAACTGGTGCATACTAATTGCCGTGTCTTTACCCCTGTGGCAAAAGGAGAACCAGTATGTGTGTGCAAGCATGCATACAAACGTGTAAGTGTGTGTGAGTATGTGTGGGTGGAGAAGACTCTATTGGACCATGCAGATGAGTTGGTCTTGTAGATAAAAAAAAACCTTCGTCTGACAGCTCACATCAGTACCGCACATCTTTTTAGACATTGTTACTCCTGCACATACACATTCTCCAAAGAGGTGAATACCATGTTCTTACTAATGTTTCTACATGTAAATTCACTTTTTTTCTGTTCTGTTTTCACTTTTCAATGATCAAAAACAATGCTTTTCCCAAACAACCTCCAGACAGGGTGCTCTGCTGTAAAAAAGAAAGGACTTGATTGAGCGTCACATGCAGAAAATGATTGTCAAGTGTTGGTTGGAGGTAGCATTCATCAAGCTGCCATCAGTGACAGCAGCTTTGTTGTGCGTGTGGCGAGACTGAAACTCAAATTAAGTGATCACAGAAAGAATCAGAGGTCACAGAACTGAACTTCATCCTTCAAACAAGAAGAGAGCACCATCAGCCATGTTTGTGATTCAACAGTTTGAGATCATGAGAAATGCAATCATTCACTTTCACTAGAAAACACAACACAATACAACACAGTGTCAAATGACAAAAATAGACTTTACACAGAACAGAGGCACATGTCACTATTTTAATTCCTTCTTCTCAGGACCAACAGGCCATCAGAGCTGGCAGGGTGAAGGTGACATGGGAACATACTCCCTGCTCACCTCTCCTCCCTCCTGTGAAATTAAATGCGATGCCAACCAGGTCCAGACGATAACCACTGCTGACACTCCACTCATCTGAATTTCAAGTAGAACGGCAAAAGGGACAGGACATGCTCCGGGGAGAGAGGGTAATTCTGGAAGGAGAGACTCTGGATCAGTTGACTGATTTGATAAAGGTAGGAATTGCCATTATAAACAGAACACAGTCAAGAAATGATATGAGAGAGGTCAGTATGAAAACTAATGCTATGAACACAGAGTCTGAAGAAAAGGGAGTAAACAGAAAGAAAATGAGTCATTAAATTGACAGACCAAAGACACTCATGGAATACAATAAGAAAAAATCACCACATCAGTGCTTTGTCACACTAATTGGAGTGTTTACACCCTTGACCGTTCCTTTTCCCCGCTTGTTGCAGGGGTTATGGGTGATTAGAACTGAAACAACATGAGATCCCGTGGGATCCACAGGGCTGGGTGATGGATTCACTCTTCAGTTACTCAATTAAAAAAGACTCAGAGCAGAAAAGGAGGACGAAGGAAAGATGGAGACACGAGGAGAAAGAAACAGTGAGAGATGGGCTGAGAAAGTGAGGTTTGAAAATAGGTCGAGAACAAGCATGGAGCTGGGGAGCAAATGTCATGTTTTTTGTTGCCTTTAAAGCATTCGCCATTTGGGGAACTGCTTTTGTTTGCATTCTAGCCGAGAGTTAGATGAGAAGATCGATACCACTTTAAGGTCTGCACGGTAAACATGAAGCTGGACTGGAAAGAGCTCGGTTCTGTCAGAAGATAATAAAGTCAACAGCCCACCAGCTCCAATAAAGAATATAGATCAACATGTTAGATCTGGTTTGTTTAATCCGTACAAAAACAAAGTGTAAAAACAACACACTGTCATTTTGTTGTTTTCTAGCAGCCTCCCTGCCTCCAAAATTGCTTTCGGGGTGCTGGTGGTGAAGTGGGCCTGTATTAGCTTTGGACACACACAGGCTAGCTGTTTCCCCCTGTTTCCAGTCTTTATGCTAAGCTAACTGGCTGCTAGCAGTAGCCTCATGTTTGTCGTAACGAAATAATAGTCAAACTCTTCCTTCAACATTTAAAGAGAACTGACCCATTATTGCAAGGCAGTGTTGGAAAAATAAAGAAGAGAAAGACGGATCACACTGATGACGGAGTGGAAACAACAAGAAAAATCAAGGTAGGAGAACCAAGGTGGAGCTAATGATCAAGATTCCCCAGCATGACCAGTAAGGATGGGGATATTTCTCCTGAAGCATTGGTCTCTATTCAGGAAGCTCCCCCACCTCAGTGCTCATTCCTTGGAGTTTATCCTCACACTATCTCAGTTTCTACCCTTTTTTTCCACGCCTGCAGTCAGCTAGTCCCACTGGTGTCTTGTAGCATAACACACAATGCGTAGCATTTCAAAACATTTCCCTGCCAATGAAAAAAATGGTTTCGACATTTATGTTCATTGCCCGTGGACCGATCCCATGACGGACAAGATTGACTGATTGAATGAATGATTGCAAACTCTAATAGCTGCTGACGTGTGTTAGAGACCCAAGAGGTTGGCCAGTGTGATGACTTAAGGGAATACTGAAGTCCCACAGCTATGTGAGCCGAAGCTAAAATTGAATTTCTGATATGATAGGAAGACTCCTTCCTGGTAGATGTTGGCACATCCTGTCCATCAGTGTGGGAAGAGGTACTATTCTACTGTGGTGTCTGTCTTTCTATCTATCTGGTAAAATCATGAATATAAAATTTACATATACAAAAGTATTACCATCAAAATACAAGTGCTAGCTTTGGAGAATAGCCATTTCAGATATTGTCTATCACAATATTGCATAATGATTATTGATATGTAACATCACTATAAAATTGCAGAATTTCAATTTATGTCAAATTATGTCATGGAGTAAGAAGTACAATATTTACCTCTGAATTGTAGTGAAATAGGAGTATAGTAGAAAATGGAAATACTCCAGTAGAGCACAGGTACCTCAGATTTGTACTTAGGTACTGCTGTCCACAGAGAGGAGCTTTCAGTCCTCTCTGCTGCTCACAGCTCTAATAACAGACTGTGGACATGTGGGCAAAGCAGACAGGAGCTACATAGCCAGGAGAGTGTGGCTCACACTGTATTCGTTGCACTTGGCCGAAATAAATGTAGTGTGAATTAGTGTAAAATCCATATTATTATTGTATCAACACAAAATTTGCCTCAGGTCCTGAAGGGATCAATGCTAGTTTGATAAAGATAGGATTGGAGGCAAATGCGTGATTGGGTGTTATTATCTGGAGACTAAGATTAACAGTCTGTTAAAATCATGCAAATTTTCTCTGCCCTACCAGCCATATTTCAGATTAAGGACAGTCACAATGTCAGTTTTCCTTTTCTGAAGATAATTATCTCACATCATTGGCTGCAGAGGTAATAATAGTAATAATAACTGTAGTTGTATTCCAGCCATGATGTTTTCCAATTTGGGGAATACAAGGGTTTGAAGCTTAAATAACCTCCCAGCCATTTCAAGTGGTAGCCGGCTAAAGACAGAAAATAAGATGTTAACATCAAGAGAGTAAGCAGCATATTTCTCACTGGATTATTCTATTTTCCACTCCCTCTGGGCTCAGGTCCAATTCCAAGAGTCCTGAAGGGAAATCGGTGAAGCAGCTGCTCTTCTAATAAATCCAAATAACTGTGGTGTGGCTGACTGCTAAAAAAGTTCTCTCAAACAGGATACTTCTTTTTCTTATTCATCTTCATAACTTCGGCCCTACTTAACAGACTCTTTGGTGCAGGCCCTGCACTGGTAGTAATACAGTTTATAATTCATTGTGCACGCAGGATTTACGAGAGAAAACATCAGGTAGCTTTTCATTAATTGATTCAGAATTCTCCCCAGCTTTGGTTTTTGTTCTTTCTAGGTCACAGGTAGAATTTTCATTTTCAACAACACACTAAAATACTCTTCCTCTTCAGGTCGTGAGTCTAGTCTTTATTCATACTGATGATGTTTAGTAGAATAAACAATTTGATTACCTTTTTGTACCACTTCCTCTACTACTAGTAGCAACCTCCATTCAAGTTGGTATGGGAGGAAAACCACCAGATTACAGCTGCTAACAACCATATATAACCTTTAATTAAACAGGTAATCATATTTAACTGCTACCTATCACAAACCATTCACAGATCATATAGCACATACATTTAATATCGAAAGCTGAGCCCTTGTAATTACTATCATTCGATTGTTACGTGTATTGATTCATGCATTGATCTGTGTGCAAAACTGCAGACTAATGTTAACGTAAGAGCTAGTTTGAAGGTTTTTCTATTAGCATAAAGGTTATCTAGAAAAACAGCCACCAACCATTATTTTGTTGTGTTGTATCTAATCCTCTGAGCATTTATGCTTTTAATAAGATGTTTTTTCAGTGCACCATATGCAGCTGTGGTTAATAGTCCTGAAGGTTGGTTTCTGCTCCCAGTCCCAAACAGAATGCTGTGCCATGCTCTATGAACATTGTCTTCAAAATAATTATGCTTTTGTGGCTTTACTATTCTTGCTAATGTCACACATGTGATTATATCACAAGGGATAAAAACATGTTACCAAAACTTTGACAGCAGTAAGATGAATGGAGGAATAGAAGGCTGTCTTTATAAGATTGCTGGCTCTGACGGGCACCTCTTTGTTTGAGCAAACGGTGAGAAAGAATGGAGACAGGATTGAAACAGAGTGATACGTCCTCTAAGTCAACAAGTGCAATGGCAGAAGTATCAAAAAAAAACTGAGAAATTGCACAAAACTGTTGCAAAAAAAGAAGCGCCTTAAGCTCTGCTATAGAGAGGGCATGAGCCAACAGAGCCTGAATGAGTGGGACTTCTGATAAAGACTCAAGAGGAATGCTAAACTACAATTTCATGGTCATACATCTAAAGAATGTTAACAAAGGACACTTTATCAACAGCAAATAGACACAAAAATCATGGGGAGACATGACAGCTGGCTCAGAGCAGAGGCTAGCACACAGGACTCAGAGCTTATGCCAAATTAATTCATACGTGTTCCTCCTGGACATGGCAGCCGTCACAGTCATTTAGAAGAGATTTATCTCTGTTCCTCTCATGGGCAGTGCTGCGACATTTCCATTTGTCACATGACAGCAAATCATCAGGGCCAGTGTGCAGGCAGTGATGTTTCCATTTTCTAGTGCCTCTGTGGATATGAGGAAAAGAACAATACCTGAAACACTGTGTCATAAAAATGCTTATTTATACTGGTAAAGAGACAGAGGGAGGCACAGAGAAATAGAAATTGTGTTAAAGCCAGAGAGCAAAAAGAGATGCAGATAAAGGTGATTATGCAATAAGGGATTGATTGGAGAGAAACCAAAGTGCAGCATTAACAGCTGACCGTGATAATAGAGAAGAGATTAGATATGGGAGGAACAGAATAGAGCAAGATGAGTGACACACAATTAAAGGAAGGTCGCAGGTGGTGTGTATGTAGCAGCGGGATGTTGATCGCAAGGAAACTGATTGCATTTAAAATGAGAAATCAACTACGGGAGTGGTCAAAAGGGACCAGTTAGTGATATAAGGCTGAGCCTGGAAGTCTCTTGTCCCACAATGTGGCACTAAACACATCACGCCCACTCCCACACCTAACACAACCCCAGCATTAGATGCTGAAGGGTGCACCAGAGACACTGTGAGGATTCTAATGATTATAGCTTGTTTGTTTAATTCACACAAAAACTGAGGAATAAAAAGGACAATTTGCTGTTTCACAGGAGAATTACGTAGCAGCCGGCCTGGTTGTAAACTTATATTCAATGGACAGATCATGAAGGAGTGGTATTGTTCTTCTTCTCGTTTAACTCTCCTCTACAGTAAGTCTCTAAGCATACTGACGAAAAGGTGAAACTATTATTTAACTGTTAGTCCTTTTTAAATGTAGGTATTACTTTGCTTTATGATATGCATACATGGAGATGTGTGTTTCAGAGTTAGCCATAGCATTCATGCAGTTCAGAATGGAAATATCTGGTCATGCTAACTAACCAATCCACATTATTTTGTTATCCATGCGTCATTGGCATAACATTTTCAAATTCTTGATGCGTATCGTGTTATTTTCCTGCAACGTGACTGAAAAACCTGTTGATCTGTCGACACTGTTTTACTCCTCGCTCTAAACTTAGCATGCTAATGTTAGCTTAGTCAGTTTTCAAACAGTAAACTTTACACCTGAAATTAGTGATGCATACATCTATGCATAGTAAACACTAGCAACTGAGCTAAGTTTGAACTCAAGAACAGCTGGTCCAGACCCATCCAGACCAGCTGGCTCCTGGTCCAGAAGGCTATTTGTTCAGCTTTGAGGAACCTACTGGTGCCAGTTTTTGTCTTGGCCAGGCTCAGGCCTCATCAGCTTTTGGCACATTTCTAAAGACACTGCAGCCATAACCAAACTTCTATAATGTGAAGCAACTGTGATTTATTCAAGACAATAAAGTTGATTTGGCCTAGAAACACAGTCATAAAAAGAATATGAAACTGGGAGACAAATAGTCAGAGGACGGGAGACAGGTAAAAACAAGAGCAGCAAATAAGAAAATATGAAAAGCGAGTTAGACAGTGAAGCTATTAGAGGTGTGGGGATACTGATAAAGATGGAGTTTGCAGGCGTGAATGGTGAGAGAAAGAAAAAGGAAAACACACTCAATCACAGGCAGACGTGAAGAGAAATGAACATGCAGACAGGTAGGCAGAGGCGGTCAGGTAGATGCTGACTAACACTGACTGTCTGCCACTCTGCCACTGCTGTACTGACCATAATTATTCATTAGCCCCTAAATCACGGATCAAATATTTACATCCTCCCCCTCAGGTGCTTCACAGATGTCCTCATTTGTCTCTTTCACTGTCAGGGACAGTGTGTGTGTGTGTGTGTGCGTGTGTGTGTGTGTGTGTGTGTGTGTGTGTGTGTGTGTGTGTGTGTACTCTGGTACATATGATTCTCTGCGTGGATGTAAATCAGATTATATAATATTAATTTCACAGCACTCTTCACTGTTCTTATTAACAGTAAAAAGACTGTTTATTCAAGTAGCCAGACCTCAGAGCAAATTAAGAATAAGAGATCTTTATGACTGCAGTGGCTTATTGATGCACTAAATAACCTGGGGTAGCAACATATCAGCTTGTTAACGATCCATTTACATCTGTGGTCAATACTGGGGAATGCAGGCTGGGAAAGCAAAAGGCTGCAGCCAGTTGAGTAACTGCACTAGAATGTCATAAAGCATTATTAGGCTCTATCCCCTCAAGGCTTTCTCACATATACTGGAACTCCTACCAGTGGGTGCTCTGAGGTCAGGCTATATAATTAGAGTTGAAGCTCTGCTGTAGTAGCTAATAGAGATTAATTACAACGTCACAGCTGCTGGAACAAAAAGATCGACCATTTAGCACAAAAACTGCTTTGGTCTCTGGGCTGTGGTTGACAGCTGTGGGTAGATTAGTCATGCCATCATCATCATCATCATCACCACCAAAACCAATACCAGGATTCTGCTCCTGGTTATTATTTGCAGTAATCACCAGCATCAATATCAAGAGCCTTAACACATTTTCAAAGGCCAAAATGTGGACAGCGGCATTGTAAGCCACAGTGGAAAGGACAAGAATACCATCTTTAATAAGGTTTTACGAGAGACAGATCGAGAAAAGTGGGCTTTTTGTCTTATACTGGATCTAGGTATTTTATGGGAGTGAGGGTGAAGATAGCAGACAGAGCTGAGGGGAAACTAATTCAGATGATGACGTTGATGCAAGGGAACGGAGTTTGAGGTGAAGGGGGAGAGTGCATAAGGGAATGAGACAGACTTCGAAGCCCAGAAGGAGGTGTAATGTCATGGTAAATTGGAGGAGAAGGATAGATAGAGATTAAGGGCCAAAAGAATAGTGTGGGAGGAGGAGAATGAGACGAGAAAAAAAAAAAAAAAAAGTGATCTGGGGGATCAAACTGGATTTTAATGTGTGTGTGTATGGAGGTGGGGGGCAGTGAGAAAAAGAAGGGAGAGGTGCGGCACAAGTGAGAGATTGAGTGGCATAAACAGAGAGGAAGAGAGAGGGAGGGGGTGCACAGAGGCTCTGTGGGGAGATGAATACAGCTGTGCAGAGAGACACAGGGAGATGCACAAACAGTAAAACAACCAACAGCAGCCCACACACCAGGACCACATCACAGGACCAACCGTGCTTTTACTGGTGTATGGAAGAAACACTGGGATATAATCACAAATAACCGAGGAAGGAGCGCACCCTCAGCCACTCACAACATCTGGGCCAGAGAGAGGAAGAAGAGTGGAGGAGGAAACAAAGGAAAGAGTGGAAAGAGAAGAGGAGTGACCTGAGGTGGAGAAAGAAGCAGGAGGCTGAAACAGGTAGGAGACGGAGATAAAGATGTTGAGACAAACCTGAGGATGAGGAAACTGTGTGTGTGTGTGTGTGTGTGTGTGTGTGTGTGTGTGTGTGTGTGTGTGTGTGTGTGTGTAAAAATGTAAAACTAGAGAGATATCTTTCTAGTATAAAATGGTGAAATGCAGTTTAAAAGTGAATGTTTATTTGGATGTGCATGCTCAGGCAATTCAAGAAGGAAGGGAGCATGCATAAACCAGCACGACTGAGACTTCAGTTGAAGCTACAAAACCGTAAACAAGTATGAATGAAAACAGGAAAATATGGTGGCATGAATTAATCTAATCATCAGCGAGCATAAAAACAAGCAGCACCTAACAGCAAAGGAAATCAACTGTGTTCCTGTGCATCATCGTTTAGAATGGCAGCGCTGTGTAAATAATACATAGAATTTTTAATGGAAATGCTTCGCTGAGGTTCTGACATGTCAATGTAATGTTTGCTTTGGGAATAGCTGGAAACACAAACACATGTGTGATGCATTCAGATTGTTTGGGTGAAAATGAACAGGTGAGGAAGGCTGAAGTCTATTACTGACAGCGAGATTTATCTGCAAGGGGACCAGGGAGGGGAGTGACGGTGAGCATCAACCAGACAACAGGGAATTCTTGATGAGTTGGAGACATGGTTATCAGGGAAGATTTGTGAATAAACCATGAGGAAGTGGTCCCATAAATCAGCAGGCGACAAGCTAAACAGCACACATCGCAGAACAACAAGCGTGTAAATACCAAGGTGCACTCTCGACTTATCTAGTCACTGTCTTTATCTCTTTCAGTGTTCTGAAGTGTGTGTTCGTGTGTGTGTGTGAGAGAGAGAGGTTAATGGAGCGGCTGCTAATATATTCATGGAACAGCCAGGTGGAGATCAATACTTGTTCTCACTGCATTTCACAAGTTTGAAAGCAGGGAGAGGGCAGTTTTCTAACACCAAAGGGTGAGAGTAGCTGCTGTGCTGCTTATTTCCCCTGAGGTTTGTGATCACGTTCAGTTGGGCGCTGCCACCCTATGGCCAAATGGTGCTATCCCATAAGATGTGAGCATGCAGGACAATGGCTTGTGGTTTATTTGTTCATGTTTTGGTTTGCCACTTCTCCCCCAAGTGCAGCTGCTGACCCCTGCCTGCTGATCCACAATGTCCGCCCTGCTGCACGCGCTGCTGATCCTCTGCCTGAGCTTCACACAGGGGTGAGAGTTGCCCCCAGGTTGAAACACTTGTACAGGTTTTTTAAGAACTTTTACAGCCCATTTGTCTCATTTCTTCTTCATCTCTCCTCTGTCAGTGGTTGTATGTATTCTAGCCATCACTTTGGAGAGTGGAACGACTCTCAGCTTCTGCCAACAATCCAGAAGCTGATGAAAGGATACAACCGCTACCTCAGGCCGAACTTCAACGGTAGGAATGAGCTTGATAATGATCCATTTGGACCAGAAGAGGCTGCTCTACATGTGTGCTTGTAATTGAAAGTGGACTTACATCTAAAACTTCCTGTGTCTCTGTCTGTGATAGAGGGACCTGTTGAAATTGGGATGAGTCTTGATATCGCCAGCATCGACGCCATCTCCGAAATCAACATGGTATACCACTCATCCCACTATTCTTTTGTCCCAGTATTTGAATGATTGGAGAAATGAATGGATGCATGAGAGCTTTATGTCTTCTTTCCATCAACTTTCCAGGACTACACTGCAACCATCTTCCTCCGTCAGCGGTGGCGCGATTCCAGGCTGGTGTTCCCGGGCAATGAGAGCATCAGCGTGGACGGGCGCCTCGTGTCACTGCTCTGGATCCCTGACACCTTCATCCCGGACTCCAAGCGCTCCTTCCTGCATGACGTCACAGTGGAAAACCGCCTCATACGCATCTTCAGCAACGGAACTGTTCTTTACGCCCTCCGGTACATTGACAGATTTAGTGTATATTGATTTGACATTTACTGACCTTTGATATTTGTTTGAGGGAACTGACAGGGGAGAACAGGAAATGAAAGGAAAATGTAGGAAGATAAAGAGAGAAAGGAGATGAAGAGAAAAGATTTCAAGATTTATTTTTTTTTCATGATCGTCATGGTAATCAACCGTGAATTGGCCCTGGGTTGTATCACATAAAGAAAAAGAAACACTTATGTATCATCAATCAGTCATGTAACTTGAGGGAATGCCGTGTTTCTCATGCCCTTCAAATGGTTCAGATTGTGTTAGCGAGGATTGGCAGAGTCCCCTGCAGCCACAGTAAAAAATGTGTCGTCAGACTGTTACAGACCTTTATTATGACAAGTTGGGTTTATTTAGGACAGAAAGGGCAGCATTGAAGGGTGAAGAGTACTCTGGGTTTTCCTCATTCGTCTTGAGACATTTTGATTCATAGCTGTCGGTGAGTCTGATTTTATGAAGCCGATTTAAATAGTAACTTTGCACAATAGATCCCATTTCATTGCTCTTCTTTCTTCTACAATATACAGAAGGAAGACACTATGGTGTCCTTGGTGATATTGTTAGACCTAATACATCATTCCAATGCTCAGACTCTGTCACTTAATTCCAGCTACTTCTACATAATTAATGCTTCAGATACAGAAATGGCTGATGTTGACACTTCAGACATGAGTATTTGTTCTTGTAATTGTTGCTCAGGGGGAGCTACAGTAATCATTAACTGCCCTGTCCTGCATCAAAAGAGTAACAGTGTTTTCCCTAATGAACTTGCTATAAATACACAACAGCATCACAGCGACAATTGCCTGCAACATGGACCTGACCAAGTACCCCATGGACAGACAGGTGTGCACCCTGCAGCTGGAGAGCTGTGAGTACCCGTGACCTCCATCAGCCACCCATCAAATGTGTAGATGGACATAAATCACCATCATCTCATCTTCACCATCATCATTGTCATCATCCGTGTAGTGAGTATTAAACTGAAGGGACAATGTTATCTTAAGCAGGTCAGATGAATCAAGCCTTCATTATCACACCTTTGTGTGTGTGTGTGTGTGTGTGTGTGTGTGTGTGTGTGTGTGTGTGTGTGTGTGTGTGGTCAGGGGGCTACAACCTGCAGGATGTGGTGTTCTACTGGACCAGAGGGAATGATTCAGTGAGGGGTCTTAACACACTGCGGCTGGCTCAGTACAGTGTAGAGAGCTACTACACTACAGTCTCAGAGGCTGTCTATGAGACAGGTAGGACACTTCAACTCCCAGAATGCCCCTCACAAGTGGAGTTAAAGAACATCTTTAAAATCATTTTCTTTTAAAGAGGCCTTGACCTTCTGTGTCTCTTCACAGGACAATACCCCAAGCTGGTGTTGCATTTTGCGCTGCGTAGGAATGTGCTGTTCTTCATCCTGGAGACGTACGTTCCCTCCATTCTGCTGGTGGTTCTCTCCTGGGTCTCTTTCTGGATCAGCCAGTCCTCTGTCCCAGCCAGGACATGCATTGGTCAGTGCCAGATCTCTTCCAAGTATTGTGATATTGGTACATTTGAGTGCATGCATTTGAACTGCCATAATAAAAGTTCCTCATAATATACTGATTCAGTGTATGACCTTATAGCCTATGACATATTATCTCACCAACTTTATGTGGTCAGACAGCTATGCCACCTATTTCATCTTTTGGAGTGTCTACATTGAAAAAAAAAATCTAATAAAGCTTAACCATTACCACAATTTTAATACTATGGAAATCCATTTATAGTGGTTTAAAGTGGATAATAGGAAGACCCTTATCTTAGTCATTCAATAACACCTGAAGTGTACTAATTATAAAGTGATGTGGTCAGTTCATCATATTTCTACTTTTGAACTGATTACCAAAACATGGATAAGAGATTCGACCACCTATCTTCTGTTACAAAACATCAACGCCGTGACATATTTTCTAGGTGTGACAACAGTCCTGACAATGACGACACTGATGATGGGCGCCCGCACTTCCCTGCCCAATGCCAACTGCTTCATCAAGGCCATCGACGTTTACCTGGGAATCTGCTTCACCTTCATCTTTGGCGCCCTGCTGGAGTACGCCTGTGCTCACTTCTGCACCATGCAGCACCAGACCATAGAGGATCTACACAGGGTGAGGAAGCTGTCCACATTTACACATGAAAAACTTTATTCAATAATAAAAACACTGTTATCTGTCTGTCAACCAGGATCTTCTGAGGGAGCTCAATGAATCGAATGGAAATGGCTCCATCCCCGTAGTCACCAGCACCCAGCCAAACCAGTCCATGGAGGTCGGCTCGACCGCAGACGAGCCCACAAAGCAGTCAGCGACCTGTGACTCTAGCAACAATGGTGGATCAAAAGAGAAAACGGCAGGACAGGGCTGCGGTCGTAGGGCAGTATCCGTCTTCACTGTGGAAAATCCACACAATATTGATCGCCACGCTCGCACCGTTTTCCCCACGGCATTCCTCTTCGTCAATATCCTCTACTGGCTTTACTATCTCTTCCTCTGAGCGCTGCCTCCAAGCTGCTGTGTTATTAATTTCACCACCCTGAAGCTGCTCTACCTCCTCATTTGGGAGCCAATGCCAGTTGCCACTGCCTGGATCTAAGCTGATGCTGATAAGCATTTTGTATAACATAGAGAACACCTTTTTGTCCCACAGACAGGGCTACAATGTGATGGAAAGCATGTCAATTTCTTCATTGTGTCAAACTCTGTATTAAGCATTAATCATGTATGAATGGATTGCTATCAACATGTAAAAGTGACACCAAAACGCTTGTATCTGTCTATTTACTGACAACTCCCTAGACAAACATGAGGATGAGTCAACTAGGTATAAACAATTGGCTGCCTGAACTGCATCACACTATACTGTGCTACATTGAACTGCCTTCATTAACTGATATAGATGTGTGTGTTTTTTTCTTATTTTGGCATTCATACATTGTTTGTATGGAACAATATTGACCTCACAGCATTTCATGGGGAAATAAAAGAATAAATCAGTGACTGGCAACATGGTGGTGTATTTTAATGGAGAAGAAGTTCAGTGTCTGCATGATAACAGATGGCTAGAGATCAAATGTTTGAGAATAAGACACACACATTATTCCCTCATCCAGGTGGGAGAACAGTAAAGTGCAAATGTCAACTACGGGTTCAGCAGAAACGTTGTTAAAAGTGGAGACTTTCCCACCACTGAATAGCACCACTTCGTTAGTCACTCAATTATCTCGAGCAGAAGTGTTTAACTCTTTTTGAATGTGTGCCAAAAAGGGTTGAGGGGGTGTTGCATTTGTCTTGCTGTTGAGCAGCTTCAACCTGAGAGGGGAAGCTAATAAGTGCAGTCAGGTAATACACTCCTACCACTGACAGGCAAGTGTTCTGATGAGAAAAGAAACACAGAACGCTATAAAAGTGTAAAAAAAAGTACAAAACAGTAGTCATGACTCACTCTGTACGGCCAGAAAATACAACATTATATAGCAGACACGTCACGGCTTAAACTGCCTCCATCCTCACATTTCCCACATGGCCACATTTCACCGTATCCAACACAAAGCTGCACACAATGCACTCACTTTGCTTTTCAATACACTTTTCTTGCATCTTTCTTTGACAAACGCTGCTTTCTCTCTCTTCTATTTGCCACATTGGAATCACCAAAGACAATGAAAATACTTGAGCACAGACCGTTAGCAGTCTTTGACTCCTTTTAGGATGACTGAAGAGTAAATATTCAGTGAGATGTACCTCCACCTGGTGGCTAATTTCTTTCATTACAGTTTATTTTCTCTGTGATACGAAATAGAACATGTCTGTGCTTTGGGGTGCAGATGGAAGATGATCCTCGGTGGGACTGAACGTCACAAAAGTCAGATCGTGAAATCCATTCTTTGCTTCTCAAGTCTTTTCATGATTCTGCTCTTAGGTTCCTTTCTTTGACTCCCATTCCTGCAGCAACAGAAAGCACAGAAACAACGTTAAAATAAGGTCATTATGATTATCAGTGCAAGGCAATTAAGCCTTAAAGAAAGACAATTTTCATAATGAGAGCAATAAGTTAAGTTAAAAAAGTTAAAAAAAAAAAAAAAATGCTTAATTTAGATTTTATACATTCATTTTCATACACAATTAAGCAGAAATGCATATTAAGAGGCTGGTACTATCATTATTGTAGATAGACTGTGAATCTTATTGTGAAAGCAGAAGCCAGTGGACAGGTTCTTAATTGTAACCCTTGTAAGTCCCTGCATCAACACACACAGACCGTCTATCTAGTAATGTGTGAACTGTGAAACCCCATTAGATGATGACATGTGCTGCTGTGGTTCCATTAACCCCCTGTGAGCCCTGACACAGAAATCTGTCCACAACAGTCTGAGTTACCTTTGCCTTCTGCATGACGGTTCCTGTAGAAGCATAAACAGATGGAGGTCTGCGGCGCATTTCTAAGGCACAGTTTACTGGTAATGAGTCACTGTAGATGTTATGTGTCTTCTTGCCGGAGGCCTATCCGGAGAGGAAATGCAAAAGAAGTGAATAAAAAATGTGCATGCAGGCAGGTATGAACATGTATTTCAGCAATGAATGTACCTTAACGGGGGGTTTGGCCTCAACAGGCACACCCAGCACTCCACTGGCCAGGCTCTTCTTCAGGTTTTCTTGGACCTGAGTCAGCCGGAGCTCCAGGTCCACCCTCTCCGCCTCTTTAGCTCGACAGGCATCATCCAGCTGAGACACACGCTTGTTCAAGGAGGACTTCCTCCAGTCTGCTCACAACAAACACACAGACACAGACACAGACACACACACAGACACACAGACACACACACATACATACATACACACATACATACAACACAATGAGACAAACAAGGATTAGAAAAGAAGACCCTGTATATTCATGTCCTCCTTCAGATGTTGTCAAGAGTCAATTACTCTCTCTACTCCGGTACAATTACTCAAGTAATGTACTCACTGTAAGTATAGTTTTGCAGTACTTTTACTTGACTTGAGTATTTCCGTACTACGTGTCAGAGACACTTTCTATTACTTTCTATTACTTTCTATTACTTTCTACACATACTTCTCCAATTAATAGTTTACATAAAAAAGCTGTGATGTATGATGGATTGTTCTAGATTAAACTACCCAAAGTACTTAAGATAATCCAACAATACAGTACATAATAATGTAACAGTGGCAGGAGTCATTCTATTGACTAATGACTTCTTTTACTTGAGATTAATTCTGTTGCTGATACTTCTGTCTTTAAATCTGGTATGCAGTTTTTACTTAAAAAGAATATCAATAAGTTGCAGCTATGCTGTAGCAGTGGCTGAGAAGAGTTTGTGTATCACATGCTCCATGTTATGCTTCATATCTCCTTACCAGAGGCCGTCTTCAGCTCTTCCCTCAGCTCTGTCTTCTCCTGTCTGAGGGTCACAAGTGCATTTCGTATGTCATCCCTCTCTCTTTCCAGCTCCTCTTTCTCTTTCAGGTAACGCTTGGCATCCTCCTCAGCTCGTGTTTTCCCATACCTTCCATACTGGTTGGCGTCTGGGTGGAGATGTCAGAGAAGAGCAAAGGTGAAGGGTCGAATGTGCAGAGGTTATGGGAAGAAGACAAAACATCTCACGGTGATGTCTCTGCCGGTCTTTATTAATGTCCTCCTCCTCACCTGAACAGTATGACGCCACCTCTACTAACTTACACAAAAGTGTAGAACACAAATTTGACCTTATTCATGATTCAAACAAAGAATTTTGGGAGATAACAATGATATGATGCATAAATAAAAGATAAGCACATGCACGCTCCTGCAGAGGGAGAGGTCAGGAGGCAAGGCAGCGAATCTAATGTGAGTGTCCAATAAATCTCAGGTTACTTTCTGCAAGCTCTCAGCTCTGGAGAGCGCTGACTCTTTGATGTGTCAGAACGTCACAGTGAAGGCCTGTGAACCAGCACTGAGCCGACCACACCAATATCACTTTCCTAAACACAGAACGCTCATCTCTGCAGAGACCAACCGACACAACGCAGCAAATGGGAGAGGCGAGTGAAGAGGGATGAGATTATGGAAGGAAAGTGAGAAGATGATTGAGAGGAGAGGGGAAAATGGGATAAAAGCTCATGGTTTATGACCGTGAATTTGTACACTCCAAGGGATTAAAGAGGCACAACACTGGAGATACAGCAACTTTGGAAAACCAACTAAACGCACTTACTTGAGCCTGTTCGTTTGAGGGAGACTAATGGCTTGGTTCTGTCAGAGTCGCTGCTGGAGAAACTTGAGCGCCGCTTCCCCTGATTCCCAGACTGCTGCCTGTGGTTCTCCCTTGACTGGGTGGAGTAGAGAGGGGGTGGGGGACATGACAGATGTAGGAGGATGCAGGCAGATGAAAAAAAGGCAAAGTTTGTATAATAGGCTTAGCAATAAACAAATCTTCTGATTTATTGGTTTGAGACCTCTGAAAGCGTGTGTGTGTGTTTGTGGCTGTAAGGTGGTGAGAAGTATGTGTTTAAGTGCATGTCAGTGGGGTTTAGAAAGGGGTTTACTGGCTGTAAAACTGCAATGACCTCTTGCCTTCCTGTCACCAGTTTGACGGCTTTTTCTTTTTTCTTCTCGACTTTTTTCCTTAGCCACACACTGCTTTCTCGCTGGCCTACAAAAAGCCGTCATTGATAGGCGTGTAACAGAGTACTGTCTGTCTGTTCGGGTGACTGAAATGGGGCGTCATATTCAGACAGTGACAGTCCCCAACAGCTGCACACACACAGACATGCAGATTCCAATCTTGTCACATCAAAGTAAAGCATTACACATAAGGTTTGAGTGAGCTTGAAAACGTGCCTGAGTGCATGTGACCCACCTGCTCGCTCTCATTAGGGACCTCATCATATGTTCTGGAGTCTGTGGAGGTACTGCTGGAGGATGTGGCCCACCTAGGGTCAGAAAATAAAGGGAAATGAAATCTGCATGAGGTCTAAACATCACTGCTTTGGTCAATGGCCGAGCGTTGACCTCGTCCAAATATTCCAGCTCCCCCCTCTGTGTCACACTCACAGGAAGGAATGCCGTGCAGCGTCGCGAATGTTAGCAATGGTATCCACGTCAACGTAGTCGTAATGCAGTGACTCTGGATCTGTTGCGGAGCCTGTCTCTGCCAAGAGGACACCGAGCCACCTTCCAAGTTCCTCAGAGCTGCTTGCCTTTAAAGAGACAGGTCAAATCATGAACTCCTGTTAATGTAACTCGTGCAGCTTTAAAATAAAGAATAAATGTATAGTTACCTCCAGAGCAGCAACCTCTGTGCTGTTCCGCAGGATTCGGAAGGCAAAGGGATGTTTGGGTCCCAGCCCCGGGACCACCTCGCAACCGTGTAGAGGAAGTGAAGGCAGGGAGGTCCGAGGGTCTCCTTTGTCGTGGTAGAAGCGCAGGGAGCCTCTGCACACACAACACCACTGCTCCCGCCACACCTGATTCACCAGCAATGACAGGTAGCCTACATGGTGAGAAGAGAGAGAAAAATGATGCGTCTGCAAGCTCAGAGGCCGAAAGAGTGACAGCTAAGCAGGGTCTGACCTTGTCGAGGGTCGCTGTAGGATATCTGTGGATCTCCTGCCCGAGGGGGCTTCTTCTTGGAGAAGCTGATGATCCGTGTGATTTTACGGCCCGCAGCGAAAGCCCCCCGTTTCACCTTGCCTACATAGAAGAAGAATCAAACAGTTGCTTATTGTTCATGTGTGGAAACTATAGGCCCACTTAGCTCAGAAAGCTCAGCTGTCACCATGAATATTGAACTCTGGTGTGACCTCATGCAGCATTTGATGTTTGTGACTTGTAAAGAGTTTTCACGTCAACATCCAAGTTGTAATTATGAAAGTCTGGAAAGTCAGATGTTTGGGATGCTGTGATATATCCGACTTGGCACTTAATTATACAGAAGTATTTGAGAACCAAATAAATCAACATTTCAAAGTAATTAAATCCACATTTTCCATGTATATAAATATCAAAGGTCTCTCCCACCTCCACTGTCCAACCCACAAAATGTGATGTAGCAATACGGAAATGAATTAGTGCAATGAAAACTGAGCAAAGACTGTGAGACAAATGCAGCTGAAACAAAGCTAGTAAGTGAACCTTGAGTTAAAATTTCTCACCGTTCTCTCCAGTCGACACACCCACGCTGTCTGAATCTGATGTGTTCCTCTCGGCAGATAACCTCTGAGGAAGAAGCACAGGTTTAGACCAAAGCACCCAAGTCCTACTGAGCTAGACTAGACTAATAAAGGGCTAAATAACTATACTTGAGACAATTATTGACAAGCCTCTTTTCATTCTCTCATGGTCTGTCTCATAAACACATAATGACACAAACAGACTTGTCCTGTTTTTTCCTCCCATCAGCTCGATGGAGGCTCCTCTTTCGTCATTCTGTACCTTCATTCATGAGATGCCTTGTGCGGTTTTGTGTTCTGACAGCTTGGTAAACTTTAAAGAGGATGTGCCTGTTCCAACACTGACTCACTACCACCCCTATCATTGCTGCCTTAACACCTTACATATCTCCTCTTTGTTCTGCAAGCCAACTACAGGTATCACCTTGTCCTGTATTGAGCCAAGCAATTGTTCAGGAAAATTGATGGTGACAACACAATTGCTGCTTGCCACCGACTTTTCCTCACCTCAGCTGCGAATATAAATTATGTCTTTGGGGTAAAATCCACAGGGACGTGCTGGGACACTTACCTTGTCAAGTTCAGTTTTTCTTGGAATGACAGGAGACGCAGTTTCCTCGGGTCCTGTGCTCTGACCGCTCACCTCTCTAACGACCTGTGGGGATATTTTACGTGTGTCACTCTGGACTGTACGCTTCCCTTTGAGGTTTGTTTTTCCACACTGTCAAACCCACTTCCACTGACTGTCGATGAGATTGGTGGCTGCTTTGCCAGTCTGGATTCTTGCATGCAAACATATTATTTTGAAGTTTAGCTTACCCTGAGCCATCTGTGGGCCTGCTCCTTGCTTTGTACGGCTAGCACCAGTGCATCTCCATTGGGCAAGGTGAACCGGAGTTCATGGTGCTTCCTCTTGCTGTCTTTGGGTGCGTAGACGACAGTGCACTGGGGCAGCAGCAGGTCCACATAGGGGCATGTGTCCTTGGAACTTTTATAGCACTGCAGAAAAGAGGACACATAGAGCACTGTAGGTTGAGGAAGAGAAGAAGAGACTGTGTCTGCATCCTGAATGCATGCTTTCCTGAAGGCGTCTCACCTGTAGTCTGTTCTCCCGTATGACGGTGAGCTGCTTCGCCCACTGGCCGAAACGTTTCTTGCGCAGCAGGAAGGCACAGATGCGACAGTCCCTGGCAGGAGGCATGGAGCTCTCATCTGAGGGCCACTGATGAGTGAGTTGGACGCCAGGGCTTCTGTCTTCCTCATCCTCCTCATAGGACTCGTAGGAACTGCTCAGAGCATCAGAGTCATTGTCTAAGCAAGCAACGACAGAGAAGGTAAAGTGGGTTTTATTTTAGGTTAAAAAAGGGCAGTTTTGTGATGTAATCTTGTAAGTTTTACTCACAGGAGTTTTTGCGGTGTGTGTTTATGCAGGTAGTGGGGTAGTTGCTTTCAGCATCTTCATACCCATCCTCAATAGAGTTGGGAGGGCTAGGCCTGACTGAAAATGGAAGACATGAAAAAAAGCCTAATTAGTAATTATGTTCCAACATCCAACTTGCACTTTGTAATTATGTTTGTAAAAGTGCTATATGAGTTCAGCACAGGTGGGGAAGATGCTGACCTCGTGCAATGATGTACTCTGGCATCTTGCCAGGACTGAGGGGCACTGCCTCCTCATAGTACTCCTCAGGAGGAGGCGTCGTGGGTAGAGGTGGAGGAGAGTCAGCTGAGTGTGGGGCTGGTGAGTCTGCACAGCTCTGCGAAGGGAGGCACACAAACACAACTCTCAAATTTCCTCCGAAACCATGAAAGAATTTGATTCACAGGCTAAGACCTACATCATCAAAGAGATAGAGTATAACCCTCAAAATGATATCCATAAATTAGACACATGGGCTTTGGGCGGGTCCCGAAATCTTAACTCTTCCAACAGCTTGCAGAGTGATGAGCATGTGTGCATGGGAAACCCCCACAACTTGGAATACAATCTCTGTTTTTCTTAGCTTTTTCTCCACAGGTCATTGAGAGGTGTAACAGTCGTTAGCAAAGTAGCATTTGGATAGTGAGTGCTGAAAAAAATGGACAGCATACAACATCTTAGAACAACATACTTCCCTCATTCGACGTCCTAAGTTGGGAATTTATATTGGCCACTTGCCTGTTTTAAAGTGTCAGCTTGTGTGTTCTTGTCTTCTTTCAGCTCATCTGTAACATCCTTTAGGTCACCCAGCTCGCAATCTATAAAACAACACACAACATACATTTAAACTCACAGTATGTATTTAACAACGCCATTTTGGAACTGAAACTCACCAAATGTCTCAAAGAGGGACTCCACAAAGCTGGTGCCATTTCTGAACACTGCGGAGTTCATGTAGATGAAGTCTGTTCCTGAAACCAAAGGACAGGAAAGAGCAAACATACATATTTATTGTTTGTTAAAACACAGACAAAAGTCATTTCATCTGTCCTTCCTCCTCTCACTGACCTGATGGCTGTATCTGCTGCAGGAGATTCCACACGGAGGTCTTCTTCTCCTGTGTGGAGGAGCTGAGGTTCTCCTGGTCCAGCATCTGCAGCAGTACACCGACCTCACTCACCAACACCTCCATTGCTACACAGACAAGGGGCAAAGGTCAGGGGGGCATGGGTTCAGTATATCAGCAGAAAGGGCAAAGGTCAGACTGACAAGTCTAAACAAACCCCAAGGTGTACGTCAGAAAGCCTCTTTCTGCTCTGCTCTCCCTGTGTCTTTCTTTCATGTTCTGTCGATAACAATCCTACACCTCATCACGAGTCTCGCTCCTCTCCTCCTCTCTGTTAGCGGCCAGATTAAACAATGACAAGGCTGGACCAACAGGAAACGTGTTTGCTAATTGCTCATTAACCCAGAAGAAAAGTGGAACTGAAGCTCCCAAAATAACAACTCTGACACAACCCTGCACAAGGAGCAAAGAAACCCAGTGTTGTCTTTCTGCAGCAGCTGTGAAATGTTGCTGGCTCACAGACTGATGGGCACCCGCCCAAATCTCAATCAACTGTCACTCTCAATGACGGTAAATTAACTGCGCCGCAAAGACTTCTGACAAGATTAACTGAAGGACCACTCTACAGAGCCCGGGGAGCAAGCCAAATATAACAGCCAGCAGGGACCTGATCTTTATCTAACAGTTGGGAGATTTAAGACATGGACTCACAAAAGCACGAGCTGGCTCAGACAGGCAGACCTGCTGCAATGCACACTTTTCACAAGGCTCTCAAGGTCCTGTAACACTGTGAGGACTCAGCTTGTAGGAATCTATGCTTCACATCACACGTTGATCTGAGAGCTGGGACTGGTCCACTCCCTGTTTTCAGAGGAGAACTTAAATAAACCGTCTCACTCCCCCAGTTGCTGGACATCCTGAGAACAGGTCTGTAACCTGCTGCTGTGTTTGGATTCCTCCTTTATGTCATTTTAGCATCTTTTGTATTCTCTCCCTCCGCATTGTTGTATCCTAATACGCCTTCCTGTACCGCTATAATCCTAAAATCCTCACTGAAACCTGACAACTGGCTGAATCACTGCTGGCACACTTGTCTGCCCTCCCAACTTCTCCCTCCCTCCATCTCTTTCTCTCACTCACTCCCCCATTTTCACAGTCCAACCGCATTAAACCTGCTGAACCGTGCATCTTGCTGGGGTCAGCCACAGGACAGCTGCTGAGCCAGAAAAGTCTTTGTTTGGTGGGCGGTCATATGGCAACAAGACCTGTTGCATGAAACAAACACAAAATACACGCAAACAAAGACACACATGCACACAAAAATGCACGCATGCACAAAGAATGTAAAGCACACAGGAATGCTTCTGTGTTGTGTATTCAGTGAGCTGTGTCAAAAGTGAACTTTGGTGTACCTGTCTAGAAAAGGCACTCAAGCCAGCCTAGCAGGTGTGTGTCAGTTTGAGGAGCACATAAACAAGTCTTGGCAGAATGTTGGACTTGTAGATGCATTATTCTGACACAGCAATCACCACTGACCAGCAGAAAGTCTTGATGAGCTGGAAGCTGTATCTGGTGTTTGTCAGCGGTGCGCGCTCTACATTTCAGACCTCTCCCACTCCTTAAAGACAGGCATACTTTCCTGAGGTGGGTCTTCCTATGGGCTTCACAATGCCTTGCCAAGGCTACAGTTAAGAGCAACAAGAGCCACCCTAGGTGTGTGTTTGCCTGTGTCGGTTTAACCACTTTGTCATCTTTACTATTTCCTTCTATTGTAATAAAAGCCTGCTCACACCGAGAAATTGGCATGAGGAATTAATTCATGGAGGGACCTGGAATGTCTCCTCATTAAGATTGGAGTCACTCAAGGGAAATAAGGACGGGGAAGGGGAGGAAACTCATGAGAGTGGGATGTCTTGGCCTGGTGAGTGTTGTCTCTGTGCCAGAGGTTCCAGCTGTTTAGATTCTGGCTCTAGTGCGCCGCTGGGCTTCCCCTAACCAAGTGGAAGACAGAAAGTTATCCACAGCGTGACTCATTCACGGCAGAGAGGAACTGAAAGTCACAACAGTCAGCATTAAATCGAATATAATGCAAGAAATCAAGGCATTGCTTTCAAGGAGTCGGCATGAAGCAGGTCAAAACCTTCATAAAACGATTTCACTATTTCACTTGGACCACAGCTGACAGTCCAATCTGCTGATTACAGTGTTACTCAGCATGTGCCAAAATGAGCAAAGAGGAATTACTGTGTAGTATGTGGCCTGTAAAGCAAATATGACCACCCTTAAGCCCCCAGTCATGCCTTTATAATCAACACCACTGTACACACACATCTAAAACAGCACATGATCCCTTAAACCTGTGCTGTAACTGTTAATCTGTGTGAGAGTGTGATGTGTGTCTTTGATGTCAGACTCTGAGCCAAGCACCTGAGGGAAACTGCACACAAGCTTGCAAAAAATAATAATGCTACATAAAAACAGGCTGGATATGGTTTGATTAAAGCCAGACCAGGGCGAAAGTGGAATATGCACAAGGACAGACCATAACTTTAATCTATACACTGATTACTTTTCAATCCTAAAGAGAAACTGTCACGAAGGATCACTACAACTTTAGCCTGCACAACAGGTAGGTGCAGGCAGTGCACCGTGCCTGCAGGAATGTGTAGAGTCATTCAGCGCTCAAACATTTACCTCCTCACACCAGTTTGACAATTGCTCTTAAACACTAAACACATTCCTCACTTTGTTAATAGTGCAAGACTCTGCAGAGTGCATTTGTGTGGGTGGGTGTGCATGTGAGGCAAAACAAGGAGTTTGTTAAACAGTGCAGACTCAGACCTTTGAAAAGAGCCTTGCATTAGCAGACTTTCTGTCTAAGCTCTTTGATGGAGTGAGAGAGAAGGGGGGTGGGGGGTTGGAGGGAGTGAATAATGTCAGCAAGTTGAGCACCTGTGCTAACACGTCTAACAAACCCTGATATGAAGAATAATGTGACCTCACTCGAGCGCACAGGTTTATTTCTTTACCCCCTCTTTTAGTGCCAGAGGCTTTGTTCATGCTGAACTTACTTATCTTGCCACATATCACACACAAATAACTTCACAGTATGTCGAAAGTAACAAAATTCAGCCATTCAGCAGCAACTAAGTTTCACAATATTGTTGCAGGCAGACATTCCAGCCAATCACATGAAATTTCATCCCACAAAGAGTCTCTAGTGGCTTAACTATTGAGTCTGGGTGGCAAACTATTGCTTTCCCAACAATTCAACATTACTGCCTTTCTTGGTATTTCAGCAAAATGGTGCTTAAGACGTGAAGTCAACATCACCTGATGTCTCACATTCAGTGTTTACAACACCTTGACGGCTTCATATTGTCCCCTTTATTTACATACTTTAACAAATCCTTGCACCTTGTTTAGCTTTAGATACCTGCTGTGTAAATAAAGACTTCCCTTCAACACTTACCCTCGACAGCAGTGGATGAGAGTCCCACCATTTTCGAAGACGAAGAAGAAGACAAACCGGTTCATTCATACACAAGCAGGTACTGAAGGAGGTCTTCTGCAGTCAAAAGCCTCCCTGTGAGCTCTGCCTTGTGAAGTCTTTGTAGTGGAGGTGAGCTAAAGTCTGCCCACTGCTGCATTCACACTTCCTTTACCTCTCCCTTCCTCCCTCTGATCTGTTATCTCCCTATCCCTCCCACCATGCTCCCCTCCTCTCTTTTCTTTTTTGGGGGGTGGGGTGTAGGGAGATGGTGGTGGTGGTGCTCTCTCTGTGTGTGTGTGTGTGTGTGTGTGTGTGTGTGTGTGTGTGTGTGTGTGTGTGTGTGTGTACAGCCCCTTTGGATCCCCCTCTGCTGTAATCCTAGGGATCGTATGGCACCTGGGAAAGGCTTGCTGTGTAAACACACACACACACACACACACACACACACACACGTCGACTTACAGCTAACTCACATTCTTTATTCATGCACATTCTTTCCCTCAATACATCACTAACCATTAACTAGCTGCACATAAAAGCTGCCATGCACAAGATGCCAGTGAACCCATTGACATATGAGATACAGTAAAGCATTGTATTACTACTTTTCATGAAAGCATCTTCAGTGTGGTTACTTTCTGATAAAGACACCAGTAAAATGTTTCCAGTGAACCTGATACTGCAAGTGGTAAGCTCTACATTGTAAATGCATTTATTTGAAAAACCAAAGTGAAAGAAAGCGGAGAGATTGAGTAAAGGCTGTGGTGGGGAGGCAGAGGCAAGTTGAGACTCTTCAGAGTTACACGTGGATGACTTGTTGCCTTGAGGCAGACTCATGCGTCCCAACACGATGCGACATGCTGCCTTCAATCACACGGGCACTAACGCTGCACAAACAAACCCAAACGCACACACAGACAAACACACTGCTGAATGCACAGCAATGCAGAAACTCACACAGACAAAACACAGTGCTTTTAAGTGCAGGTTTTAACTAAATATCAGCCGCAGAATAAAAAACGTGTTAGCTGGCTGTAGACTGCATACTGGGAAGGCACTATATTAGATTTTATGCAGAGCACGTAAAATATAAGATCACCTGTTGTTTGGAATCGTGGCATGACCCCTTTGGCCATCTACTGATCGCAATACACTTTTTTTTTTTTTTTTTTGCTAATTTAATGCTCTGCCTCCAAAAAATGAGTTAGAGTTGCTGCTCAGCAACAGACTCTGGCTTGCCACATACGTTTGGACATCATCTGAGTCTAGTGTCAATATGATGTATATGTTTTGGTAGCAAAATGATAGTTTTCTGAGTTACGTTACTGTCAAAAACAGAAACACAAGAAGCCAACATTCTGATAAACCATCAATTCTGGCACAACACAAGCAGACATATAAAACTTTGCCTAATAAATAGTCTACCTGGCAAAATCTTGAATTTAACTAAAGAAAAAGCAAACAAAAATGCACTGAAGTTTGAGACCCCAAAGCAACCAAAACAACATAGTTATACAGTACTGACAAAAAAATAAAGAGATGAAGGTGATGTTGGTGAAGAACACCGTAGAAACACCACCAGACAATGAGTGAGAGACAAACAGTTCATACTGTGCATATATAGAGAAGATTTTTAAAATACACTCCCAAGGCTGTCGGTGAAGAAAAATGGAAAATGAATGGCCTAATAATGTGGACAGGAAGTCTTTTTACCATCTGTTGATACAGGAAAAGAGAGCTTCCTTGAGGCATTTCTCGTGTTTCAAAACTTTTCCCAAAATCTTGCTGTGACAAACGCCACAGACACGCCTTGCTAGACTTTGTTATGGCCTGACTCCTCACTGGGACTAAACGTGACCTCTGACCTCTTCAGTAAACTCACACAGGACTGTGGATGCCAGAGGAGGGATGAAGGAGACACATCATGTAAAAACCACATCACTTTTTTTCTCCTTACAACTGGGTACAACAGCTCTCATGTGTTGGAGTCAAACTGACACATTCAGGTAATGGATGTGATTTACAAATTGACAGTGAGAACCAATCAAGTCATCAAAACAAAACAGGGTTATAACCACAAGGGTTACAACTCCTGCTAGACAAAGCTGCTGTGAGAAACTCAAACGACTGTACCATCTGTGACTCCACAAGAGATCGGTATCTAATGAAAACTGCTGGGTTTTTCTTGGAAGTATCCCCTTCCTTATTGTCTTTGGACATGTTGGATATACAGCCATTTCCCAACCTGATCTGACATGAAAGAGCACTGCAGGTTGAAGACTTTGAGGTGTCCAGAAACACAGTGTGGGAGTCTGTCTTTGTCTCATCGCTAAGCTCAGCTGAACAATATGACCCAGCAGCTTTTGAAAGGAAAACTAAAGCTTTTTTTTTTTTTTTTTTGAGGAAAAGCATAATCTTATCTCATGTTAAGTGAGTCACAGTGAAGAGACAGCAGGGTTTGAGTGTTATCTTCATACCGTGTGAGGGTTATCGACATACCACCATCCAACTCAGTCATCAAAGCTGAGGCACGCATGTTTAAAGAAAATAGCTGAATCATAAAACAGATAAAAAAAAAATCTTTTTCACATCTGTAGTTAAAAAAACACCAACATATCACACCTGTTTGTGGGATATATATATCGCTGAGGTGTGTGTAGCCAGCACATGCAAACAAAGGTGAGGTAAACCCGACGGCCAGATGTGCTTGAGATTTTTAATTGCATTAAGAGCTGTGCCAACAAAGCCTTCTCTCACCAGCCTGTGCCCTATCATGATGAAATCTCCTCCCACTCTACTCCTCAGATTCCAGGCATTTCCCAAGTCTGACGGTTCTCCTCTCCCCAGCACTAAACATGTCTGGGCATTCACAAACTGATACCTCCGGAGCCCACAGTACGTAAACAGAGACAGTACTGGTTCATTGGGAAGATGATACAAATCAGTATGACTGTAACTGTGACCTAACAGTCTTTTTGTTACTGTTTGGCCTGTGTATTTGTCATTTAAGGTATAATTTGAGGTGGGTGAACACAGCTTGACTCAGAGATGCAATTTTAATTAAGATGCAGGAATGTTGCAGATTTATAAAAATTGCTAGAATCAATATTTTAATACTAACAGTGGATCAAATTACTGTCCATAAAAGGGCTCACTTGTATTATGACCCCGTGGTTCCCATCAGCTCTACGGTGCATTTTAGCGTCTTTCAACTCACTGAATGCTTCCGAAACCACAATCTTGTCCCTTGCCTACATATTCTCCATTCATACATTCATATCTGTTTATAGACATCACTCAAACCACTCTGATCAGTGTTGTTTCCAGATCCAGCAAGCAGACATTTTCTGTGAAAACCCACTATATGCAAACTCTTCAGTACCCAACAACCAACAGACAAAGTTAGCAAGTAGCTGGTGAACATCGTGGAGCATTAGCAGCTAAAGATCCGGAGAGTTCCATCCGGAGTTGGTGGAGAGCATAAAGAGAGCTCAGAGGACAGTGAATACTGGACTCACTTATGTGGCCAGAAACACAACTCCAACTGTTTATTTCATTTAAAGATCATCTGATAAACGAACTACTGAAGAAGACCCTTAGAGACCGATTTTGAGCTTATTCCACATATTGCCAACGGACCACTTTTCCTGTCCCACATTAGTTAATGGGCTGACCAACTGTATGGGGATGCCCCATATGCCCCCTATAGAGATCGACTTCCTCCTTCTACTGATGACATCACTTATCACCGCCAGCCTTCTGTTTCCTCTTCCTGTCACCTGACCCATTCCCACTTTTACCGTACTGTCTCTGGTGACCCCATTCTCAATGCACTGTCTAGATCCTATGCTAGATAGAATTGAATGTGTCTGCTTCTACAACTATATTTCAAAGGGATGACAATATAATGGAGCTCTTAAATATGCCTTTATTACAAACCTCTTTTTAGCTGCTGTAGATAGTCCCCAAGAGAGTCAGAATTCCTCTCTCATGGCTTTGACATGCACATTTATTATGTGGATGGACATTTTAAACAAACACATATCAGAAAAAGCACAACATAAGTGTACTGTATGTCATACATGGCATCCTATAAAACATGCTGGAGTTGACCAGCAGGTGAGGGGAGCATGTGGAACAATTTATTTGGTTTGGAGGAGTCGTAAAGGTACACAAATTAAGGGAGAAGAGGGGAAAAAACATGTTCTCCCCACTGTTTTTATTATACGCAGGAAGATGCTTCAGGTTATCATAAAATACAGCAAGAATCCCACACTCCATGACACTCACAAGCGGACTCACAAGTACAGCAAATACACAAAAGATGGACAGAGTGCAGGGAAACAGATTCTTTAAATGTCTGTCTTGAAAGAGGAGGTATTATTCTGTCCTACTTGAAATAATTCCTTTGACTTAGAGACTGACACTTGAGCTAGATTCGTCCTTGAAAACACTATTTTATAATGTCAAATCAGGCAAAACAAAGTATTTGGAGGACACATTCCACAGCACAATTACTTTCAAGGCTTACATCTTAGTTTAAATCTCCGTAAAGTAGCACACGGCTTAGGTGTAATTCCCCCTATCTCTGTCAATAATTCTAGACGTCATTTAAGTGGGGTGTGTATGTATCCTGCAGTCAACGTCTAGAACTAATTTCTAGTTTGAACGTGCGTCCCCACTCCTTCTAATTAGGCCACTCTAATGAGCCTGTCACAAAGAGAAATCTACACAAAGTCATCAGGCCTCTTGAGGGGCTTGGACATTTCCATGGCGATAAGAGTGGGAGAATTATGGGTTTGTGCACTCCCGCTCACCTGTTTAAGCATTAACTGGCTTTCTGAAGGGCAGCAATGGAGCACCGAAGCTTTTGATGTTCACACACACAGCCCCACTAACGCACACACACAGAGCTACCCATGGCTTCACTGCAGTTGAGTAATCTGGGAAGCAGTGGTGAAAGCAGGGAGCTGCTCTCTTAGCAGTGAGAGCGAGCCAAGGGCCACTGTTACAGGTCAGGTTAGTAAAGCAGTGCTGCTCATTTTCCCATCTGATGTTCACTATGTCTATTCACTGTGTTCTGGCATAGTTTTAGGAAGATTAAACCTGGGATCAGATTACATGTCATCAACTCAGTAATGACAAAATGTGACAGATGTAGGGCATCACGAACAAATATGTGTGCCAGAGCAGTCATTTCAGTGTGGGCAGTGTGACACTGACAGACAAAATGAAGCAGCAGTCTTTCACGGGTCAGAATGCACAGACCATTGTGATTTTTAATTTAATTAATCTCTCCTGTAATCCTTTACTTACCTTATGATGTTAAATCTATTGCATCTGCCAATACACATCAATAGCTGATCATTGAATGTGCTTGTTTAGCTCTGTGATAAACTCTCAAGGGGATTTCCCCTGTCTTTCCCCAGTGCATTATGGGATTGATTTTCCGACTGACCCTGAACGGAAAGAAGCAGGTTTAGAAAATGGACAGATGGGTAGAAGTTGTCTGGTCACAGAACAGTCGCACTTGCCAGGTGGCAACTGTTATATCTGAGTATTTCTGTATGGAGTCAGGTCAAAGGTCAAAGGTCACAGAACTGACCATGATGTAGGGGATGTCTGTCTGCTAAACCTCTTTCCCCTCTTTCTCATTTTTCATCTTCTGCCCCCTGATTTATTCAGGTCTGAGATGGCACAGAGGGCTTGACTCAGCCTGCTGTGAGACAAAGGCCCTACAGTGCAGTCAGTATTATTCAGATCCCGTATCTGCCCAGAGTCCTATGAGATCACCACAATGCTATGTCTCCCTCACAGAAAAGTATTCACATACTGAGAAAGATGCTATTCTGCAAGTGGAGGCACTGCTTTACTGATGTTGCACAGACAAGGGTAATATACACAGAACACACATGCATGCCTGCAAACACACAGATGCACACACACACACAAAGGGGAGAAGGAGCTGCTTTGTCTCCATTCGGGATTTTTCGTGTAATTGGTTGGGATTTTGACCGAAGCAGTTAGTTGCTCACCAGAAAACTTGAACACACTCTGTGTCTTCTTGCTGTTGACTGATTCTAACCATTATGTTGCCCATTGGCTCTTCAAGTGGATGATCTGTGGTGCCTTTTGCAACCTCTCTGTATTGAAAAGTTTGACGTTAAATACATACTGTAGTTTATCATTTATTAAACATAACGTGTGTGCATCTGACTAAACAGCCTTTACAATCATTACTAAATCACTGTTAAATGACCACTGTTAACAAGGCTGCTTTATGCCTGGATCAGACTACACAAATCTAGCTCGATTTTGAGATGATTTTGTTGTGGCCGACCAATTACCAGCATCATGGACGATTGTGAATGACAGTCAGGGTCTGTACTTGTGAAGTGTGACATGCTAAACAACCTGTCCTGCAGTGTCTGGGATGTCCCACACACCCCGGCAAAAAGACTATCAACATTTTTTTTGTCTTGACATGCCTTGTATGACATCTGAGGTTGCTGCTGTCAGGTGGGACAACGAAAGAGAGGAAACGTTTGTTGAGCTATGGAAACAATACCCCCGCATGACCGAGTCAAAAAATGTTGGCATAAAATAGCAGAAGCGCTTCATCAGCCCGGCGAGTAGCTGCTGTGCTGTCATAACATTATCCCTTGTCCTAATTGCAGAAATATGTTTATCATTACCAGCTCCACATGTAACATTGAAGTTGGCTGTTTGATGCGGCCAACAATAGAATGTTAATGTTATAGCGCATCTACAGCCATTTTTCTTTCTTTTCTTTTGTCGGTATACACAGTTGCTTCACTCGCCTCCCTGATGACACCTGAACTTCTGCATGATTGTGAGATAAGACATACTGTGATTTGTTGGGGTCATACAAATAGTCTTGCCAGTCACCTGACCAATACACAGCAAGAGTTTCTAATACTGTGATCGCTCGGTATGACACGGTGACTACGTCAAAGATTAAAAAAAAAACAACATGTAGTCTGATCCAGGCATTGGCAGAGACGCAGTATGAAGAATTAGACCACACAGAATTGCATTTACAATTTTTTGTTTCTGTATTAACAGGTGAATCATATCTTGATGCAATTTCTAAATTTCCAGAATCAGTCATCATGTACACAGTCAGTTTTCAAAGCCACCAAGATTGACAAAGGGATAAAGAAGCCTAAAATAATGATGCGTCAGTCTGATGAGTAAAAAAGGGCGGCAAGTCTGCAGTTTCACAAGTCTTAAATATCATTACAACATAGGGCAAATAAGAAACAGCTATGAACAAGTTGCATTTTTTCAATGACAAAAACGAATGTTGGGCCATTAACAAAAATCACTAAATTACAGCCTAAAAATGATTCAGTCAACAGTTTCAAAATGATGTGTTACTTGATTGCCCTGGGCTCATCCGTGACAGAAAAGTCATCTTGTCTCATGAGGTGTCTTTCAGCATTTTGTTACATCAAGATGCATCAGTATTTGGTCAAAAAAGCTGTCCAACACTGTCTGTTGCCAACTATTAAGCCTGTAGGCAGACCTGTAATCATATGGCTAAACATTTCAGAGCGTTGTTATGTTCAGTGATGGCCCTTCATCAGAGGAATATGGACCAGATCTTTCCCATATATGTAATCTGTTTGTTTCATTTAAACACTGTATAAAATGATCACACAACAGACTTTTAAAATATCTTGTTAACACGTACCAATTCTGATGTTTCTATGGAATAAAATGATGGCACTCACTAGATAGTTTCCAGGAATTTGAACTCTTCTGCATGTGTACCAGAACCACATTTGTCAAACTATATGTACACTGTGAACTGCTAACCTGGATCATCCCTAAGGCCAAAAAAATACAATTTCTATACCTGTATGTTACCATGTTAGCAGTGCTAAATAATGGCTGCTGAAAACAGCATATCAACATATAGTAAAACTGACAACAGGTTAGGTGAGTCCTATTCAAACTAAGACTGTTACAATCTGCCACACCTCTAATAAATCTGAAATGTCCATGTGAGTTTATTACTTGTACCTGTATGCATGCACACCCCAGGCAGAGTCACTTTTCACCCTCTGCAACAGAAGAAAACACTATATTTCTAAGTGCCACACACACTCTATAGTCCCCTGCTATAATGTTGTGCAGCAGATCTCCATGGAAACTCTTTATAGACAGCTGTGCAGAGAATGACCATTGTGTGACCATACACACAATTCACATGTGCACGCCCACACATGTGCATACACACAAATGCCCTGCATGTATCTCAGCCATATGAATCTTTGTGATCTCCTCATCTCACAAGGGTTAAAGAGGGGAATTCCACTTCTTATAGGGTTGGTCCAAAATCATCCATCATTTATGGGCCATATATATACATGGATAAGTGTCAGCATGTCTGCACACTAAATTTATGTCTAAAAATTGTTAAATAAAGACTGACAAGGCAAACAAAACGAAAGACCTCATGAACCTTTCATGCATAAATAAAAATTCTATGGGTTGGAGATTCCTTCTCCATATATGTTTTATTATCATAGCTGGTGTTCCAATTGGTTAGAATAACATAACATTTAGCAAGCACTGCAGAGAGAATAGACAGGAGTGCTCCACGGGAAACACTTTACAACAGAGTCTTGTGAGACCAAGGAATCCACAGAGAGCTGTATAACAGACCAATCACAGTCCAATTTAAAGTTGGTATTTGAATGTTTACATGAAGGTGAAGATTGAAATTTGTTGTCCAAACAATCTGCAACAACTGTAAAAGCAGCATTGACATTGCACTGAACCGCAGGACTTAGTCTGTTGTTGTGAAGGCTGCTGTTTCCTCGGCCCCATCAGATTCTGTTGGAAAGCTGCTCCCAACTGACCACTGCCATTAAAAATCTGGACCTTGGCAGGTTACATTTTAGTCACATTTTCTAAAACTAGGACAGGTTGGAAAACACTGGAATAGTCCTGTAAGAGTGACAGAAACTTTGGAGTCAAGTTCGATCCACAAACACTGCTTTTGCTATGTGAAAACATAGATTACAGCATATATAATGAGATATGACATGAATACACGCACTGACCACTGGCTAGATGACGACAACAGACTGCATTTCATTTGTGCTCTTCTGCCCTGCTAACCCAGACCCAGTGACATGTTTTAATTCAGCTTTTAACAAGTCAAATCATTGTCTACTCTCAAAGACATTCACTCCACAAGCCTGAAGACTTACTGATTTGTATCATGAAAAAAATAAACTGTTACTCAGAGCATCACTGGTTACTTTTGTACGTGAATAACAAACTTGAAAGAATAAATCAGGCACACACATGCACAAGGGAAGGCACACTCATGCCAACAAACACACAGCTTCTCTTTTCATACATTTCTCAGTGGAATGTGGATATGCAGAGCACTCTCATCTCGTTAGAGGAAAGACATGGATGGAGTGGTGACTGCACTTACATCAGCAGTATTTTACATTTAATTATCATTGTAGAATCTATAGCAGATCATTGTTTTGGCCACAAGTTCTGCCTTATGCTCAAAAATTATCCTGACAATAGCCACAATTCATCATATCTGTAGGGCAAAATCATAGACAATCCCACCACTGCAATGCATCTCTGTGGAGACAGCCTCTCCCCTCTCACACCCACCTGATGCTCTGCTTCTCACAGTGGAAACAAGCCCTTTATTACACTGCTGCTCCAGCTGGCTTGGATTGTGCATAAGAAGAAGCTCCCACCATTCAAGCTCATACCTGCCTCTCATCAACCTTACCAAGCTTGATATCTGAACACATGTGACTGTACACAGCAAACTCTGACTGTCAAAAAGGGAACAAAAATAGCATTTGGGACCGGTTCAAAGCTGCACTAATCAATATTTGTAAATGAACATGGATCAAGTGAGCCATGACCTTTAATGTGAAGGGCTTCACACCTAATAATAATGATATCTTCACTCTCGCTTCTCAAATCAACCTCATTTCCAGCAGCAGCAGACAGCTGCTTTCAGCAAAAAATAAACCCACTGTACACTACCTACCCAGCAACAAACGCCTATCAGACAAAGTGGAGCATTTAACTGCTAAAGACCAGGTTTCTCCTTCAGTGGATAGCAAAACAGAGCTGCAAGGAGTATGACATTCATCACGTGGAAACGAGCATGGCCCCAAATAAATGCTAACTGTATGCCAGGTGTGTGAAGAAGCTATATATATGCCATATCAATTATTGATTGATTAAGTACTGTTTTAATAATCAATCCTTTCAAGCAATATCAAGTTAAAACATGTGTAGCTCCTCAAATATGAAAATTTACAGCTTTTCTCCATCTCAAATCAGTACAAACAGGATAGGAAATTAGCACCAGCCACCAGTCAAATGCTAATAAACTATGAAAGTGGTTGGTAGATTTCACCTTTTAAAAAGTTTCTTTCCCACAAACTGAACCCCTTTTGGGTTTTTGATGTTGTCTGGAGTTCGTGAATGGCATTTGTCCTTATCTTCTGACATGCAAACAATATATTGATAGTCAATCAATTGATACATTATCATTACTTTTACTCACAAGACAACTCAAGGAAAAGTAATATAGCAGCAGCCTCTCAGGAGATTAAAAGACCACATAAACAGTAGGGTGCTCCCCAGGGATCACCAGTCAACACTGTTTTCTCCTGTGCTGTTTACACAAACTCAAAGCTTAGACAGAAAGTCAGCCAGGCAAAATTCCTGTGTGTTTGTATGTGTGTATGTGTGTTGAGAGAGATGGGAGTGACAGGCGAGGATTTCTCCCAACCTGAACAAGACCTAAAGACACCTCCTCCTTTAGATACTCTGTGTACACACCAAACACACTGGTGACATCCACACAATCCACATACACTGGCGTGGTGAGTAAGGAAGGATGGAAAAGAAGTAACTCATAAATGGGAAAGGAAGAAGCGACATATTTGACTACAAAAAGATATTTTTCTTGTTGGCCAACAGGCTGTTAAAATGTGCTGGAAAAAAGTTTGTCCCATTCGCTCTCACCTCAAATCAGCCAATTAAAATGTCCATTAATTGGATGTTATAATCACTATCACATGTTTACCTGCCTGGCGGTTGGCAACAAGTCACTGGAAAACACTCAAGTCTCTACACAGCTTCAAAAGCCTGATAAAGCTCAGAAATGCTGAGCTGGGTCACACCTTGTCCCGGTAAGGCTGTTACTTCTAACCTCTTGCCAAGGCCCACGAGGGGGGCAAGTGTATTTATTTTCTGTTACATTGTGGAAAAATGTTGGACAGTGCAGGGGGCCAACTATACCCCTCCCAGAGAAAACAGATGGGGCGGAAACACATTTTGTATTTCCAGCTATTACAACACAAACGGACCGTCTCTGCTGGTGGTTTCCAGTATCAAACAATGATCAACAGATCTCCAAATATCTCCTCTCCACATCCAGATATTTGACTTGACTGAGGATGACTGAGATTCACTTTCTGTAACAACAATCAAACTTTAAACGAGCACTTGGTTTTCTGCCTCTCCAAGCAGCTGGGGAGGGGGGGCACAGCAATCATTGATATTCTAAGTACACTGCCATTGTGTCTTCTGAAATGTACAACAGGAGGGAGAATTACGAGGGGGGATTCCTGAATAACATCAGAGCATATTAAGTGCGACTGTGGCAGAAAGTTAGAAAAATGTAACTTCACGTTTATGAATGCCCAGCGCAGGTGAGGGTGATTAAGTCCCAGGTGCGGCTGTTTTGACAGCCGCGAAAAATCACCAATTAACACGTAAACCAATTATGTGTGAATCCACCTTAGCAAACTGCACAAAGACACACTCAGCATACACAGCACCAGTTAAACTCTTTTACGGCAACGTTTCAGGTTGAGCAGTACTTACATTTGGTGCCTTTTGAGTCCATTCCGCCGGTGATGCTGTCAGTTCACTACAGGCCCATGAGTGAGTGTGTGAAGGCGTGAGGAGTCACTGCTGACAGACACAGTCGCTTCATCGCAGATCCGCTGGTCGGAAACTTGAGACAAGCTGCGTCTCTGCTGGGTCCTAGTGTCAGCTTTTGCAATGAACTGCCTTCACAACTCAGAGTTACATAGGCGCAATGACTCTTAAAGGCAGCTGAATAGTTTGTCATGTTAGGAGAGCACTTATTCGGTTTCTTGTCGAGTTCATGTCTGAACGGTATCCGGAAAACATGTAGCTTAGCTAAGTTAGCTAGCAGCTACCTCATTTCAGAATTAATACAGGAAACAAGGGGTAAACTGCCAGCCTGGCTCGTTCAAGAGGTAACAAATTCTGCATCCACAACTGCATCGAAGCTCACAAATTAACACTTTAGATCTAAATATATTATTAAAAAGAAACGTATAAAACCAAATTTGCTGTTTTACGGATATTACAAGCCGCCGACAGTAGTAGGTCTTGGCCGGAAGTGTTCACCGTCTCCCCAGCAACTTCTACAGGCCAAGAAATTGCGGCGGCGTTTTATTTCGTTTTTAGTATTTACAATGTAGAACGTGTCGATAAATTATCATTACAGTTGCTGGTTAAGTGGACTTTATTACCATAAGTCAAACCCAGGCTAGCGGTTTTCTCTTCTTTCCAGTCTTTTTACTAAGTCTTTAGGCTAACTTAAACTAGCCTTAGCTAACGCTAACTGACGTGAACTTGTTCATCTCGCGACAAGAGCGTGATAGTCATTACCAAAATGTCAGTCCTTTAATAATGGTTCCCAACTACAAAGAAAAAAGAGGAGGCTGAATTTGTTTCAAGTTTAATTTTTAGTGACAAAATCAAAAATAACAGTATTCAAAGGAAGTAAAGTCTTCAACAACCCTGGATCTTTGTCAGTGTGTTAAATACCTTGCAGAGTTTCATTGTGAGTGAATATAATCTCTGTAGCTACAAAATTATTGGATTATCATTCTAAAAGAATATAAATAATAATGAATGTAAATGTATGGATGACTATAGTCCTCATTCTAAAACATTTAGTCATCATTCTATTGCAATGAGCTGGAAAACATGGAGCAGGAGGACTGAATTGGTGTTTATCTATTTAATCTACTGGATTGCACATTCTTTTAGATTACCATACAGCTGCACAGTGAACTGTGTCTATTGGTGACCTTTAACTATTAAACCAGAACATTACATGGAAGTGATCTGCTAATCTGTATATTTGCATTCTCACTTTGGTTTTCATTTGCACACAAATCAACGCAGGTTGCACAATGATTGAAAAAACTTGTGTCCACCACAGATTGTTTCTTGTTTCATTCCATATCAGTTAGTGTAAACAGGGGGGGGCACAGCGTTTCATGTGAAAGAGCAAAAACAGGGAAACAGGTAAACAAAATGCATCCTTATAAACCAACTCAAAGTGATGCTGTTTGCTCACTCACTCATTCTTCTCATCTAATCATTCACCCTGATAAAGTGTCATAAATTATATACTGTATCTACATTCTACTCATTTAGATTGCTGGTGCTGCACACTCATAACTAAGAGAGCATAACAAATAAGGCAAAGCCAAAATTCTCCTCTTTATGTTTTAGTACTACGGCTCTGGTCACAGACATCCCCACATGTGGCCTTAAGAGGGGCAAAGTCTTCCTCCTCCTCCATCCTTCAGGCTTCAGAAAAGTACAGCACTACTGTGCTGTAGTCTCTATTGCTTACACACCACTCCAGCACACAGCCACAGTTGCACTGGCAACCATTTATCAGTCCATCTGTGCATAATGTCTCTGTGGCCTTCCCTCAGTATCTCAGAAGTCCACGCTGGTGTGACCAGAATTTGGTTCGTCATCTGAGGAGATCTAGAACAGGTTCGCAGCCATGGCAGTGAAACTGAGTAGAAGTCTTCCTATCTCTTCCTTCCCCCCATCAACAGTCAGTGAAGACTCTCACTCAAGTTATGGCAGTATTAATGGACGTCCACGTGTTATTTAAAACAGTCGGGCCTGTTTCTTGAGCTCATTTCTCTTCCACAGAGCCAGCCGGTCAAAATCCTCCATGGTCATGCCAAACACCTGGGCAAATTCCTCTGGGGACAGGTGACGCTGAGAAAACAAGGATAAAGAGACGACACACAGTTATGACATCATACCTTAAACAATTTACAGTAGACATAACCGAACAGTTCAAAGAATCATTTTCTTTTAAATACAATTAAAGAACATTTTACAGGATTTGCTTGGTGGCTTGTCAGAAGTGTCTTAGGTGGGTGGGGTTCTGCTGTGGGTATAGCCACAGCACCAGGAACTTCTTCCCAGCACAGTTTGCCTTACGGCCCATTCAATAATTTACCTCCAACCTGGCTCTGTCTACATCTTTGGGGAGCCTGTTGCGACCTCTGGTGGTGACAATGAGCGCTTCATAGGGGTAAATCTGCAGAAAGCAAGAGGCAGCAGTGCTTTATCAAACCTCTGACACTTACAGGAACACTGGGATTATTCAACATATAGGCGAACTCACATGGAATGAATTATTCAGGTGATTATTTTAAAACCTTACCGTGTATTCTGCTGGGAGGATAGAGAAAGAGAATTAATGTCAGTACATTAGAAAAAGCACCGGATTAATTGCTTCATATAAATTGGTTAGCAGTAGGTGTTCTAAATAGATTTTAAATTACCTCTGCTTCCCCAGTTAACCTCGCTGCCACTGTCATACTGGTACTGGTAGCAATCTGCACTCTGAGGCTGCAAGTGTAGAGACGGACATCAACTTAGAAAATCTTAATACATATGTAATAAGACCTGGGGGAGTAACAGCCCTAACAATACTTGAATCTAGTGCCTTGAGGTTCAAGTCAATTTCATATAACACATGCCATTTTAAAGATGAGGGCCCCATCAAAAGTAAGCCCCAAGCCTGTATAATAAATGCAGCAAATCACGCTGTGTTGTCTCTTGTGCTCTGTTTTCTCACCCTCTGGATGCCATTGCGTCCATATCCTGGCAGTGAAGCAGACTTACAAACGAAATCTAAAATACAGAAAGCAGAAGTAAAATATTAACCTTGGCATGCCGTATTACCTTGGTTATTTTTTGCAGTTTGGCACATTCAAATCATGTGACCATCAGTCAATGCCAGAAGATGGCGCTCATAGCTAATCAAAAGAATTCCTACAGTTCCAGATGTGTGCACAGTGCTGGAGCTTTCTTGATGTAAGGTCATTGAATCCATCACAAGCACATCATTTATGACAAAATGCCTACCCCCATTCAAAAACCACATATAAAAACAGCTACAAATTAATTAAGACAGATACTCAAAATGAGGTAGTCTGCATTAAGCCAAAATAATTTCATATTATTTATCGAATATAAATGATAAACTCACCACTATCAACACTGTACTGAGATCTGGGAGCTGTGAAATAAAGAGATCATACAGTTACATTATTGCAAAAGACATAAATGCTGCAGCATTTTTCATCTGCCTTGCTCTAATTTTGATTAAATTCCTAAAAGAAATATTCAGGCAAAATTGCTGCAGAGATCTGACAGCCACCTGTCTAGTTAGAGATGTAACAAAGAGCAGAAAAGGAGCAAGTTGGTTTCCCACGAAGCCCTGGGAGGAACACAAAACATCAAAGGGGCAATAAGGCAGAAAGAGGCCAAGCAGGACTGGTTCAGGGAAGAGAGGGAGAAATCCAAAATATAAAAACAACATACAACTACACACTGCACAACACAGCTTGGTTGGTTACAAGCCTTTGTTGCCTTTCAACCACAGCCAACAGATTCCTGTTCAGTTGTGTCCCCTCCCATCAGAGAAGCAGCTTTAATGAGAGATCTTACTGCTCATAAATAAACCAGGATATGGGACACCAGCTGTGAGAGTGAGAGAGTGAGATACTTACACAGATAGATGGATGGAGAGATGGAGAGTTAACAGAGTAGAATACAGAGAGTGACATCACGAGAGAGAGGAGGAGAAAAAGGCCGCAATAGGCACGCAAACTAAAGAGGGAGATGGTGAAAGAGATGGAGCCAGGAAGTGAAAGGAAGAGGAAACCATTGGTGTCTGAATGCCAGGCGCTAAAATAAAAGTCTGTGTCCCGCATGACCAGTAAAGTTTGGTCCTTACAAATAGAAACACTCTGGTAGCTTCAGGTCCAGCTTAATCACATCTGGCACATCTGCACACGTGGCTGAACACTCTTCTTTCGGTAGCTTGAGTCAGAATCAGTGTGATCATATACCCGGACAACAATGACAGGCCACATCTGCTGCTGCTGGCCTACCACAGGTCCGGCAGCAGCTGTTCAGCTACCTCAACATCTTTCCATCTCAATAAACCACCTCGCCTGCAGCAGCCATGACCCTCCCTGACCTGCATCCACAAGCTCACCGCCCTCACCCCAAACTCCCCCACATATGATCGCACTGGAAGGGACAAAGACATGGCTGCACAGGAATACAGTCACAGATGCAGGCATTCATGAACTTGTAGAAACAGAGAGAAGAAGAGACAAAGAGGGAGATGCGTAGGGGGCAGGGTGGATCCTTACACCCGTTGACAGTGTTGTTGTACGCTGTGGTGCCGTAGCCTGTAGTGTTGAGTGTTTCCTTGCTCCCACTACGAGAATTCCTCGCGCTGCCCCAGGGGTCGTTGTCATAGGAACCAGATCTGGCTTTCATCTCCTCCTTTAGGATCATCCTCCCGATGCCACTCCCAATCTGAGAGGGAAGGGGAGAAAAAAGAAGAGAAAACTGCTAATTTAATGTACAGTGAATCCAAGATGGAGCAAGAAGCAAATAAAGAAAAGGAAGATCAGTTCAGCACCATACCATAGGAAATGCATTATTTATGGATGTTTCTGAGGAGGTGGCTTTCTTCGACCAGATGTTGAAGAGAGAAAGAAAATAATGAAGCTCTTACTCTTTGAAGACTGTGACTCCAACTCTCTTCATCTCCTCCTGTCGAGAAGCGTCTTCTCGGCATCCGATAGGCTGAGAGAGAACACAGATAAAAGAGATTCCCTTATATGTATATAGAGCTCAGAGTGGAGTGCAGCAACAGAGAGGGTGAGTGAATAAATACGACAACGCAGAGCTACAAAAAGGACTGTACTGTGTTTGGTCCAGAGCAAAATGATGAAACACAGCCCACTATGCAGCTCGCCATTCTAAACTCAGTGCAATGACACTGCTTCCTACCCTTGGGGGAACTGGTGTACGGGTAGTAGTCAGACTCTGACTGTGTGTATGGCTCAGGAGAGAAGGTGGACAGTCTGGAGGATCTGAGGATGTCCTCGCTAGTCCTGCTTTTGGTGGCTGCGTCCACATGATTGTCTGTGAAGACATGGATGCAGTTAGGACAGAAAAGAAAAACAGATAAAATCAAATTAACCAAAAAATAGTTTTGGGGAATTTTGGGATATATGCCTGTTAACTTGTTTTTGTTTTTTGTTTTTTGTTTTTTCACGACAATCAGATGAGAAGTTTGAAGCTGTGACCAGAAGTTGGTCAGCTTGGCTTAACATAAAGCCTGTTGCTGTCCAAACGATTAAAAAAATGCCTACCAGCACCTCTAAAGCTCATCCATACATATCTGATTTGTTCCATGCAAAGCATAAAAACAGCAAGTTGAGGTTTTACAGGGGGTTATGTGGCAGACTATTTCTTACTGTGACTTCCTGAAGTCTCCTCTAGCTACCTGGCAATTTCACGGTGACGACAAGATGCCTGGAAGTAACTGTGCCAATTTTTTGTATGGCAGGAAACAAACAAGATATGCTGTAATGTGTTAATTAGCCTTGCTTCCCATGCCTCCAGTCTTTATCCTAGGCTAAACTCATCGTCTCTGGACGGCCAGCTTCATATTGAACAAACAGATATGAGTGGAATCAGTGTTATATCTGGTTCGTTTAATCTGTACAAAAGCAAAAAATGACAAGTTGCAGTTTCACAGGGGCTACATGTTACATGTATAAGACTATTTCTTTACTGGAGCAGCAACTTCCTGGAGCCTCTGCTGGCTCACTGGCAACCTCACGACAAGATTCCACAGAAAACCAGATATAACGTGTTGCTCAGCGAGCTTCAGAGGGATTGGCTGGAAAATTTTTTTACCTTTGTACGGAGCAATATTTCCCCTTGCCTCAAGTAGTTGATAAGCTAACTGTCTCCTGGCTCCAGCTTCATATTGAATAGGCAGATATGAGAGAGGTATCAATCTTCTCATCTAGCTCTCAGCAAGAAAGCAAATAAGTGTACTTCCCAAAATGACAGTACGAGAGGAAAACGTGTTAATGAAAATCACAAAGATGTACAGCGACAGAGTATATTTATGCTTCATATCTACAGTCATCCTATCCACCATTCCTGTCAGAGGAGATCGATATTTCAGCCAACAGCAAGAGAATAACCAGTATCATCATGTGTTCAGTTACTGCTCAGCCTGAGGCACACAGTCGTTTCATGAGTGGTGTGAGGCGACGATACTGATGCCACTCTGCACTAAAGCACAGTCAATGGAAGTCAATGGGGGTGACATGCAGTGTAATGTCAGATAGATCGCTCCTCACTCTGTTAGCCATTAGCCATGCCAGCCCTAATCCATGATCAATTGAATTTCTATATACATGATGCATGACACCAATGGCAGACATTCTTGTCTTTGGGACACACACTTCCAGCTCTGACAACAGGGAAAGCTGCTGCCCATGGACACACACACAGACACACACACACACACACAGTTTGACAGCAGATTGAAGTCAGAGGAAGTATGGCTATACAATATTGACGTTGGATGACAAACACAGGAAAAGAGACATATACTGTACACACACACATACACACATAGACATATGAAATATCTATAGACAGTGACTGAAACAGCGAGAGGAGGGAGATACTTACAGTGGCAAGGTCACCAGGGAAAGTGGAGCAGAAGGTGGAGGGAAGTGAATAAAAGTGATTGGATGCAGTAAAAAAGAGGTGAAAAGAAAAGGGAAACATTATTGAAGTGTCCCTAAGGGACATGTGACAGTGTCAGAGCTTTGCTACCCATAAGGAGAGACAAAAACCAGGGGTCTGATACAGAGTCTTTTCTATAAAGGTAGCAAACTTGTTCACTGAATAGTACATAACGGGCCTTTGATGCACACAGCAACACGACCTCACATGTATCTGTTGTGGCTTTGGGTTAACATCAATCCTGCTAATGCTGAAACAAGAGAAAACAATAATCAATAGCTGTTTAGGAAGACATAAAGTACGAGAAGGATCAATATGACTGATGGTGAAGTGAGTGCTGAGTGTCAGTATTCTAACAAGGCAAGCTTAAAGGTTTCTGAACTTGCCACTAACAGCAGATGCTGAAATTTCTTTAGTGTCCATGAGCAAAAATGTATATGTGCATGGAAGCATTATGGCCAGTGATGTACTAATTATAGCTGAGAAACATAGAAGGGTGAACGGGGCGACACAGCTGACTAACTACCCCACAAATACCAACACATTCAGTACACAGATGAACATGCAGGACAAAACAAAGATAGACTGTCCTCCATCAAGAGATCTTGTGACTCTCAGCTGAAAAGCCTTTTCCAATGTGATGTGACAAAGGGATAGTGGATCCTTTTCTTATGAATGTTTATACTGAAGCACGCTATCCAGATGGCTGAAGTGCATTTAAGTTTAATGACTTGTGAACAAGGCAAAAAATAGCATCTTGTGTTAACTGAGCGACAACATAAATCCACACAATTAAGAAATCAGACTTCCCCTCTCACACACTCCTTCTGTTTTCTACAGAAAACCGAGCAGCTGTACAGTCTCAAACAATTACAACAGCTCCTTAAATCACACTCTGACCACTGCTTAACTAGGCTAAGCGGAGAATTAAAAGAAGTCTCCACAGCAAATATAAATTCCAGTTATAATACACTCTTCCACTGTGCTTTGTTCCATTGTTCTGTGTTATTCTGGTGAATTGTGTGTCCTCAGAGTCCCATGTACTCAACACTGGTCATGCCTGAGCAACTTTCACTTCATTCATGGTCTCTGCCAGCCCTATTCGCCGAGAAGAACCAATTGCGTTCAGGGAACCAAGAAGCAGGCATGCGCATGTGCTTTTGGTACGCACATCATACCTCCGCATTCAGCCACATATAAAGGTCTAATTATCTGGGCTGAAAAGTCTGATCTCCATCTTCAATTTTGACAAGAGGCGTACAAGTCGAACTCTATTTCATTTGTGCATTTTCCAGCACAGTCAATCATTCCATTTATGTGGTTTTGCTATTGATGGCTTCAATTTCGATGATAACTGGAACATCAATACTAATAAATCACAAGGGGGGGTTTAAAAACATCAATGGGTCAGTAAAAACATCTACATCAAGCACAGCATGACTAAACTGACAGGAGGACAGGCAGGCTAAGGCGGGGCTAACTGCACTGTACCCGCTCTCTTATAGATGGGAGGCTTCCTGTAGATGTTAGGGTCCCCTGTGGCTGAGGAGAGAAAGAGGAGATGGAGAAGTGAAACGAGGAGGAGTAAAGGATGTGAGTTTCAGTTGGGACGATCGGAGGGGAGGAGGAGGAGGAGGAGGGATGGTTGTAAAGGAAGGCAAAAGAAAGTAAGGGTGCAGTATGAGGGGAAGAATATGCCAGAACAGTTATGTGTGGTATAAAAATACGACTTAGTCACATTTTCACACCCCCTCATTCCCACAGAACTGAAAACGGCCTTTCTGAATGATTTGCATTTGTGAATAATGGCTGATGAAGTCTCCCCCATGAAGTAAAAATTTCTGAGGTTATGGGAAGTGCAATGAGGAGATGAGGAGTCCTACCTGGTACATGAAAATGTTTAGGGGGCTGGTTTGTGGTGGGTGTGCTTGACCGCCCCTCTTGGCCGTAATAAGGTGAACTCCTGCCACTCTCAGAGCCTGCAGCCAGCCACAGCCAATCACAGTAAAGGAAACATGAGCATGAAGGAAGGCCTCAATGCAAGTCTAATCCATGCAGATGATAACCAGCCTAAACATTCATTCAAGTTACAAAGTGACCGTGGATAACTTTTCCACTTGTGTGATGACAGAGCTTATTGACTTGTCTTCTTATGACAGTAATTACAGTGTCAATGCACATGTGTAAGAGTTACATGAAATGAAAGGCAAAGAGCGACTGCAGCATATGAGATAGCCAGACAACTATTTTGTGACGTGAAATGAAAGACACTCTGACTTAAGCTGTGGTATGCAGTTTATTTTTGGCATCCTTGGGCAAAAGTGCCATGAAAACAAGTAGTTCAATTATTGCCGACTGCAGTTTTAAGGCAGTAAATTTGTAAATTTTTGTCAACATCGATATTCTATAATGGCATACTTGTTAAAATATAAGAGCGATGACACAAAAATGGAAATGACAAGCAATTTGGTCTCTCTTAAAGCAACAGTTTGACATTGAGGGAAATATGCTTGTTAGATGAGAGAGTTAGATGAGACGATTGATACCACTATCATATCTGTACACTGAATATGAAGCTACAGCCAGATGTTGGTTAGCTTAGCTTAGCATAAAGACTGGAAACAAGGGGAAAGAACTAGTTGGCTCTGTCCAAAAATGATTAACTCTACATACCAGCACCTCTAAAGCTTACTAATAAATATGTTTATTACATGGGGAGTTACATGTGGGATGATTTCATAGCCAGGGGCAGACAAAGCCAGGCTAGCGCTTCCTCTCTGTTTCAACTTTATACTATGCTAAGCTAAGCTAACCTGCTGCTGGTGGTATATCCACAATGAACAGACATGTATGAGAGTGGCATTAACCTTCTCATCTCGACATCACCAAGAGAGCAAAAATAAGCATATTGCCAAAAATGTTAATTGAAAAAAATACTCAGAAACTCGGAAATATCACTGACTTCCCTTCATATTTTTTTTCTGAGGAGTGAATACCATCGGACTTACCAGGATAGCCATAGTGCTGCGGGGAGCGAGGCATGATGGGTGACATGCCTTGACGACTATATGTCGGCGAGTCAATGTAACCTGGACTGGAGCACCGTCTCTGCTTCATATCCAGGCTATCGTAGTCCTGAAAAGACAAATGAGACAAGAGGAGGTGAAAGGTGAAATAGCACGGGGCAACACATAGTTCAGTGACAGGCCAAAATGACACCAGTTCACTTGTTTAAACTTGTCCTGAGTGCTCTGCTATTTAAGGTGGTGGGAAGAATGCTCACCTGAGAATAGGGAGAGAGTGTCCCAAGTGACTAAAGAATCAGTGGAGAGAGAAGAGTTATTATTTATCCTGCAGCACCTTGGTGAAACAAAAACAATGCATCATGTATTTACAGGAGCACAAATTTAAATTCAGTCTATGCTTTGTTCCATCCTACATGCACGAGTCGTGGGGTTTTCTGCACAGGACAATGTGATGACTAGCAGCTACTTTATTATTTTAAAGTCAGTGGAATTTGGAGTTGTCAGTTAAAGCTTAATCACTTTCTTTAAGAGTTAGATGAGAAGGTCAATAGCACTCTCGTGTCTGTCTAGCTCACTAACGAACACTTTACTGTGTATCTCTTGTTGTGGTTTTATATTACGTTTTACAGATCGATAAAGGCTTACTGACAGTGAGGGGAAAAAAGGGAAGAGCTCCTGATTATGCAAAAGAGTCTGAGAAACAAAACAATTAACTTGTTAAACTAACAAGCGTTTGCTCTGAAAAATGTACAATTTTCCTTGCAAATTTCCATTTTTGTAATCACATTTTGCCAAATTAAAATGATCCATTCAATCAGTTTTTGAAAAATACAAAAATGAAAATAATGAGCCCTACAAATAGTACATGGCTGAGCTGTACTGAAGACACACACTTCTTATCAGCACAGCTCCAATCATAAACTAAACAAGTGTTTTCCTCTGAAAACAGACCAGTGATGAGACCAGTTTGACCTAGAGTGTGTAGCAGAAGTACCTCCCCATAGCCGTAAGTGTCTAGCCTGTCATCAGACGTGTATCTGTGGTAGGGCTGGTATGAGGAGGATATGAGGTCTGGCTGTTGGACCTCGTATATGGCCTTGACCTTTGGCAGGGCAGCTAGGTCCTTATAATCTAGGATCTCATTCTTCACTCTGGCCTGGAGAGAGGACACACACATACACCCACCAAAGACAAAAGCAACAAGACCCAACATCAACCACATGGATGATGCACAGTAACAAAGTAGGATGGAAACTCCACCAGTGACAATGAGCAAATCATGCAGCAATGAGAGGAAGTGAGAAAGAGCTGATGAAGCACACACAAGCCTGCACGTGCACATTCAGTACGTGTGCGCTCATCAAAAGTACACATGTACGCTGCAGAACCTGACAGCAGTGGAAGTTGTTGACCTTCAGGAGCTCAGCATGTGTGAGAAAGAGAGCAGTGGATGCAAAGACAGCCAGAGAGAGAGGGAGAGGAGAGAGGAGACAGTGTGGACGACAGGCATGCTTACACTGCATTTCTCGCTCATCCATCACCTTAAACAGAAAGGTCATTGATTATGAGACGAGAGCAGAGCAGGGCAGGGCTGAGCAGAGAGCGGTGACTCCTGCTTCCATGCAGACAACCCTTGACATGCTAATACTGCCGACATGCAGCAACACTCAGCAGACTGCCAAGCAGCACAGTTGGACACTGTTCCATATCTGGCTGAAGCCTCATTTAGAAATGGAACTGGTCCAACTCTGCGATGTATAGATGGGCAACCTTCTCATAAACCTGTATTTTCTTCAACTAGCTGACATACTGTTTCATATATCAACATATACAGTATATTTTTTGGTTGTAAATGGTACTGATTTGGTCATTTGAGTGTCAAAACATGTCTAGGTATAAACTGGGACAAATTTGGTTGAAATATGGAAAGGTTTTTTTTAGATATCAAGGTTATATTTAACCATTCTTCCACATTTTCATTTTCAATGCACGATTCTTCATTAAAATATTTGTGTTTTTGGTTCAGTTTTTTTGTTTGTTTTTCTGTCTGTCAGCACAATTACCAAAAACTACTGTCCGATTACTTTTATTATGATTTTCCGTTAACATTGTGGGCATTTGGTGGAAGAAATGTCATCCATCTTAAAATCCAGTCGATTGTAGTAAAGTTCAATAGCGACAAAAGAATCCTGTGGGTAGCTAACACATGTAGCGGCTCAAACTACATACAGAAAGCAGTCAATATGGAGCACTCGGGGACAGTGGTTTCATGGGAGAACTGGTACAGTTGTTGTCACAATTGTAGGAGACTTGGTCTTAGGGCCATGAATGTCTGTACATTTCATGGCCATCCATCAAATAGCTGTTGAGACTTTCAGTCTGAACCAAAATAGTGCACTGACTGACACTGCTATCCCTGGAGCCACGATGCCAGCTTTGCTAACTAGCATTTTCATCTGAATTTAGCCCAGTTTTAAACAAATCATCTGGGTGTTTCTCAACGTGTAAATCATCACATCAGGACATTCTGGGTATTGATGACTGAAGGCGGTCATCACTAAATAATAATACATGAATATTGCGCTTTCTTGTAACAGTTGTTCACATTGTGACAACAAGATCCTTCACAATCGTATCACTTCTTTTTGACATCACTAATGACAACAGAAGTTAGGACACAGACAAGTGAACAGGCCAAGGGAGTGAGCAGCCTCTCAGGTTGATGCTTAACCAGTGAGGGCTATGGCTAGCGCTTGTGTTTCTGGTGTAGCAATTGTGCTTTTAGGATAAGCTCAGTGGCAGCTAAATGTGACTAAAAGCTGCAAAGTTTTTTTTTGCTACTCACACATATAACTCTACTAGGAGAGCCTATGGAGGAGCCCGGTGGAGAGATGGAGGCCTCTGACAGGCGTCTGTGCTGTGAGGTGCAAACAGATAAAAAAAAAGAAAAAGGAGATGGGAAAATTCACACTGTGAAGAAATTACAGTTTTCATTTTATTTGAACATCTTCATTTCAAACTCCATCTCACCCTGAGTCTCCTCTCTGCCCTCGCTGCCTGCTTGCATAATGGGTGCCACACCTCACATCCTGAAGAAGAGGGAGAGAAGACAGATTGGCACTGGGTGCTCCCACTCCCATGCATTTGTCTACATGGACATGCACTCTATGGTGTGTGTATGTGCGCGCACGTGTCAGTGTGTGGATGTACTGGCATCGAGTTTCACCTGTCAGGTACATTTCCTCTCCCTCTTTGAACATCATGTTACAGCGCGAACACCGAGCACAGGTCGGATGGTAGTGTTTCCCTCCTGCCTGTGAGGAAAGAAGAGAAGAAGAGGTGGGACCGAACATGAATTATCATCAGGAACAGTTTCACAGAGTGAGAGCTAATCTACAAATTACACCCCACCTTGACCAGGTCATTATCCCCATATGTTTTCTACAGTGTATCACCTGACCACCAATGGCCTCATAATGTACTGAGACATCATTGCATAGCCTGTAGTTGTTTCATCAGCATGCAGCAATCGCATGATAGTCACCACCCATTCTCCTCCATGCCATAATTAGAGCAAAGATCCCTGTGGGTCAGTCACATGAAGAAAACTGCTGGAGTGTGTGTGCGTGTATGTGTGTGTATGCAACAGAGAGAGAGGGGGAAGTAGGTGGCCATGGAAGTGAAGGACACAAGAGCGCGATCATGTCCTTGGACATTCAGAGCGCCCCGAGGGAGCACATCCAAACACACATGGCACAGGTGAAAGGGACACATGAAATGATGCAGTGTGATGTCACTGTGTCCATTTTTCCAAACCAGTTCACGGTCCTGATGTTCCTCCACATGTGTCTCCGCTGGGCCGATGGCTGAGGCGTGGTCCCGTCCCATCACCTCTGCCTGCCTGACACACTATTAGTGAATTTCTATTTATAGAAGCACTGCTGACATGTGGCCCGTGTCAAGGAGACCTGAACTGTTTCATCTCAACACACCCAGCACACGTGTTCAAGTGTGTGTGTATGAGTGTGTGTGTGTGTGTGTGTGTGTGTGTGTGTGTGTGTTGTGTGTGTGTGTGTGTGTATTATGTCAATTTATGCTGCACTGACGTTCCCAGATTTTCAAAAAACTGATGAACCTTTATGTGATCTGCAGGAAATCAGGCCTGTTTTAACGAATTTGCGCCGAGAACTGCCAATCAACGGCACGGTTCGTAATCATATCTAAGCTGCATTTGAACCAGTCCCTGTTCTGCAAGTCTGTCTCAGGTTTCTCTGCAAGGAAAGCCAGGAGAGGATGTGGCATTTCCGTTTTCTGCTTTCCGAGCAGCGGTGCATTTACTGTCTGTGGTTGTATGGTATCAGTGCTACAACTGCTGTTACCATTTCTAATGAGGCCTCCATCTCTCCGGTGGCATTTAATAGGCTGCTATATTTATTGGTGGATTAACTGATGACACTGACAAAGGAAGGAAGTGAAACTAAAGCGTTTCAAAGGTTTTTATGCTCCTCTTTCTCCAGCTTCCGGTCTTTACGTCTCCCCTTTTCCATCTGTTCTAAACTACTCATTAAACTAACGACCTTTGGCTCTGGAAAGTTGGACTGAAGAGGGGCCCTGTGGAACAAGCCTAATCATCAACACAGATGCAAACACAGACAGATTAGTCTGGGTTTGCACTATGGGAGAGCAGAGAAATCAGCAAGGCACAGCAACTCCATCGAAAATATGATAAATGATAGTGATTTAAAACAGGTAAATAGATGACTGGGATATGTTCAGCATTATTTTTACTAACATAAATTATACTTAAAAAACTGTTTACTTTTTTAGTTGCTAATAAGACAAGCAAATGAAGTGATTATTCTCAAGTCTCAACAGTCTCAACTTGCATGCTTCTGTAGACTCACAGAGGACAGTATCACCGCAGTGACAGTCAGCCTCACACATGTAAACGGATGAATATGTAGGGTGATTAGGTCAGCTGGTCCACATGATTTTTGACAACTTGGCTCTGTGTTTACCTTTGGTCAGACTCAGAAGCAAGCAGACAATTCATGAAAAAAACATGCTACTACAAGCTGTAGGAGACCTGAGCAGTATAAGAGTTGTTAATATTTAAAGTTGTTTTGTGCGAGTCCTCGTGGTGGTGAGCTGAAAGTTAGCTTGACCCAGAGAGTCACAATGGCCACATTTTTGGGAAATACAACATGTTTTTGTTGACTAAAACTAGAACCCAACAAAAATCAAATGACTAAAATTTGACTAAAACTAATCAATTTCATTTATAAGGCCAGTGGCACAACTTTCAAATTTCCCTAAAGGGGAACATCTGTACGGCAAAGGCTATCACCCCCCCAACCCCCCCCCATCCTCAAAACCCGTGATTCAGATAAAGAAAAACTCCCCAGAAAAACATTCAATAATGGCAAAAATGGAAGAAACCTCAGGAAGAGCAACAGAGGGATCCTTCTCCCAGGATGGACTGACATGTCCATGCATAGAGAATAGAAAAACATTCAGGATGACAAAATTTCAGAACTGGTAGATAAAACTAAAAATTAAAATCAGGTTTTATAAGTTATCCCTATCCTAAATATATATACTGTATGTTTGGTGAGTTACTGATCCTGGACTTTCCGTGAGTCAAACAAGTTGCACATTGCATCATAAAGAAGCACACGATTATGATATCAAAATGTCAGAGCAGAAAAGAGTGAATGTCATGCATGCATGCAAGCACACACAAATGTTCAGAGAGTGAGAGAAAGAGACACAGAGAGAGGGAGACTCACAGATAAAGGCTGACATGTCCCCATGTCTATAAATAGCCCAGAGAGGCTGATAGTCAGGAACAAAGCACTTTACACCAGCCATTCTGACAAGCAAAGGAGCACAGGGACAACAAGGCACTGCGTGTGTGTGTGTGTGTGTGTGTGTGTGTGTGTGTGTGTGTGTGTGTGAGTGAATGTTTCTATGCATGCGTCTGACAAAGTTTTACTATGTCTGCTCCCTTTCCTCAGGTCCCAACAGACCAGAGACACCCTCCAGAGACTCCCCAAAACATTTAATTAGCATCTGCACTTTATCACTCTCATTATGTTCATCCCTACCCTCTTCATTATTTTCCCTTCACTTCTTCCTTACACCTGTCCTCCTCTGTCTGCCCCAGCTCCACCTCCTCTGCTCTCCCCTCTCCACTGCTGACTCCTTCTATCACTTTTTAAAACTGCTTCAGCGTGAGATCATGCAAAGCAGAAATGTGCATTTCTATCACCGCAGGATTTGCTTGCTGCGACTCTCCATCTTCCATCTTTTCCTTCCACTCTTTACCCTCTGATCTTTTTATAACTCCCTTTTCCTCTCAACGCCTTACACCTTGTTATGATTCAATCTAGCTTTTTACCTCCCGCCTGTGTGCTGCTCAACTGTGCGTCTTGAGGAAGCAGTGAAGAAGTGGATGTGCACCAATGTTTGACCAAGCTAGCACACAGCAGCTGAATTTGTTTTGGTTTAGTAAAGCGGGACAAAATTCTTATCACTCTTGTCAATCTTAAGTCGCTCACTCCCTCAAGCACAGCAGGACTTACAGGGAGGATAAAATACAACTGCTCAGTTCTGATAACGCTGATTATACTCAGTCAACTCCCAATTTGGATTTCTGTATTGCTGCAGAATTCCGTGCAGCTAAATCTCCGTTAACACCGTCTCATGTTGAAATCTGCTTCCATTCTCACCTCCAGAACCCTTCCACTGATGTATCGGCTGCAGGTCTCACATTTCACCCCGTACTGGGCGTGGTAATCTGCCTCACAGTATGGCACTCCATCCCTGCAACATAGAGAATAAAAACAAAGTTGCTGTGGTGTGCCAAATGCACAGTTAAGCATATCTGGAAAGTGCAGCATGTGTATTTGCACATCGTTTCTGGGTGAGACATGACAATCCAATGCTTTGAAATGTTGCGTTTCGCTGCGTTTCTTTTCTCTTAACACACTCACTTGCTGATGTACTCTCCTGTGAGGACCATGTTGCAGGTCTGACATCTGAAGCAGCTGACGTGCCACTGCTTCTCCAGTGCCAGGAGAGACTGACCCTGCTTGATCTCGTCTCTACATCCCGCACAGTCTGGAGAAGAATAGTGGGCGAAAGAGACAGACAGAAGAATTGGAGGAGAGACGGGTAAGAGGGAAAGATGCAGACAGAGACAAGAGGTAATGCAGTGGAGAGGGGAAGGAAGAGACAGAGGAAGACAAAGTGAGCCAAGGTGTAATTGTACATTTTTAACTACCTTCTGTGCTCCTAAGTGTAGTTTTCTACCCTTGTGGCACAGCCGCCTCCTTAATCAATAGCCACACTAATGCGGGATATTGCAGGGCTGTGAGGCTTGTTCTCTCAACTGTAAGCACTGTTAAACATGATTGAATGCAGGCAGGAAGCAAGTATCACTGAAACAGCCTGAAGGCAAAAACAGTCGCATAAAATTCCCCCTCACATGAGACGTATGAATCTCTCTCTCTGTCTAATTCTCTCACACACACAAACACACACTGCGTACAAGCAGATTGTACAATCCATTTCCCTCTGAAAGACGCCTCAGCAGGCGTTACTGACAACCACTAACAGGGCAAGAAAGACGCAGGACAGCGCAGAGGCTGCCAATGATGCATGGCTGCAGAGTGTCGAAATGCTGAAAAAAGGTCAACGTGCCATTTGTTTCCATTTGGAGGACAGTTGACTTAGTTTAACCTTTTCCGACCTGGTCTACTACCCCAGACAGAAGCCTGGAGTCTCAAGGGACCACTCCACTCCAACCTGTCAGCCAAGACAAACTGTGTTTTCCAGCAAAAAAGCACAGCAGTGTATTGAGTCAGGTTTCTGCAGTCCAGATAAATCTTAACTGTCATTTGGTGGTGATAGTGCTGAGTATATAGGACCAGGTTTCAGCCCAAGACTGATTTTCTTCTGAGTCATGATACAGTTCCCATTTTAGCCACTGAGTGAGATAATTTTTAGATCATCTTAAAATGATGACGAACGTAACACAGCTTGTGACATGGAATCCTTCGCCATGGTTAGATAAAGATAGACACTGAATGACGGTGGACAGAAAACTGCTTCTGCACTGTTGTTTGTGGCTCTGCGATGTCACAGCAGGTGACTTCATCAGCTGTCAAAAAGCAAAATATGCTGTCAATACATCAGTGTAGCAGCAGTAGCTTCCTGCACTTCATTTCATTTCTTCATCCTTTAAAGGAACAGTTCAACATTTTGGGAAATGTGTTTCCATGCTTTCATGGTGAGAGTTAGATGAGAAGATAAATTCCACTTTCATATCTGTCCATTCAATATGAAGCTACAGTCAACAGGTGGTTAGCTTAGATTAGAATAAAGACTTGTAACAGGGAGAAGCAGCTAGCCTGGCTTTGTCCACAGGTAACAAAATCTCCCTACCAGCACCTCTAAAGCTCATTAATGAACATATTATATCTCTTTTGTTCAATCCATAAAAAGTGGGCTGATAAGCAGATTTTACTCCCTTTGGACAGAGGTACCAACTGTGCATCGCTAAGCGAGCAGCCTGCTGGCGACAGCTTCATGAGAGGCATAAGTGCTCCCTTCTAACTTGGCAAGAAGGCAAATAAACGTGTTTCCAAAATGGTGAGTTATTACTTAAAACAGGGAACTAAAACTTTAATTGGGGCTATAAAACTACATTTCTCAGTGTAAAGATTTGGTCTTTGAACTGTAAACAAGCCAACATCCTCTGATAATACTTTCCACCCTGTCATAATGCTTCTTCCTAGCCCTTTCCCCTACAGTAATCATTTTGTACTGGCTAAATGTATTTCACTCACAGAGCATATATTTGCATTCTTAAATACCAAAATGACAGAGGAGCAGTTTGTAAATGCAGTGCATTACATTTACTGTCTGCACTCTGTGGCCCGTTTCATAGACTGCCTCCTCATAAGACAGAGTGATGAACATGTACCTGGGGAGCCGTTTGGATTTTATTCTCCTGAATGGAGTGATCTGGGGAGGACAGTTTTTCACTGCCTCTCCACCATCTGTTATTACTGCACAGCCAGTGAGCAGCAGCCTGTTGTTTGTATGCCACACTTAACAAATGATTCACTATCAATCACAATTGCTGTGCTGTTGGATCACAATTTGTCATTTTCCTGCTTTATACTGAAAAGGAGAGGGCTATGCACCTAATGACACACAGGATATGCAGCTCATTATTTACTTGCAGTATGCAGACAACTACATTGCACATGTGTGAGAGATGTACAGTATGTGCTCATGCAGGAATATGTGCCCGGATTCACAGTGAAAACGCACCACCCTCTATTCTCTGCGTGTTGACAGTAATGAATGAATGATGTGTCTGTTTGCGTTGCATAACTCTCAGCTGGCGGATCAGCACGACAGGTCGGACCACTGATCTGACAGACACTTGATAAGCTAAATGAGCTAAATGGACCTCACAGACACATCGTATTAGACTAGGCACACTGTAGTGCCTGGTGGCCCTGAACAGAGCGGACAGAGCGAGGCGGACGCTGGACTTACGGCTGGGCCCGTGGATCTTGATCGGTTCATTTGACTTGACGAGTGTGTGAGAGCACTGCTGGCACACGCAGTCCTTTCCACTGAATGTTACTCTGTCTCCGATGGGGAAGGGTTTACTGAGGAGGAAAGAAAAAGATAGAGGGAATTAGACAACGAGCACACAAACAAGCAGATAAAAATGCCTGCAGTGATTCTGTGTGTTTACATTACATCCAAACATACACATGGAAATAACAAATGGGTGCTGGCAGAAACATGATTGGGTGACAGACAAGCCATAATCCTGCTGACACAAGCTAAATACAGTCTGACATCCTCTATGAACCTGAAAGTACATTTCCAAACAGTTGGGGCGGCGAGTTAATAGCACGCTGATTGTTGCAGGAGCACCTGGCTGCTCTGTGATTAAAGAGGTGATAATGTGACGCTGCCACGGGCTTCTAAAGGGAAAACTGCCTCTCTCAGTGAGAATGAAAACTTATTATGGAGACTGTGTGGAGTGCATACTGATCTTAACTGCCTCTTTCTCTCTCAGTCTGTCCGCCCAGCTCGCTCTTCCCTAGCTGGTGCCAGTAGGTCACCGCTCTCGTCAGCGCTTTAAAGCTAAACTAAGATGAAGAAGGGCAAGTGCACACACATGCAGACAAGCAGAGTGCATGACAGCAAGCCAGTGCCTACGAAATCAAATTTGTCATGATGCACTGTTTCACTGCTTTCCCCGTCTATAGCATTTTCATAGAGACGGATTGATTTCTTTAGGATGTGAGAATGAATGGGGAGCTAAAAGGCTTAGGGAAGGCTGTTTAAAAGACATAGACGGCAGTAATCCTTTTACTACCCCGCCGAGGCCTGGAGCTGGAGCCAAGACCCAGAGGGAGGCTTGAGTCTCCAGCAGAGCTCACAGTCAGCACACAAGAGCGCAGCACATCCATGCACTGCACTCTCGCGGAGGTCGTGAGCCCTCGAAAGTGTGTTTCTAGGGAGCTTGGAGTATTTTACAGCTGGTTCTGTCAGGGAGCTGGCACATACAGTATTCTAGTTTTGCTTCTTTGTGCTTTTATATTATTCAAAGAAGGACAACGTCCATATATAAAAGAGAACAGACAGACAAGTAAGAGGTACAGATGAGCCAGCAGGGATGTTTCACCACACAAATTATTCAACAAAGGCCCTGGTAAACACCGAAAGAAACACAAGTCAATGAAAACTGATAAAGCCTATTATTCATTTAGGCTGCATTTTAATTTCACCCTTCAGTTGGTCCCAAGGTTATCCATCTGTTCGCAAACAATTTGCAATTTCTAATTGAACTGAATGGCTACACTGAGCAAAATGCCAAAGACAGAAAACCAGACAAGACTGTATTCGACATTTTTTGTGTCCACTTCCAAGCATGACAGGCTGTCTTTCACATACACTGTTTAAATGCCTGACATGTCAGTCCATAGTCTATGCCGTGATGCTGCAGACGAGTCAGTGCTTGACCTTGTCTTTACCTGTGTGTTGCTCTCACTCCCTCAAGACAGTCTTGCCTTGTCAGCCTTTCTCAGCGCTTTAAAAATTTACTCTGTTTACATATTTAATGCATGTTTCTTTTTCCTTTAAAAAAAATGGCAACAGAAGTAAAGCTATTTCTGGCTTTTTTACGGATATGAACTCTGGCTTTGATCACCGCCGCTTCTTTAAAAAACAAAAAAAACATCAGCACGGAAAAGTGAAACTCGCAGTCTGCCTTCATTACAGCCGAGAACTGTGATGACAAAGAGAAAAGTGGGACAATGATGAAGACAGAAAGGAAGATGATGTGATGCGGATGATGATTAAGAGCAGGAAGATGATGACAGTAATGATGAGGATGAGGAGACGACAGAGGAGGAGGAGGGGGAAAAATAGAGGAGGTTCAAGAAAAGACTGTGAGCAATGTGACAGAGGGCAGACGGAGCAGGAAAGAAGAGATTCACCCTTCGGCTTCTCGCTGTCTCTTCCAGTTGACTCCACACACACACACACACACACACACACACACACACACACACACACACGGACATCCCTGTCACTGCCAGCACTGCTCCGCTGGCTGTCTCCGGCCAGTTGGTGTCAGTTCAGTTTTTTTGCCCACGGCTGCTGGGTATGGCCACATTTTTATCGGCCAATGTCAAGCAGATACGGACAACTGACAAACACTACCCTCCTGGAGGAAGGTGAGGAAAGATGGCTGCTATGTAAACCTTATAGCACATCAAAACAGGAGGGGGGAAGAGCAAAATAGAGATGGGTTTTGCCACATAGCATGCATGTGAAAGCGAAACAAACAGAGAGGGGCCTTTTTAAGAAGGGATCATGAAAGAGAAGGAGAGGGGGGTGTAAAGAGGAAAATGGTGAAATAAAAAGAGGAAAGGAGCCAACAGGGATGCTGACTCTGAGTTTGTTCGAGAGGAGCTTAACATGAACACTGATGGAGGTCAGAGGAGAGATGGCCTACTTTTACTAAATCTAACAGCATGAAACACTGGGTCAGCTCTCTTTTTTTGCAATCGTGACTCGACTAAGAAAAGCGACAGCCCGCTCGAGCTTTCCAATCAGATATTTATTGACATTCCGGAGCTGAGATGAGGCTGAATCGTGAGCTCAATCGCTGGCATTGCTAAATGCACTATAAAGAAATGAGTCACCTTTGCATTTGTTATTTTGAAAGATGCAACTTGTGTAGCATCGTTGGAGGAAGGATTGCATGGTCATGAAGAAAACAGTGACTCATGCCAGCAAAAGAGAAAGCAGTCAAACATTTCAGTAGCTCCAGAATTTCCATCCAGTTCTCTATCATGCAATCCTCTAATGGGCTACTTTCACGAGTCAATCATTACTTCTGTGCTTCATCACACTACAGAACTGATACAGGACAGATGCAGAGGTGATGAAGTCATATGTACAGTATGCACACAGTAACTGCACAATATGTTGCCTGTCAGTAAGTGTGTACTAGGTGGAGTGGATAACATTCTTTATCATGTATTGCAATAGCAATGCATATTGTGATATAATAATTTCTGGAAAACATCCACATGGAAAGAGAAACTATCTGTTTAGGAGTAAAATAACCAGATTTTTACATTTTAAAGTCATACCAATTAATATATTTATATTAATGATGGAAGAATTGACTGTAAAATAAAAATGGTGTTGCTTGCATAATTGTAGCCAGTTCCTCTTCGCTCAGCAGTGTTTTCTTAGCATTTTTCAGCTCAATGTTTTGGTTTTACAGGCTCTAACCTTAAGGTTGTGACTCATTCTCACTGCTCTCATCAACACTGTTTCCAGCATAAACCTGCAACAAACCCATGGTACACTACCTGCCCAGCACCAAACAGCAGACAGACAAAGTAAGTGACTAGCTGGTGAACATAGCAGAGTATTTAGCAGCTAGGAGCTTTTTCATCAGTTTGGTGGAGACCAAATCAGAGCTAAAAGGAGTGTGAATGTTGTTTTTACATTTGCTGGGTGGCCAGAAACATGACTCCACATGTGAAAACATTTTCTTCAAGATTGACAATGTCACTGTTGTGTTAACAGCTTGTTGAACTGCCCCCAAGTGGCCAGTAAATATATGTGGCCTGACAAATCAAGATCCTTGATCACACTGATACAATATTCTTACAAAGATCAAATTTACCATAATGCTGTCCTGCTCATGAATTTGTAGCAAAAAGAAGTATTTGCTGCAAATAGTTAAAGGATAGCGAATACAGAATGAACAGTTTACCAAAATCACTTGATGGCTGACACATTTATATTGTTTCGCTAAATACTCTTAAACCAAATGACTAACAGAAACAAGTTTTAGCAGCTTAAGAGGCTTTTTCTCATGGGTTGGGGGAGACCAAAAAAGAACAAAAAGTATAACATCAAATCATCATTATTATTGTCTAAACATGTGTATTACTGCAGCCTACACAGTAGGAGATAGCGTGTGTGTTGTGTGTATGCATGTGTACCTGCAGACACTACAGACAAAGCACTTGGGGTGGTACGTGCGTCCCAGAGCGGAGACCACTTCTCCTGTGATGAAGCTGTCACAGCGGTCGCAGCGTGTACCGTACAGACGCTGATAGTCTGTCGTGCAGATGTACTCACCCTTCTTCTGGAAGAAGCCTGATCGAGCCAGATCACAGTTACACACTGTGGAGAGAACAGGTGAGAGAAAGTGAGAAATCAGGACACTCAAAACACTAAAGCATATGTCAGCAGTGGCAGAAATGCTCATTTTGGCTTCCCGTCCTAAAAAAATGAACGTGGTTTCCATTTTCTGTCATGTGCTCTTAAATGCAAATGAAATAACATTTGACCTTTTCCAGCCTGAGCTCCTTTCTATCTGTTTATGTGTGCTTGTGTGCTTGCTTGTGCGGTGTGTATGTTTGTCTTCACACATGACTGCCAGGGAAGTTATTCAGCTCTAGACAGTGGTGAGTCAATTTGCTCTGATGGGAATATAATGATATAATCAGTGGAAAAGTAATTTTGTGCTAAACAATGTGAAAAAGGAGACAAAACAACGGGCTGCAAGTTCCCTGCATCATCAGAAAATCCACTATTCATTAAACACCGACGGGGGAGACACTGAAATCATTTGCTGCGTATGCACAAGGTGAGTGCACAGTTTGCGTGTGTGTGTGTGTGTGTGCGTGTGTTTGTGTGTGTGTGTGTGTGTGTGTGTGTGTGTGTGTGTGTGTGTGTCTATATTGTGTTTTCTAAGCAGACATTATGTGTTACAGCACTTTGCCATATAACTGAGAGTTAATTCCAGTGGGTGTAACAATATAGCCAAAAGGTGCTTTCACAGATCAGTGACCAGGGTGGGTGCTGTCTCTGGTTTCTCCCAGACTATGCAGTTTACCAGCAGGAAAAGTTGACAGTTGTTGTAACCCCCAGCTGGAAAAATTGCACGGCACTGATTAAGGTCACATGCTTTGTAAAACAAGTCCTGACTTCCGCATACATATATAAATCCTCTATTTGAACCACATAGTCTTGAATTCCCTTACTAATTATACAAATACAGTTATCAAATAACACAATGACAACCATCATGCACCCGCTGACCAGAATGTGGATGTGGGTTGATATTTTGGGATATTTTGCTTGTGTGTTTGATTGGAAACAGGTGGACACAGCTAGCTTGGCTCTGTCAAATGTGCTTCGAACCACAAACTGTAGGAATTAAACAAATGAGATGTATCTTGTTTAACATTGATTTTTAAAGGTGCTAGTGGGTGGATTTTGTTATCTTCACAGAGGACTGAGCGAACTGTCTCCCCCTGCTTCTGTTCAAAAGGTAAGAAAATCCACCTACAGCAGTAGCACCTCTAAAGCTCACTAATTAACACATTACACACAGGGTTTTATGTGCCAGACCATTTCTCGGCTAAGGCCAGTTACAGGCAGCCAGCCAGTGTTAATGCTAAACAAAGCTAACTAGTTGCTAAATATTTACTGTACTGTGGTATCAATCTTCTCATCCAGCTAAGGGTCAAACTATTTAATGCTACTGCCTGTATCTGGATCTACTGCAGGACAATAAAAGAAAAAATGCATGCCCTACCACCATTTCTGCACACCAGAGGGTGGTCCAACACAGTACTCTGTAATGAAAACAGAGACTCTAAATGATGAAAATATGAATGGACCTCTGGTTTACTTAGAAATAAAGAGCAGATTCTATATATGCAAACACTCAAATCCTCCTGATGGGCCTGCAGCTCATGTGAAACAGGAGATCATGGATTGGAAACAAGATCAGAGGCTTTAAACACCAGCTACTGGTGGAGTGAACAGGTGCTCGAGTACAGTTTGGACTATGAGGACAATACAGCTCAATATCATGCACATTCTTGTACCCGGCAGCAGTGGAGCATACATTTACCGGAATACCAAAAGCACAGACAACCTGAGGGATGTATCTATTCTTGACCAAAGCTGAGTCTGCATTTCAAGTTTTTTCAATGGCTTTAATCAAATTCTTTACTGAAATTGGTAATTGATCTGCCTGCAGTGCACATACAGCAACAATTCCCCATGAAAACATATACTGTTTGAACACTGAAGACACACCACTGACCGTTATCACAGCATGAAAAGCTGGAAATATAATCTACATGGAAAAACTGCTAATCATGAGGTAAGCAATACCAGGTCGGACTAATGATTCTGAAAACTGCTTGCAACACGCTGCCATTATATGAAGGTGGATTGTGCGACAGAAAATAAAGCAGTAAGCATTTTCAACTTAACAAAGCATCATTCTGTTTGTGGTGAAATGAAACACCTTGAATACCAACAACTGGCTGCTAATATGTGGCTTCATACTGGCCATGCAGCTGAGACTAATGTTCCTGCTACAGGCTAAATTTGGCTCCCTATAGCCACCAGTTTTCACTGTATGCTGGCAGGCTGAGGGTTCACAGAAACACACACACACACACACACGCACATAAACCCTTCAAAGGGGCTCATTTAATCTCAAGCTGTTTATGAGTGGAGCGTATTGACTTAATGGCGTAATAAAAGATCAATGGGCCCTCACTTAAAAACAAAACAATCTCGGCTCCCAAGGAGGATGGGAACACATAAATCCATCCCCGATGAGATGGCACCATGCATATGCAGAGACAGGATGATGAAACGGGACAGTGTGTACAGTGAGATACGATGATGGATCTTTATTATTGCGACAGGTCACTGGCATCGAAGCAGAAGTACGGGGAGGAAAGCAAAGAGTGAAGAAAAGGGGATGCAGGAGGAAGACCAGAGCTAAGGTTTAAAATAGCCAATTTATAAAAATGTGTGTGTGTGTGTGCGCGCGCGCGTGCATGTGCAAACCACATTTCCAGAACCACTGAACAATGGCACAGAGCTTCAAAAACTGTCCCCGCTGCTTTTTAAACCAGACTAACTATGACTGTTACCAGAAACCCAAATCACAGGCTATCTGATGCCTTCATGGCAAAGGGGAATGGGAGAGTAAATATTTCCACTTCAACTCTTCATGCTGGAAAAAATCAATGTGTTTTGAAGTGGTCCATTACATTAATTTAATAAAAACATTTTCAATCATCTAAAAATTAACTGGAGGAAAATTCGCCGCTATAATTTCCTTTTTTTCTCTTTTTTCTCCCCTCTTACCCCCCCCCCCCCCGGGCCCCCTCTCTCTCCCAAAGTGACTTTCTTTTCAATCTGCGCCCAGATTGATTTTCAAATTACTGGAATCTGCTCAATTAGCCTAATGCACTTCATTAGCATAGGGACGCCTGACCAAATCACAGCCAGCCGACTGGACCTGCTCAGACTGGATTGGATAGGCTGGCTGGATGGTTCACCTGTTCTGGCTAATCACATTGTTTTCTTCTGACTGGATGATTGGCTGGTTGCATTGCAAAGGACGTCCCCCTTCCTCAGTTGCCATAGGAGACGTAAACCTTCCACAGTTGCCCTAGAGACAGCTGGGTCCCCAGTCTGAATGATGTGGTGGTGCTGGTGGCACATTTGGTTTTGTTGTGGTTGAACTGTTGGCTGCAAACACAAAATATCATCCGTGATGATGCTGTAACTTCAAATGGGTTTGAAACCGAAACTGAGGCATTACAGCCAAGTTTTCACTTAAACCTTAAGCTCAAAGCTGATTAAAGGCACCATCAGTAAATAACAAGACCATGCGAACTCGAAGAATATTCACATGTACTGTATATATGTGAACTGTATTGAGTTATAGATCAGAATTCAAATGATGGTTTTGTCTGTTTTTCATCCAATTCGAAAATATAGCACTGATTTTGTGTTTGCAGACATCATTGACAGTTTTTACAGATAAAGATAACATTAAAGAGCTTAAGTTAGTTTCACGTTTACAGCACAACCATAGTCTTTACTTCAGAAATCATCTTTAAGTTCAACAACACATATATTCATAGACTCAAACACACACACCATACGCACTACATTTCAGGAGAATGTCCAAAGAAAACCTCCACTTCATAAAATAAGTAAGCCATCTAAAAACCATCCAGTGGTTTAGCTACCCTGAAAGTGCATTATCACATGTTGGAGAAACATGATTTCACAGGACAGCGATTTTTTTCCAATTGCAACTATTGGTTTTGTTCCATGCACCAATGTACTTGCCACTGATGAGGATCAGGAATTTGTCTTTGGAATGACTATATTTTGTTGACGATAATAAAGCTGATATGAATTGAACTGCACCCGATAGATCCAAAAGTAAACGCAACTTTTCAAGTTTTGAAAGGCATTCCTCAAACCTCCCTAAAAGCCTTCATTTTTTGCAGCCTACATGCAAGCAGGCCTTTTCAAGTTCTCTTATTTTAGCCATAACCATTACGGAGAAGTTTCAAACGTATCCCTCCACATGTTGTAGTTGCCAGCGCAGTGGGTGGAGTTGAGTCAGAGCTTGGTGTCTCTGTTGCTGCAGAGACGTGGCTTAGCTTGGCTCAGAGAAGAAAGGCTTTGGTTACAGCCACACAGCCAGCACCACATGGTGTAGACACCCACCCATAAAAACAACAGCCCAATAGAACCTGGGTAGAACCAGTCTGGTTTGTTTCACTGTCCCATGAAGGCCTTTGAACATGTATACTGTAGCTACTCATGGGAGAGTTCAAAATCAGTTATGGCGAATTCCTGTGTGAAAAGTTTTGTTTACATGAGAATTATGTGTTATTTTATGGAGATAAAGTCAGAATTATCATCAGATAGCTTCCTAAACCAAACACAATCAGCTGCGTAAGACTTAACTACATCAAATAATTCATTTCATCTATTTGCTTATTTTATGATCTTTCCCTGAATGATGCTCTAATGAGGGGAACTGAAAGATGCTGCATCCCTTCTTCATATTGCTCGTTTTTGGCAACACAGGAAGTTAGCATCTAGGCATCATAAGTCTAGTGATTAGAGGTTAGCATGTAGGCTGGTGTCTGCAGCTGTGGTCATTAGAACTGCACTGATTAGACACCCACAGGGGGTCCGCATGATTGGCTATTTATCTCTAGCCAACAGACGCAATTAAAATTCTCTTCTCAAAGTCGGCCCAGGCCGGAACCCCAAAATAGTCCAGCACCCCCTCCTCTTCCCTTTCTCTGTCTTTCCGTTTCAAGACCGCTTCCAAATCTTTCTCATTACGAGACGGCACCTCCATGCAACCTTCCCTTTCTTTCACACTCTCCCATCTCTCACATTCCCCCTGCAGTCTCTCTCACTGTGACTCTTTCCTGAGATCATTATGCTACTGTTAGTTCCTCATAATGTGCTATGAAGTAAATGGACATGCTTTGTACAGTATGTCAAAGGAGCCCCGCTGCACATTCTAATTGTTTTAGGGCTGCTGTCAGCATTATGTAATTTCTGAGGCTTTTTTCAACATAATAGGGCAGTATGTAGTGGGGTAGTGACACGTTTCAGCAGGGGAGGTACTCACCTATTCACCCCCACATCTGTGCTACCAACCCAAGGCCCAGGCTCCTCTGCCCTCCCCCGTCCCCTGGATCCGAGCCCTCTGACAGGAGGACACACTTCAAGAGTAAATAACGAGTTTTCTCAAGTTGTGCCAAATCACAGTGTGGGAGAAGAGGCCGCCAGACAGGCAGGAAGAGGAGTGAAACAAAAAAAGTCTACAACCACACTAGCGGCTTTGTGAGGCTGTGCTCAGGCATGGTGCTGTCAGCTAACATTTGCCAATTAGCACTCAGCACAAAGCACAGCTGAGGCTAATGGGAGTGCCATTTATTTTGGTCATGAAACAAAGTATTGACACATTTTGACCCGATGATGGCTTCAGGTGAAAAGTCAGAGGATCACCAAAGTTATTATGATTCATCCTCTGAACGTCATGAAAATTTCCACTAAAGTTTACAAAAATCCATTCCATAGCTGTTGAGACATTTCACTGTGTGCCAAAATATCAACTGCTGGAGGAAAAGTTAGGGGATCAGTAATGTTATCAGGATTTTCATTTGAGAACAATGAACGTCTGTCCAAAGTTTGGTGTCAATCCATCACATAGATATTTTACTGAGTAAGTGAAAACTTTGAGCTTCTGGTGGCACTAAAGGAAATGATCAACACAGTCTAGTTCATTAATTCATTCAAAATGTCATGGCAGCCCAGTTCGCAGTTCACAAAACTGAACATGTCAACCTCATGGTGGCACTTGAGGAAAAGTCAGCAGGATTCATCCTCTGGAGATTATGAGCGCCTGTGTGAAATGTAACCATAATCTATCCAAAACTGTTGAGATATTCTGAGATATATATATTCTGTTTTGATATTCTGAATTAGGACTTATTCCACATGTACAGTAGCATTTTCCGATGAAGGCATGCAGAATATGCCAATATTATCCAGGTTTTAGGAGCATTCTTTGGATATGTGTACAGCACATTTGGAATGTGCATCTCAGTTGGGGTTTTTACTGCAGTTTGCGACACATGATGTCTTGCCTGTTTATGGTCATCTCGGTTCTCTAGCTAAAAGTTTACGAGGCTGGGGCACAGATGCATGCACAAAAGAAAAGCCGACATGCTTTTCAGAGGGAAAAACACAACTACTTGAAACACTTGGATATCAACAGGTTTTTGGATATGTGCAAATACCACAAAGGGAACATTTTTAAGAAGATAGCTGAACGAATCAAAGCATGTCATTATTAACGCCATTTTGTTAATCGCAGTAGACGTGGCTGCATGTAAACAGGAATATTAATTTTCATTAGTCACATAAACAGCTTAATAGGAATATTGTCTTTTTCTGATTAAGGGCAAAAAACTCAATGTTTTGTGCATGTAAACGAAGTCAGTGCCTTCCCTGGAGCCATCTGCTAGTGTGGCTATAAAAAGGAAAAGCAGTAACAGAAAACAGAAGGAGATGTAGTCTTACAAAAGGGCAACAGGAGAGGGAGAAAGAGGGAGAGGGGGACAGAGGCAGCTAAAGGCTAGTGCAGAGAGAAGTCGTGCATGACTGACAGGGTTCTCCTAGCATTTGGCCGCAGCAGTTGATGGAGACAGATGGTTGCCCAGTGGAGTCCCTTCATACCAGCAGACCAGCCCCGCTGCCGAGGCCCTCGGCTTTTAACCCTCTGAGGGCTGATAAGACAAGGGAAAATAGGCGTGAATGGGATCACAGGCACACAGACATAATATAACTGCGAGACGTGGGGCCTTGTACTGTAACACGCAATAAAAATGCTCTCTAGCTTCAGCTATAAGTACAGATGTACTGCTTTAGTGGGTGTATGTGTGTGTTTGTCTAACACAGCAGGGTTTGTGGTTTAATGATCCTCTTTATCATTCAGAAATCATTCCTCCACTGAGCCAGACACTTAAGCAGCTCCACCTCACCGTGGCACACACACACACACACACACACACGCACACAATTTTACACACACTTAAAGACAATAGACAGGGCGTCAGCGTGTGAAAATCCCTCTGGACGGTGACACTTGAGCGAGACAAGCGGAGGACTAATCCCTGTCATCTATCCCAGATCCCGGAGTGGCGTCGGGGAAAAGCGGCGCCGCCTGCCGCGCTCCCTTCTCTCACCGCCGGAATCTCTCCCTAGCAACCAGGCATTGGCGTGGTGATTGGACCAGCGTGCCAGCGGTTGCTATAGCTACAGGAAGCTCCCCTTCCCTGTAACCCCCCCACTTTTTTCTGTGCTGTGTCTCTTTTTCTGTTTCTCCTCATAACCTCTCTTTGTTTTTCTCTTTACTCCTCTTGTTATTTGTCATTTCCTCTCCCCCCGTCTCCTCCACTATCTCTCTCTCTCTCTCTCTCTCTCCGTCTTTCCCTCACCATCAGCGAGCAGAATGGCAGTACAGGACTGTACGATGATGTTATTAACACAGAGGCTGAGTGATGGGGGCTAGTGGCATCCAAAGGGAGGCTGAACTGACTGTAACAGGTCTGCAGAGAAAAAGACAAAGATGCTGCAATTATACAAGAGCCCTGGTGAGAATATCGGCTCGAAACTGAGCATTAGCAGAGCAGCCAAGTATTTATCTGACCTGTCTGTGTAAACCTGCTATTCCCCTTAGCGCTGTTTTATGAGAAAAATCAGTTTTGTCTGAGAAAATAAATACCTACTGAGAGCAGCCTGGCAGCTGTTTGCATCTGTCTCTGTCTGCTTGTGTATTTCTGTGCTCCTGTGTTTTTTGCTAATATGTGAGTTTGTTGCAAGGGAAACACGCGTCCCTTTTTGCCTCTGCATGTGATTTATGTGTGTGTTAGCTTTGCACTCGCGCCACTGACAGGCCACGCTGTTTCTGTTGGAACCTAAGAGTGCCAATTATGCTTCGGAGGCAGGGTAAATGTGGTCACTATGTCATTAGGCCAGTATGCACGAGTCAGCCCGTCTGCTGGTAATACAACACCACATCATCCATACTGCACAGCCCGCTGCTACACTGAGAAGTGCCACGGGATCCACATAATCCGCACACACACACATACACCCCCACTGCCTTCTCTATGTCTGGACTTGATGCATCAATCTGTGAGCTGGCTTCTGTCTTCAGCATTTTCCACAGACTTCTTTCTTGAGCTGATTGCGTGGCTGCTTGTCCATGCCATAATCAGCCGCTCTATAATGGGTTCAAATGAGAGGTTAAATGCACATGATTAGTGATCTGTTCTTCTTCTGACTAATGCATGAGAGAGGAACTATGATAATGTGGCATCTAGAAGGTAATGTGGTTGTGTGGGCAAAGACAGAGGGAGGATAAAATGACGGACAGGATGGATGTAAGTATTTCTACATGCTAAACAAAGCGTCTCTGACTGTTTAAGACTGGTATGATGATCTATTCAGTTAGGGCATAGTCAGCCCCTTTGTGGGAAAAGACGACAGAAATAACGATAGAAAAGGAAAAGAAGGGGGAAAAATGGGGGGAAATTACAAAGATTTTATGTCATGGTTTTGCAGTGGCACTGAGGCACACACAACACCATTGGTCAAGGTCAATAAAACCTGGGAACACACAGTGATTGTCTGAGAAGAAATTGCTCAGCAAAGAATGAAATCAAATGTTGAAACACACCCCAGGGTTCATAAACACATCTGACAGATAAGGCAATTGGCTGCTGACAGCGGATTGTCGCGATGGTGTAATACAGTTTAGCCATTAGCCTCCAAATCGCACACCCCGCATGCCAATGTCATCCTGTCCCAAGATGAGAAATTGATTTCATGCTTGGGTGACTGTCATCAGGAAAGAAAGGGAGAAAGCAAGAGAGGGAAACAGAGGGAGAAAAAGACAGAGAAAAAGCGACACAGCCATGGAAGAGAATATAGAAATTCAATCTTAAATCCTGCTTCTGCACACACAACCATTGCGTCTCAGAAAATATACAGGGGAACAAATGAAAAGCAGAGGATAGAAACACAGACAACAGAGGATAAACAGAGTTTATGAAGTTCAAAAGAACATGCAACATGTTTATGTGTGAGGGGGCTTTCACTGTGAGGGGCACAGTGAACAATAAAAGCTTTAGAAAACTGCTGGCAATGCAGGGGCCCATACAGGACAGATATTATGGGCAGGGATATGGCAGAGTCTGGCCGCACAATAGTGCCCCATTGCCTCATGGGATGTGGAGAGCTCTCTGGAACATGAGAGGGGAGGGCAGTCTGATAGGTGTATTTAACATGATGCTCATCGGTGACAGTTTTTCATTACTGTGCTGCTGCTATGAGTGAGAGAGAAATGTAGGAAGGAGGAAGAGCAAGTGAGAATCACATTGGTGTTACACTCAAGTGATGATGTAATGTTTAGGTGACACAAACAGCAACCCCATCCCCCTTCTTCTTCTCTTTTCTGCTCGTTTCCTGTGTTCACCCCCCTTTTTCTCTGGGGCACAGAATAGCGCCTTACGATTGGTTAATAGCACCACAGAGATGCTGAGAATATCCACCAACCAGGGCCCGGGTGCCCCTTCACACCGTTACCACAGCAACCCCTCACAACCACAGCGAGCGTGCACACATGTATGGATGTGCACGCTGGTATGCTTGAGTGCATGTGTGTATATGTGTACTATGTGTTTTCATGTGTGTGACGGCTACACATAGGGAACATGCAACAACAGCCCTCCAATGAATAGCCTTCAGTGAGTTTATGTACTGTTGAGCAGCAACAGTGTAGTGCAGCTCATACAGCAACATAACTCAGCTTCTTCTCCTCCACAACAGCTACCCAACACCTGATTTATATATAAAAAGCTGCTTTGAAAGATTGCCCAGCAAAGTGTCTGAAGTAAAATGCCCATCTTAACCAAGTCATTTTCAGCACAGCCTCTGAAAAGTTTTTCTCATACAAACAACAGTCAATTTGCCCTCGAAATGCCATCTAGCTAGCTAATCAAGCTAATGTTAGCTTCATGATTTGGTTGAAGGTGCTGTCTGCGGCTAATGATTTAATGTTTCAAGTTGTTTTAAAACAAGAACTCTGTAAAATTACCTAAAATGTGCACTTCAAGGCTACAGACAATATAAAAGACTGAGGCTAACGAACAGGTCCCGTCATTTTTGTTTTTAACTGCGAGAGTCAATAATTGATTAAGATGGACATTTGAATGAAAAGCAGTACATGTAGAAGCATAATCTAATGAAAAATAAGAGGTGACTGTGACAGCAGGAAGAAAATGAACAGATCTACGGAACAAGCAGGAATAATCAGGAATAAATCAGTAAAAACAGAAGACAATTCAAAAACATGTGAAATAAATATGGAATAAATCAGGATACATAAGAACTCATGCCTATTTTGGGAAATTTGCATTAAACTAGAATTATTTGCGTAACTATTCAATTATTAAAACTAGAAAACTGGCAGAGTAAATACATTTGGGTAAAGTGTGACATTTACAGACAGTCTGTGTGACATAAACTCCGACTCACACAAGCTCAGCAGAGCCCATGAGAAAGACTGAAGGCTGATGAACAAAGTGGGAGAGATTTGGCAGAAATTATGTCAGATAAGTTTATAATTATGCAAATGTGGGTGTGATTAGATGACTGTTGAGGGCCATTTCTTCTTAATCTATCTGGTTGCTTTTTCAAAGTCGTGCAAATGACTGAAAGCAACCCATGACTGACTGTCTTTGCTTTAGAAATGGAATTATTAACATAATGTGCACACTTGCTCCAGGCTGCACAGCAGCTAGACAAATAGCATTCCTCAGTTTTTTGATTTCTAATTTACACAGACACTTGACTGCCATGAGCCCCTTTCAGAGCTGCACTCAATTCTAAAAATGTTCTGGCATTTTACATGTCAGCATCATGTCTGAAAAGAACTCTGAGTCATTTTTCAAGTTGTTTTTGCAATCTTGCAGAGCCAAAGAAAAAAACCCATCCCATTCACCAGATCATCGGCTTCCTAACTTTTACATTTTCATTCATGTAAACTACTTGTGGCATTAAACCTCAGCAAAATGTTTTGCCTGGATAGTCTACAACATGTGAGCAAACGTTACATGACATATTGTTGGTTTTTACCTGCATTTACCTGCATACCGTATTTCTTGACTTGGTGCATATTTCACAAAATGTCTAACTATTCCTTTAAACAGATAATTAGGCAAAGCATTACAACAGATTCTACATCTTAAAGAAACTACAGAACAAAGGTAAATTCCTTTTAAACATCACAAAAAGAGAAATGCATGCCGTTCTATTCCTGGTGGAAGAGGATGTGAGATTATGTCACCACTGCATCTTTTGTGGGTCAGCAGTGCTCACCTGTAGCACTGCAAAGCTAGTTGAGCTAGTCTCATTAGACCACAGCGTACAACCAAGGGAAAATCCTCTCCAATAACAAGCTACCTTAGCAGGAGCCTAGGACCCATGCAAGGCCTCTCTGATCCGCTCCAATCCCCACCGAGAGCTAATAGTAGCACTCAGCATGAACACTAGGAGATGGATGAACAAGGGGATATAGTGTATATCTGTCAGCATGTGTGGGTGTGTGTATGGATGGTAGTGACCAAGATTGATGTCTTGTTTCTGGTCAACTGGAATCCCATCTTATTTAACGTTAACAACATTTATGACGCCTGAGGACTTCGTAAGACAACGCCTGTTTTTGTGCAATCACTACAGCTGCTGTCTGCTCTAACACTTGCTGTGTTGTGTTGTTTTGTGTTATGTTATATTGTGTTGGATCTGTGACCTGTTGCACCAGATACACTTAAGTTCTCTCTTAAGTTAGGGTTCAAATTCCACACTACATGATACGTTGACATCAATTAGTTTGATACTAAAGCTGTGTCATATGGGGATGTAAGGTTCATCCCCACTGACCAAAACACTCTGATGATGTTTTCACTTCCTGTGACAAGCAGTGTTAGTGGAGTGTTTATTATCATTATGCTGCTGTAACCCACTGCAGGTTCCCATGTCTTACCGGTGCAGGTGAAACACTTGACGTGAAAGTGGGTGTCTTGTACTCGTACCACCTCTCCTTTGCATACTTCCCGACATCGCTGGCAGCGGATTGACCCAGAACTTCGTTCACTGCCTGCAGAGCCTTGATGATAAGCTGCTGAAGACAAAAAGACACAGATTTAATATTCTATTTCTATTCAACTCAACTATTTTACAAGCTGAACTGGCTTGTGCCCTAAGGGTTTATCTGATATCGCCGTGTTTTTGTTGTTCCTCCAACATCATAATTAATCAATTTTTTACCGCTAAGCTATGACATGACAACAATGTGACTGGTCAGTCGCAATGATGGTCCTGCAGCAACATAATTATGATGTCAAAGGAACAATACCAGCACAGCGAGATCAAATCATGCATTGGTTAAGCCCCGCTTAGCTACTGCTGCTACGCCTATCTAGCATTGCAAAACAACATAACATGAAATGTAGGCCAACCTGTCCTAATGGACATAATAACATTGTATTAATTTGAAACTGTAATGGATTAGCATTGAACACAACAAAACTGCTTTACATATTCTAAAGTTTGTCTAATGCATGCAGCAAACCAACCAGCTCTGACTACACTACAGACTGTACTGTGTGCAGTTCACACAATAAGATCAGTGTGTAGCTCTGTCAACACTTGTTCTGAAGCTGTGAGGTCTGACACCTCTGTAAGGTGGGTAAGCTCCAGGCTTTCTCTCCCACTGTCTCTATTTTTCACACACTCATAAAGGCTGACACACACACACACACACACACATACACACACACACACACACTGCTGCGTCAGGTTAGAAAGTGGATGGATCCCCTTACCTCATTATGCATTAGGTTACATGTCAGACTCCTGCAAGCCCAATAGCTATTTCACATTGTCAGGAAAGAGAGCTCTTACATACATCCTTAACAGTAATGGGATGAATGCAAGGAAAAGGTCAAAATGATAGATTAATTTGATCTTAAATTAGTTCAGAAAATGATTTTGTCTAAGACCTCTCAGGGTAATAGAGGCTCTTTAAAGGTCCATCTACTCCTCTAGGCTATAAACAGACTCTCTTGCATCCACAAGCAGAGAAAAGCCAGCCTCTCAGTACTAAGACTGTGCCAGAACAGCTGGGCTCAGAGTGTCTTATTTTGTTCCATATTCCTTAAGGAGCAAGTGAGTGGTCCTACACTGTGTGAGGGGGTATATAATTGCAGGGTAAGCAGCTGGCCATACTGCCTACCTGAATCGGTGACTGAAGGACTTTGCTGCTTCAGTCAGAGCAGCAGCAGCACATGAGCTGGCGTGACAGAGCTACTGATTCCATTTCACTGGATGAATCCTGAAGGACTCACAGCACTTAAAAGTCTAACAGCCTTGCACGCTTCATAGCCTGAGCACTCTTTGCACGCTCCATACATAGTGTAAGCTACAGTATGTGCACTGAGTGTGAGGCCACACATAGATCCATGAGTGCAAGAGAGAGTATATGACTGCAGTTGTTTATTTTCCTGTTCAAGACAGGACTGTGGGCACTGCAAATATGCAAGTATGATTAATTCCCACACCCAGTCTCCCACATTCAAGTCTGTGTTAGTTCATTGTTTCCCTCACAATGTTGGCAGCACCACTGGGGCCCACTACCTTGCCTGTCAAATGGCACTCTTGGAAAAGCATTTGTGTGTTTGTGTGTGTGTGTGTGTGTGTCTGTGTGTCTGTGTCTGTGTCTGTGGGTCTGTGTGTGACCAGGTGAGAGAAGCCAGTCTTTTTTTTTGTCGTGAAACCAAATGGCTAACACTGATCCAATCAAGTGTGAATGAGAGATAATGGTAACTAAAGGCAGCACAAGCAATCCTGTGCCAGCACCTACTGGAAAAACACAGGACGTTTATTTAACAATGCTGACCTTCTGAAACTGGGCCAAAACAAACCTCTGGCACAGTCTGACAGCCAGGCAAAGTTGTATAAAAGAAATAACATATATCAAAACGAAGCAAGGTGCTGAATGAAGATAGTCAACACATACTTAACAGAGGTGCAGTATTCAAGGCAAAGGAAACTGTAAGGATTCCAGCAAATTTTCAACAAATATATTTCAATGAATGTGATGCTTTTTTTAACTTGTTGGGTGTGCGTGATGAAAAGCCACACCTCAGCAGCGAATCCTGGTACACAATCAGCTCTGGAGCTTATATAACTCAAATTGTGTCATGGCGTTCATTCTCATTGAACGCAGCCAAGCTCTCCCTGTCTAAACCCATTACTGAGCTCTAGAACAACCCTCCATCCTCTCCCATGTTGAGGTGTTGAGTCACTCTTCTAATGATAGTCACCAGACTGCAGGTGTAATCCACTGACTCCAAAGCAGTGGCAAGCGCCCCAGGAGAATACAGCCTCGGGCAGACAGGTGATAAGAACAGGACCAGGGTCAGAGAGGCCGACAGCGTCCCCAGGGACAGAGAGGCTGCTGCTATTTCTGCCCGCCCTGACCTGACAGCCCAGAGTAAGAACATGGTGGGTGCTCAGTCACAAGGGATGCTGGGAGATCAATGGTGACGAGTGAGTGGAGTGAAGACTAGGGCTAAAATCAAAGAGAAGCAATAGGAAGACAATGTGGATTTAAGATTAATTATTCAAGTGAAAGTGTCCTGTCTTTCAACTTTTACGAGGGACAACTTTAAGTCAATGTCTAGTGTGCCCAGGCTGCAGTCTAGTCTAAGTGTAATTCAGTCCATTCACACTGAGCCACTTTTATTAGTGATACCTGGAGCTTAAATGTTCATAAACGAATGTCTACAACCCAAGCTACAGTATTCTGCTACAGAGGACTATTATCCAGTTGTGTCCTACTCTGGTGCTTGCTAAGCTGGTAGTCTTGACCTAGCAGCTTACTCTGTTGAACAAACCTTCACAAGCCGTGCACATCTTGTCCATGACTGCGAGCCAGTGTTATTGAGTGCAAAGAGGCAAACGTCAGAAACTCAGCGGAAGAGTTTTTCAAATTAAAGGTTTCAGCATTTTCTGAGCCAAAAGCAAAATCTATCCTATGATCGAAGTTTTCCGTGGTGGCAGATATTCCTACCACACACGTCCTCTGTTGTCACTGTATCCAACCCGCAAGCAGCAATGCTAAAAGCTGAAGCTATCTCAGAAGTGTATCAAAACGGCAGCAAGAAAGGACAAAACTGAGATGACTGTGGGCAGAGTCTCAATGGCTAATATCACTTATTTGTTTTGGTGGAAAATTTAAAAGAACATTGTTCCACTAAGAGTCTCATCCTAACCTCAGATCCACCGAGGTCCCAGCACGAGACACATGATGTTGTGTAAGTAGTAATCCCAGATGCAAGCCTCATGACATCTCTTATTCATTCATGTTTTTCTGCAGGTTAAAACGCTGTGAATCTCCTTCAAGGTGAAGAAGGCAAAGACAATATGTTCTTAATATGGACAATCAGCACTGTATATTATAGAAGCACGTCTTTCTTGTCCATAATCTAATTCAGCTGATGATCAGGTGACTCCCACCCAACCCCCACTTTATCTCCCTTCGTTTCTGTCAGGGCTTTGACCAGAAGCATTCATCAGAGCAATGACACTGTCCAGTGGTATCACAGACATCACTCTATCGAGAGAGAGAAGGGTCAGACTGCTACTGACAGCCTGAATGATAACTCAATCCTACCAGAAGCCAAGGTCATGGAGATGGCAACCTTGACGACACAACATAAAGTACAGCCACAATGGTGTAGCTTTGATCTGAGGAAGCCTTATTTTTATTCTGTTCATTTAAATGATAAAAAGATCTTAGGCAAGGGCAACAGCATCTGAATGGTATTTCCATGCAATCTTCATCGTTTCCTTTCCTTGTACAAAACACACTGAATACCAATGCAGTAACTATAGTAATTGTAGCTGCAAATGAGCAAGAAAAACATGTGCCTAATTTTATATTGGTCTGTAAATACAGGCCAGTTGTACATGACTGTGTACTCTGAATATTCATGTGTGCATCCCAGCATCTGTGTTTGCATCTGTGCATCTTTGTCTCCCACCTTTGTTCTCTGTGTTATTGAACTAAGGCGTCTGGCAGCGCCAGTGATAAATGGTGTTTGGTGCTGGTTTGGACTGCTCACCAGATGAGGCACAAGCGCAGGAATCATATATGATACAGCTCGCCTCCCTGTCGACCTGTGTTCAAACTCATTCCTCTCATAAAACATAAAAAGCACAACTGACACTGAAACAGCACAGAAAATATCCATCGTTTCATCTGATGCTGTCCTGTGTATTTGTGCATTTATTTATTTTTTCCCTTCTAGAAACAGGACCTAAAGACGCTCTCTGTCAGTGGGTCATTGGATCATTCTGTTCATTCATGCTCTTCAGACAAAGATACTGTACCTTTAAAATTACTTTGCATTAAATTATGCCTGATTCTACTGTATTTTAAGATATGGATACATCTCTAGAAAATTCATAAAACGAGTGACATTACATTTAATTCATTCATATCAACCAAATAGTACAATAACATGCTCGTTTAACTGTTTAAGCTAGATGCTAACATCAAACATTTGCTAATTAATACTAAACACATAGTGCAGGGGGGGCTGATGGGAATGTCATTCGTTAAACAGATATTTGATCATTACCAGACAATCATGGTGGAGCAGGATTTAAAGTCAGGTGATCAAAATAATAGGATTTATTCTATCTTTTACTAAGAGAAAAGCACAAGAATCACAGAAGTCATTAGGATACATCCTCTGGGTGCAATGAATATCTGTAGCAAATCTAATGGAAATCCATTCAACAGTATTTGAGATATTTTTAAGTCTGGATCAAAACTGGAGACCTGAGCGGTCAAAAGGCCAACATTGTCATCCACAGCGCAACTGCTAGTGTGGCCAAAAAGACAATGCATGAGGCTAAACAGCTGAGCAAAATGCACAATGGAAATTGCGACTCAACCTGCTGCTCATTTCCATGCTTATCGCACATTCAAACCATATATCTTAATCATTAGGTTGCATGAGCTGCAGCTTGTCTCTTCAAAGTTAAGACGCCCAAGTGGGAGTGCTTTTTGGATGCATTTTGTATGATGCTTGAGATCTCTCTGGTATATATTGAGAAGGATAGAGGTGGAGAGCTGTCAGTGCTGTCTTTGATGTATGGCTCTGCAGAACCCCTCAGGTCCCTGAGCTCAATGATCAGTATATTGATCAACATGTGTTTTATCACCCCCCTGAAATACCTGACACATACTGTGCATACACTGCATCTCAGAAACAGCCTAGTACATCAGTTAGGCCCAAGTTTAGCAAAACTGCATCTTTACTCTCAGGTGATTGTCAGTATTTCTTCTTCGGTATATGTTCAACCAGGGTCCTTTCCAACAGAAAACTAACCTGATAACGCGCACAGCCATGCCTCGTCTGCCAGCCAAGCAGAAAATAGGAGTCTGAGCGGACACACACAGGCAAAACCCAATGACCATGAGAGATAGAAGGCCCAGAAGATGAAGACAGACAGTCAGAGCGCTGTGTAATTACTCCATGTGTGTCGATGGCCTCTGGGCTATCACACCCAATGCAGCGGAAAACGGTGCGCGCAGCCCAGCCTAACAGGCCCATTCATGTCCAAACCTCGAGAATGTTGAGAGTGGAGGGGAACATATGTTTGGCTGAATGGAGAGATGGGAGTGAGGAGAGCGGAGGAGAGGAGATGTTCTTTCCTCAGCTCTGATGCCTGCTGTGTTTCTATGCCTACAGCCAGACTACAGACACATGTCACACCACCATCTGCCTGCTGTGACACACACACACACACACACACACACACACACACAGACACAGACACAGACACACGGTTAAATGCAGACACGCTCAAGCGATATAACCACAGGTTGAGGCACTGTCATGTGTATTTGTATGCATTTCTGTGTGAGCACATGCTTTTTAATCAGGAGAGCTTGTGACAGCTCTCCACATGCTGGCTGCATGTGGCTCCTCCCCCCTCCTGTTGTCAGCTGAGAAAAGCGTTTTGAAGCTTAACAAAAGAATTCTACACATTTCCTCAGCGAGCGAGGAGCTGCGACACCACTCCAACGGCACGCGCCTCACCGGAGCTGGCAGGCAGGCAAGGCTCGGCACCAGAGGGTTAAGAGCACTGGATGAATAATGTAGTGCCACACAATGACAGGCTAGATTATGAATGATGCAGTAATACCCGGTTCCTCCTGTAGACACAGAGGACAGGAGAGGGAGGACAGAAAGCACATGACGGAGCACCTGGTGCACATCAACCTTAACTGGCCTTACTGACAGCAAAGTGACAATTGGGGGATTTTCTTTAAAAAGTCTTCCCTTGGAGATCCAAGAGGTCCGCTTTGCAAATCAACCAGTGATAACTTGTAAACACAACAGGCGTGCACATGCACACACAGCTGACCCGCAAGCCCTGCAGGGAAAACCCTGATTCAGCTGACAGAGGATCAGGGTCACAGTCAGCTGATACAAGGTCAGCTTAGCATCATGGCAGCCTCTGGGCCAGTCTAGGGTAAGCATGACAGAAGCCCTCAGGCTGTCAGGCTTATTTGTCATCTGCTGCATGACAACTCCATGAGACCAAGCCAACAGTCAGGTGAGAAACCTCCAGCTCAAGGGTTTCCCACTCCAGGAACCAATGTGTCAAAAGACAGGTGGACTTTCATGAAGAGGCGACAGCTGACAGCCTGGGTGGTCTCCCAGTGGAGGTCATGTACCACTGGTGGTGCTGGCAAAGAGGATGAGGAAGGAGAGAGGATGAAAGGGAAGTGACAGAGGAGTGAAGCAGACTCTGGGAGGGCCCAAGCAACAGCTGTTGTGTGGATGAAGAATCCTCCTCCTCTGTGGATGAACTCTGGGCAAATGCTACTTTGACCTCCAGTTATATTTAGCTCTCTCTCCCCTCTAAACCTGCTGCAAGTCTATTGAAAGCCTGGTTTCACGTGATTTTTTTCCTGGATGTACATGAAAATCTTTAATTTAATTTAATTAATTTAATTGAGCATTGAAATTGAATATTATGGTATATTATGGAGAAATTACATGGATTGAACCTTGATATCCATCTTTTTTAAGTTAGCACTTTGTGCAGTCTGTTCCATCAAATGCAAGCTACCATTGTTCATAGTTCCCCTCTCATCTGTAGGTATTGTCCTTGCGCTCCAAGTGGAGAGATGGAGCGCGCAAGAATGGACTTACCACTGGAACTCATGATGCCCAGCGTGTTTTTATCCCAAACAAAGCGCCTTCGTCGAGAATAATCCCATAAAGCGAGAGGAGATCTTCACGGAGCAGTTTACTCCTTCCACAGTGTCATTAAAAATGAATATCCAGTGAACGTAAATGATGCTCCTCACTCTCCGCAACACTGCTTCCAGTCAATTTCTGACAAGGTGGACGGAGCCCGAAAGAGAGCTGCAAAAACGGACAAGAAAAGAAAAAATAAAGCGAGGATATTTCCAGTGATAAAATCCAAGTAAAGCTCCTGTTCCTGCTGTGTGGGAATGTCAGCTATGTGTGTTTCTTGCTGTTGTTTCTCTTGTTTTGTTTTTTTCAGAGGAACAGGCGGCAGTTACAACACAATGCTGCTCAGTCGGATTCCACCTTCACATTTTCGCTCCTGGCTGATTCCAGCTCCGCCGCGCTCTCCCGGCGGTGTACTGCTGCTGTCACCGCGCGCCGCTCACACCGCTAACACAGACACAGCACACCTGTTCCGGCTGATACTTTCAAAATAAAATCAACAAGTCACTCCACGGCGGTATCTAAGGGTTCATATTACTAGAAAACTAAATAGACTCAAGAAAATAGACAACCTTTATCTTATCTTTGACTCTTAATGTTATGCATATTTTGATATCAAGGTGTTTTGTATGCTTGCCAGAGATAACTTGATTTATCCAGTAATCTGAGCAGGCAAAAACAAAACCCATAAAAACGCATCGTGTAAAATCTATTAATGTCAGTTTCAGGAGTTTGTAGGATAAGGACCCCAAAAGACCAAAACTAAACCCTTACGATTTCAAAAGCTGTTAAATATTAAATTAAGTAGGTTTTAAGGGTCACTTTTCACTTCATTTAGACATCAACCTGAAATTTGACCAAATGGCATTAAGTACACATTATAATACATTTGAAGAGGCAAGCCTAAACTACATTCCTCTAGATAATTAACAATCAGTTTAAAATGTTATTAAGGGATTATGTGAATGACATGAATAAAATACGACATTAACGATGTGTTGTCATTTCTTTCCCCTACACACCAAATCTGTGATGCTCCATCCATTGGGAAGCAGACAACTTCCTCTATATTAGCACACGCCAAATAGGATGCACTGTAGCTGTCATAAGATATGTCCTTTAAGCAGCCTGCTTGAGGCCATTTGGACCTGGAGGCCAAGTCATCAAATTTGTATGAATTTATTGTGAAAGAAATGTAGCCTTATTTCCGGTTTTGCTCTGTCTGTGTGTGGGTAACTTGGCTGCTCTCTCTTTTTGTCCTGGGTTAAGCGACGTCACTCCGGGCTGCTGTGGACGCTGTGGGGACACTGTCCCTATATCACGCTGCACGGAGTGTTAAGTGCTCCAAAGTCATCAGTCTCAGCTTTAATTCATTTTGCACACGAGATGAGGGCTGAGATAGAAAATATTACCGTTTGAAGCATTTGAAATGAATTTAAGAATTAGTGAAGTCATTTGAAATTGGGCAGAACTACACAGATCAATAACCTTTGAAGAGACCTACAAAGAACACTTGAAGCAGATCGATGTAAGGAGTCTGGAGAGCCTTTACTAAACGACTTGTTGGTATGCTTTGCTGGGCAGGGTTTGTTGCTAAAACTGTTATGACACCGCCCTCTTCTGGAAAGTCTACGTAAGCAAATTAGTTAATTGGATTATTGACAGTGGAGCTGCTTGTCGAGGACAAGTTAATTGGGAAACTGTTGACGCAGATACTCTAATGTGTTTGGTTGTAGAGTCACAGTAATTGCCTTGACAGTCAAGTTAGACCAGACAACATAGCTCACGCCAAGTTTATTCCAACTCTTTGGCTTTGTGTGATTCATAGCAGAACTGTCCTTGCATGCTGGCTCAGCGCTGTTTTACATTCAATAGGTTCAGTGGTATCAGTGTGGAAAGACCTCCATCTAATGGTGAAACACCCACCATCCATCCATCCATCCATCAGTTGTCAAGTCAAATCACCTTTACATAAAGTTGAACAACTGCAACAAAAAGTCAGTGACAGAGAAAGGAGAAAAGATTTCAGTTAATCCTGTAAACAATACGCCAATGTATTGGAGGACAACATGTTGAAAAAGCTGTTAAGTTTTGTGAGGTCATACACACCCACCCCCACACACATACACACATATAATATAGTGCTAATACAGTTTAGTGGCCCTATATCTGAAGTGCATTTCGGAATGTCACTGACTGAGTTCACTTGATAATATTCAAATATCTTATGGTCTGTACCCATTGCAGTATCGGTGTGTGTGCTGTTTTTATTGAAGTAACCAACTATTTTGTCCTATGTCCTGAGGAAGCCCTGGTTCTGAAGCCTGGAGGA